>JAHHUM010002423.1:197941-262350 GCA_036173005.1 Crenichthys baileyi
GTTATGGAGGTGCACGGTGGCGCAGTTGGTAGCACTGTTGCCTTGCAGCAAGAAGGTCCTGGGTTCGATTCCCGGCCGGAATGTTTGCGCATCACAAATAGGTTGAACATATATTGAATTAAATGTCTATTCATAAAAGCATATTTACTTACAGTCTCATACATCTGAACTTTTGTGCAGCAAGTTTCAGAATTTCTCCCTGCCGCAAACTTTCAGTATGGAAGCTGTGCCTTCTTTGGTACAGATCTTGATCTCATTGAGTTTCTGGGGATGATTTGAAACAGGCTATAGATGCTATAGATGTTTACAAGAAACATCTCACTGACGTCATTTCAGAATCAGAATCAGCTTTATTGCCAAGTTTGTACATACAAACAAGGAATTTGACTCCGGTACACTTTGCTCTTTGGTTTTTGTTTTTGCACTACAGAACATACATATTTACAATGTACAAATATACACATATATAAATAAATAAAAAGGTGCATTTGCAACATCTGTCTGCTGTTGTTTTGTACTCTATTGAATGTTCAACAGAGAAACAGCCTGGGGGAAGAAACTGTCTCTGTGGCGGCTGGTTTTAGTGAACAGCGCTCTGTAGCGTCGGCCTGAAGGCAGAACTCTAAACAGTTTATGTGGAGGGTGTGTGGGATCTGCAGAGATTTTAGCAGCTCTTCTCCTGACCCTTGACCTGTATAAGTCCTGGATGGAGGGAAGGTCAGCCCTGATGATTCTCTCTGCGGTCCTGATTATTCGTTGCAGTCTGGACCTGCCCTGTTTTGTGGATGAACCAAACCACACTGAGATGGATGAAGACAGGACAGACTGAATGATGGCAGTGTAGAAGACGACCAGCAGCTCCTGTGGAAGGTTGTACTTCTTGAGTTGCCTCAGGAAGTACAGTCTCTGCTGGGCCTTCTTTCGAACAGTGTCTATGTGTGAAGACCATCTCAGGTCCTCAGAGATGGTGGTTCCTAAGAACCTGAAGTGATCCACAGCCGACACGGTGTTGTTGAGGATGGTGAGGGGGGTGTATGGAGGTGGCGTATTCCGAAAGTCCACTACCATCTCCACAGTCTTGAGTGGGTTTAGTTCCAGGCTGTTCTGACCACACCAGTGTATCAGGCGATCCACCTCCTGTCTGTATGCAGACTCATCACCGTCCTGGATCAGTCCAATGACAGTGGTGTCATCTGCAAACTTAAGGAGTTTCACGGACGAGTCCGCTGAGGTGCAGTCATTTGTGTACAGGGAGAAGAGGAGTGGGGATAGAACACACCCCTGGGGGGCACCAGTACTTATTGATCTGGTTCGGGAGAAGATGCTCCCCAGTCTTACCTGCTGCTGTTGGTCTGTCAGGAAGCTGTTGATCCACTGACAGGTGGAGGCTAGGACGTTGAGCTGGGTGAGCTTTTGGTGGAGGATGTCTGGTATGATGGTGTTGAAGGCCGAGCTGAAGTCTACAAACAGGATCCTGGCGTAGGTCCCTGGGCGGTCGAGGTGTTGCAGGATGAAGTGTAGACCCAAGTTAACAGCATCATCTGCCGACCTGTTTGCTCGGTAAGCAAACTGCAGGGCGTCCAGTAGAGGGCCTGTGATGTCTTTCAGGTGCTTCAACACCAGCCGCTCAAAGGATTTCATGACCACAGACGTCAGGGCTACAGGCCTGTAGTCATTTAATCCTAGGATGGTGGGTTTCTTGGGCACTGGGATGATGGTGGATCGTTTGAAGCAGGAGGGGACTTCACACTTCTCCAGTGACTTGTTGAAGATCCGGGTGAAGATTGGAGCGAGTTGATTTGCACAGGCTTTCAGGCATGATGGGGAGACGTTATCAGTGCCTCCAGCTTTTTTTTTTTTAGGCTAAAAAGAGTTTTTACATCATCCTCAGAGATCTTTAGTGCAGGCAGAGGATCTGAAGGTGGGGGGGTTGGTTGCTTTACTGGTCGAACGTGTTCCTGAATGGGATGTGGGGGAGTTTTTTTGAGGTGTGAATGGCTTCTTGTCATGTCTGCAGTAGACGCCATTCAGACGGTTTTAGCCAGGCGAGGATTTGTTCAGGAAGGGTGGTGGGGTTCTGTAGGCAGTCAGGTTTTTCAGACCAGTCCATACAGCCGAAGTGTCCCCAGTAAAAAAGGCTGTTTTCAGCTTCTCGCTGTAGCTTCTCTTGGCTGCTTTGATCTCTTTGTAAGTCTTTTCCTGGCCTGCCTGTACCGGCCCAATCTCCACTGCTGTGAGCTTCTTCCTTGTCCCTGCGCAGATTCCTGAGGTGTGGAGTAAACCAGGCTTTTTGTTCCAAAGGGGTGCAGAAGGTCTTGGTCACACACATGTTCTCACAGAAACTGATGTATGATGCCCCACATCAGTTAGTTCGTTTAAATCAGTTACTGAGGTTTCAAAAACAGTCCAGACTGTGCATTCAAAGCAGGCTGTAGCATCTGCTTCGATTCCTCAGTCCACCTTTTTAACAGTGGAAAAACCAGGGTTTGGAAGCTTTTAGTTTCTGTCTGTAAGTTGGGATGAGGTGGAAAAGGCAATTTTCGAAAGTCCCAGAGTAGCCCTGGTAACAGCATGGTATGAGTCCTTAAAAGCTGTGTAACAGTGGTCCAGTGTTTTTTTGTCTCTGGTGGGACACTTAATATGCTGTCTGTATTTTGGAGCTCATTAGAGAGATCTGCGCTTTTAAAATCTCCCAGTATTATAATGAAAGAGTCGGGGTGTTTTTCTCCACGTCTGTAATCAGCTCAGCAAGAGGTTTTTCCGGGGCAGAAGTGCAGCCATGCGGAGGAAAATATGAGCCGATTATTGAACGGGGGGGAAAACTCTCTCGGTGAGTAAAACGGTTTAACAGATTTTGGGAAAATGACTCCAGATCTGGACTACATGTTTTTCCCCGCACTTTTATGTCTCTGCACCCAAGCTTCGTCTATAAAAAGCAGATTCCGCCTCCTCGCTTCTTCCTGATAGCTCCGCGCTGCGATCCGCTCTGAACAGTTGGAAGTCCGGTATCAGCAGTGCGGGTTCCGGGATGTTGTCACTCAGCCATGTCTCGGTGAAGCAGAGAACCGCTGATCTGCGGAGGTCCGAGTTTTTGAGAAGAAGTAGCTCATCCATCTTGTTGCTTAGAGAGCCGACATTTGCCAGATGCATTGAAGGCAGTGGTGTGTGAAGTCCTCTTTTGCGGAGCTTTACCAGGGCGCCAGCTCGCTTTTTCCCCTGACGCCCCCAGCCCGTATCCCGTAGAGTGCTGCCGCTCCGCTTGCCAGAAGCTCAGTGAACCTCGGATGGATGAAAGATGGTGAAAAAATCCCCAAGAGAGGACCTTGGTGAGAAGTTCCTCTCTACTGAGTGAGACCACCGAATTGTGGCCCGAGACCACAGGACTGGGCTCGAAAAACATATAAGCACACAAAATACAAAAAAAAGGAGAGAGCGAAGCTCCGAGGCTGCCATCATCGGCGGGCCATCTTTGGTGAATACTCAGAATTTCACCAGCTTTGGAAATAGGGTGTTCCAATTTTTTCCCCGAAAAAAAACAGTTTAGTTGATATACTTTGTTTAGTGAGTAAATTTGCTAATTTTTGGTTTTTACCTGTAAAATTTTTGTACAAAATGTAAATTTTAATGGGGGGCCCCTTTTTTTTGAATTTTAAGAACCTTGCAAAGAGCAGAGCATTTTTTTTTTACTGAAATGAAATTTACTGCCTTGAGCCGTCCATTTTGGAATGGGCAGATTTTAAAGTTTACTACACAAACCATGCAGTGGAGCCCGTTTTTAAAATGCTGTTTTGCTTGAGCAGCTTCTTGTCTGTTATTACAAACCGTTATTTGGAAGATAAAATCAGGGGAGAATTGCTTGACTCTAGTTAAAAGGCAACACTGCCACCATGTGGATTTGAAAAGGAATTACCGCAGAAGGAAAAGAGAAGTAGGTACAGAAGCGGCAATAAGCAGCAGTGCAGAGAGCTAACAGGCAGAGGCCTTCGCGCACATGAATCATTGATCAGTGTGACAGTGAGATGAGTGCTAGAGGTAATAGGATGGTGATGCTTGGGGGGCTGGGGCTCTTGCTGTACCCTCGGCTTCCCCACCGAGGTGAGTGCTGAGGGCTAGGGCAGGAACACAGACTTGGCAGAGACTGAGAAAGTCCACTGTTAAAAGAAAGAGTCTGCTTGATGTGGCTTTTATAGATATACTTAAATAAGAGCTGCATCCAGGAGCTGCAATAGTGAATAAGACGGCAAGTAAAGACAGTGCAGTACCTTGTAGTTGTAATGAACTTTCTTGACACATTAGAACCACAAACTTCCATTAATTTTAATGAGATTTTTTTAATAGACTAACAAAGTAGCACAAAACTATTAAATGGGACGTAAAGGATACGTTGTTGTAAACACAAATTCACAAGCAAACATCTGAAAAATATGGCATGCATATTCAGCCCCCTTTACTCTCACACCCCTAAAACATTGTGTCCAATTAAGTGCACTCAGAAGTCACCTAACTAATCAATAGGGTCCAAATGTGTGTACTTTAGTCTCAGTATGAATACAGCTGTTCTGTGAAGGCATCAGAGGAAATCAGTGAAAAAACAGCATCATGAAGACCAAAAGTTAAAAGATCAGAATCAGAATCAGAGTCAGAATCAGCTTTATTGCCAAGTTTGTACATACAAACAAGGAATTTGACTCCGGTACACTTTGCTCTTTGGTTTTTGTTTTTGCACTACAGAATATACATATCTACAATGTACAAATATACACATATATAAATAAATAAAAAGGTGCATTTGCAACATCTGTATGCTGTTGTTTTGTGCTCTATTAAATGTTCAACAGAGAAACAGCCTGGGGGAAGAAACTGTCTCTGTGGCGGCTGGTTTTAGTGAACAGCGCTCTGTAGCGTCGGCCTGAAGGCAGAACTCTAAACAGATTATGTGGAGGGTGTGTGGGGTCTGCAGAGATTTTAGCAGCTCTTCTCCTGACCCTTGACCTGTATAAGTCCTGGATGGAGGGAAGGTCAGCCCTGATGATTCTCTCTGCAGTCCTGATTATTCGTTGCAGTCTGGACCTGCCCTGTTTTGTGGATGAACCAAACCACACTGAGATGGATGAAGACAGGACAGACTGAATGATGGCAGTGTAGAAGATGACCAGCAGCTCCTGTGGAAGGTTGTACTACTTGAGTTGCCTCAGGAAGTGCAGTCTCTGCTGGGCCTTCTTTCGAACAGTGTCTATGTGTGAAGACCATCTCAGGTCCGCAGAGATGGTGGTTCCTTGGAACCTGAAGTGATCCACAGCCGACACGGTGTTGTTGAGGATGGTGAGGGGGGTGCATGGAGGTGGTGTTTTCCGAAAGTCCACTACCATCTCCACAGTCTTGAGTGGGTTTAGTTCCAGGCAGTTCTGACTACACCAGTGTATCAGGCGATCCACCTCCTGCCTGTATGCAGACTCATCACCGTCCTGGATCAGTCCAATGACAGTGGTGTCATCTGCAAACTTAAGGAGTTTCACGGACGAGTCCGCTGAGGTGCAGTCATTTGTGTACAGGGAGAAGAGGAGTGGGGATAGAACACACCCCTGTGGGGCACCAGTACTTATTGATCTGGTTCGGGAGAAGATGCTCCCCAGTCTCACCTGCTGCTGTCGGTCCGTCAGGAAGCTTCTGGTGGAGGATGTCTGGTATGATAGTGTTGAAGGCCGAGCTGAAGTCTACAAACAGGATCCTGGCGTAGGTCCCTGGGCGGTCGAGGTGTTGCAGGATGAAGTGTAGACCCAAATTAACAGCATCATCTGCCGACCTGTTTGCTCGGTAAGCAAACTGCAGGGCGTCCAGTAGAGGGCCTGTGATGTCTTTCAGGTGTTTCAACACCAGCCGCTCAAAGGATTTCATGACCACAGACGTCAGGGCTACAGGCCTGTAGTCATTTAATCCTAGGATGGTGGGTTTCTTGGGCACTGGGATGATGGTGGATCGTTTGAAGCAGGAGCGGACCTCAAACTTCTCCAGTGACTTGTTGAAGATCCGGGTGAAGATTGGAGCGAGTTGATGTGCACAGGTTTTCAGGCATGATGGGGAGACGTTAACAGGTCCTCCAGCTTTCTTTGCTTTCATGGGCTGAAAGAGCCTATTTACATCATCCTCAGAGATCTTTAGTGCAGGCAGAGGATCTGAAGGTAGGGGGTTGGTTGCTTTACTGGTCGAATTTGTTCCTGAATGGGATGTGGAGGAGTTGGTTTGAGGTGTGAATGGCTTCTTGTCATGTCTGCAGTAGAAGCCATTCAGACGGTTAGCCAGGCGAGGACTTTGTTCAGGAAGGGTGGTGGGGCTTCTGTAGGCAGTCAGGTTTCTCAGACCAGTCCATACAGCCGAAGTGTCACCAGTAGAAGGCTGTTTTTCAGCTTCTCACTGTCGCTTCTCTTGGCTGCTTTGATCCCCTTGTTAGTCTGTTCCTGGCCTGCCTGTACCGCGCCCAATCTCCACTGCTGTGAGCTTCTTCCTTGTCCCTGCGCAGATTCCTGAGGTGTGGAGTGAACCATGGCTTGTTGTTCCCAAAGGTGCAGAAGGTCTTGGTCTGCACACACATGTTCTCACAGAAACTGATGTATGATGTCACCACATCAGTTAGTTCGTTTAAATCAGTGGCTGAGGTTTCAAAAACAGTCCAGTCTGTGCATTCAAAGCAGGCCTGTAGCATCTGCTTCGATTCCTAAGTCCACTTTTTAACAGTGTGAACCACGGGTTTGGAAGCTCTTACTTTCTGTCTGTAAGTTGGGATGAGGTGGATAAGGCAATGATCCGAAAGTCCCAGAGCAGCCCTGGTAACAGCATGGTATGAGTCCTTAAAAGCTGTGTAACAATGGTCCAGTGTGTTTTTGTCTCTGGTGGGGAACTTAATATGCTGTCTGTATTTGGGGAGCTCATTAGAGAGATCTGCGCTGTTAAAATCTCCCAGTATTATGATGAAAGAGTCAGGGTGTTTTTTCTCCACGTCTGTAATCAGCTCAGCAAGATTTCCGCGGCAGAAGTTCAGCCATGCGGAGGAAAATATGAGCCGATTATTATGAACGAGGAAAACTCTCTCGGTGAGTAAAACGGTTTACAGATTATGGAAAATGACTCCAGATCCGGACTACATGTTTTCCCCAGCACTTTTATGTCTCTGCACCAAGCTTCGTTTATATAAAAGCAGATTCCGCCTCCCCGCTTCTTCCCTGATAGCTCCGCGCTGTGATCCGCTCTGAACAGCTGGAAGTCCGGTATCAGCAGTGCGTGGTCCGGGATGTTGTCACTCAGCCATGTCTCGGTGAAGCAGAGAACCGCTGATCTGCGGAGGTCCGAGTTTTTACCGGTGAGAAGAAGTAGCTCGTCCATCTTGTTGCTTAGAGAGCGGACATTTGCCAGATGTATTGAAGGCAGTGGTGTGCGAAGTCCTCTTTTGCGGAGCTTTACCAGGGCGCCAGCACGCTTTCCCCTCCGACGCTTCTGGCGCAGTATCCCATAGAGTGCCGCTGCTCCGCTTGCCAGAAGCTCAGTGAACCTCGGATCAATGAAGGATGGTGAAAAAAACCCAAAAGAGGACTCTCTGATGTTGAGAAGTTCCTCTCTACTGAATGAGACCACCGAATTGTGGCCCGAGACCACAGTACTGTGGCTCGAAAAACATATATACGTTTATAAGGCAATATCCTGCAACTAGAAAGAGTATGACCAGCTACTAAGATGTCTCCTTAACTGACAGACCAATAATTACAGAAGCAGCCAAGAGGCCATTGGTAACTCTAGAGGAGCTGTAGAGATCCACAGCTCAGGTGGGAAAATCTGTTGACAGTACAACTACTAGCCATGCAAGTGGAAAATGTAGCCTTTAAGAGTTGCAAGATGAGACATTGTTGAAAGAAAGCCAGAAGTAAGCCATGTAGAGGACACAGCAAACATGTGGTGCTGCAGCCAGATGAAACCTGAACAAACCATCCCCCATGATGACATACGGTAATGGCAGTATCATGATGTGGAGATCACCTAACATTTCAACAGAATGCACTGTGGTTAAAGGGGTTAAGGCATCAAAACGCAAAAGTGGGTATGAATACTATTGAAAGACACTACATTGACAACTAAGGGCCAAAGATGCATTGTTCGTATCTGTCTATTGTGACTTTACTGAACAACAGCTTGGAATAGATGAGTTTTCCAGACAGTCTGTTTGAGCTGTTGGAGGCAGCAATAATGTGGAGCTGCAGCCGTCGCTGCAGTTGTTGCTGTTGTTGTCAGGCTTGTGTGTGCTTCTAGAAGAGATAGAAAGGATTGTGGGCTCAAGTGATGATTAAATTTCACACTTGTGGTGAGAGAAAGAGTAGGAGATAAAGAAAATGTGTGTGCATTGGTGTGCATGTGTGTTTGTGTGTGAGTATGAGTGTGTGTGGGTGGGTGTGTGTAAGTGTGTTTGTGTGTGCAAACCAATTTAATGCATTTTACACAAAGTGCAAGTCCTGGGCTTTGCTGCAGGGCACAATGGGTGAGATTGACTGTGAATATACTATCCTATCGATATGCATTACAGCCAAGGTAGCACTGCAGTCAGTTAAAAATGATTTATCAATACTCGCACACAAGCCCAAACACACCCGATGTGACCAATATGTCTTTCACTCGTAGACATATAGCTAACCACTGACTAGATTCTGTCTGACAACCAGAGACTACGGCTTGCTTTGCCCAGCAGCAAATGCTTTCAAGAGCATCTGTCATTTGATTCAGTGCATAGTTTAGCATATACAGTAAAGGCAGTTGCTCATCCGAGTTGTGCCAGGCTGTCAGCCTCCAGCTAAGCCTAAACATCTGAGGGATGGAAGAAAAAGAGGCAACAAGAGAAAGAAGAGCAAAGGGAGATAAAAGACACAGAGAAAGAAGAGAGACAAATGAGGAAAATAAATGTGCAAGAGAGTCCAACTTATTGTCAGAGTGGAGACTGGTGGCTCGGGGGGGTCCCTCCAGTCTTCCCACCTCCCTGCCTGTCGACCCTTGCCTCGCTCTGAAAAGGAAGAGGTCCTGAAGTGATTCCTCACTCCCCTCCGTCAACTCCTTGAAAACAACTAATTCCACTGTCATGACTGTTTAAGTGTGTCCGTTTGCATGCATAAGTGTGCAGTCTTCTGACATTTTAATTCGAGCCAGCATCGGCTCAATCTTCTACTTCGTAGAAGACATAGCAACTCATCGCTTTGACCTTGCTCCTCTTGAACACGTAGCCTTATTTGGATAAGGGGATAAAATGGCATAATGGGGTGGATAAAGAACTAGCGGAGGTGGTGACACACTCCTCTCATCTCGAATGAAGAGATTTGCCGCGTATCCCTGTGTTTATTTACCAGCCGAACTGGTTTTCACTGTTATCTGGTTAGTCTAAGCAGAGATGGAGAGCCACATCCAGCACCAAGCAGCTGTATTCTTCATGCATCTCTTTCTCGTTCTCTCATTTCAGATGTGATCACGCCTCCTTTCTCTTTTTCTGTTACATTCCCCCGCCTCCTCTTCCTCTCAGCTTGTCTCCCACTCGCTGTCTCACTGACTCGGACCCTTTCTGAAAGCTGAGTCATGTTCAAGCAGAAAGTATGTGCTTGTTTGAATGAGCAGGACATCTGCGGCATGTAACATTTGGCTTTCCACCAGACACCACCTACCACCACTGCTGCTAACATACTGTGTGGTTCAGTCCAAATATGCCTGTGCGTGGGTTTGTCACTGTGTTGATGTGCGTGTGAGAGGGAGAACATATCACAAGGGATAAGAGAGAAGAATTTCATAAAGATGTGAGTTTTAGTGCACGTTTGGGTATATCTGTGCATGCGCGCATTCCTGCCTGGTGAACCTTTGGAGCTATCTGGGTTATTTTCCAGCAGCCTCTATGACCTTCTGGAGACATTTTAGCAAAGGGCTCCCTCACCATTCAGAGCTCTCTGAACAGCATCTGTCTAGCCATTTAAAGCAATTTTACCACAGCCTTGTGTAGCTGTTAGGGCAGTTTTAGCAAAGGGCCAGCAGGTTTCTTAGAGCTGCATCAAGATGACCAAAATAGAGGAGTGGAAACAAAGAGAAACTGGACCAATCAATACAAGCACCAATGAGGCATGAAGCAGCAGGCTGAAAGCAGCCACAGTCGAGAAGCAGGCATTCACACACATAGTGAGAAACATATACAAATATGAAGTCTCAATAACAAAGTTATATAAGTTACATTTCGAACATGGATGTTACATACATACCTTGCTACAACATGCCTTATGTAAATATGTTTTCAAATTTTGTCACATTACAACCACAAACTTAAATATATTTTATTGTGATTGGATATGACCGACCAACACAAACTAGTACATTGTTGTGCTATGGACTGAAAATAAAAAAAAAAAATCTATATAAATGTTTTGTTTTACAAATGAAAATCTTTTAAGTGTGGTGGGCATTTTTCTATAGCCCCCTTTGTTCTGATATCGCAAAATAAAATCCAGGGCAACTAATTGCCTTTAGAGGTCAAATCAAACAATTTATGTGTCGTTTGATGTGAGTTTAAGAGCAGCTGCTCTGTAATGCCTTAGAGCTTTGTTGTAGAACATTAGCAAACAAAAAGCATTACGAACACCAAGGAACACAGCAAACAGGGATAAGTGTAGGTGTTTAAATCAGGGTTAGGGTATAAAACATTATGCCAGCTTTGAAGATCTCACAGAACACATCCATACATCTTTTGAAAATGGAAATAGAATAGCAGAACAGCAAATGTACCAAGAGATAGCTGTAAACCATATTGACAGGACATGAGAAAAGAGCATTAACCAGAGCAGCCCTGAGGCCTTTGGTAACTCTGAAAGAGCTGTGGAGAGATATAGCTCAGGTGGGATAATCTGATGTCAGGACAAAGGGTAGCTGTGCGTACCACAAATCTGCCACTGTGTTTGGAGGAAAACTCCATGAATCTTGCTGTCGTTCTTCTGTTTTTCATCAGTGACAGTGAATTTTACAGATAGAGCTAAATACAGGGCATTGCTGCAGGAGAAGCTGTGAGATCCTGCAAAAGGCTTAAGACAGGGGCAAAGGTTCAACTTCCAGTAGGACAATGTACAATCAGAGCTACAATGTAATGGTTTAGATTAAGGCAAAGAAGAACATGGAAAATGTTAGTATCTAGATGTGCAAAGAAGATAGAAACAAATACCCCAAAATACTTGCTGCAGTTTTAGTTCAAGCAAATTTATTATTATTATTATTATTTAGATTTATTGATATTCAGGCTTGTAGATGACCATCGCTTTTGATAAATTTGCAACATAAATTCAAAAAAGTATGAACTTACATTTTTTTACTGCTGTCTTTAATAAAGACAGTAGCAAGAAATGTGAAGGGTACACAAACCTGCTGCATGGCTTGTTCTTAAAAAAAGAAAATAAGTTAAAACAAGAATGACAAAAGGAAAGCAGAATAGAATAAGACAGGATTGCTTTCCAATGCTTGCTTTTTTTTTTTTAAGGAGCAGACTAATTAGCTGTTTGCAGACACCATACTAAGCAATATACACACTATAAAACACTATTCACATTTATCCTAATACACCCACATATGCACAGTTGCAAACATTTAAACCATGTCAAAGGTGGAAGCCCTACATATCCAAGCTGTAATTATGCGAGGGATTTAAAAACATCTGCTTGCACAAAGAGCATAAAGCTGGTACACAGCGCAGAACACAGAGGCTGTGGTGTGATTGAGTCACTCTCTAACAGTGCTTTTGTGTCCAATGCTGTGTGCTGAGCCACAACACTCCTAATAGATGCTAGTCTCCAGGACTTACTGGAAACAAGTTGCAGCAGCCAATCCTACCCACTCAGCATTACTGAGTAGATAATTGGTTGCCAGTTGCCCTCCTTGACAGAGCTGTACGATGAGGAAGATTGTCGCTGATCGGCTGCAGACAATAGGCAGCCACTTGTTTAAATAACTTTGATGGAAGGTAACATTTCATTAGGCACCGCGCCGAATCAGCACCTCGACAGCTTCATTCTGACAGCCATCACCAGGCTCAGCCGACCCCCTGATATTACCTCTGTACACAATCACTGACCTCATGCCTTCCATCTGTTATCAGAACAGGCTGTAATCCTCTGCATGCAGACTGAATGAACATGCTGCAGTGTACACAGCATCTTACCCACTTGTCCATTCATTCTGGCTGCATCTTTGTTAAAGACACTGCAACTAAACAACTATACAAACCACATCAAGTTAACATGATTATTTTAATTTGAGAATTGATAGTATGGTACAGGAAAACTGTATAATTTATTTTAAATAGAATCTGATAAAATCCACTTTTTTGTTCAACAGTGAGTCAAAACAAAAGTTTCAAGTTTGCCATAACAGTATTATTAAAAATTCTACAAGTTATCTGTTTTATTGAGAGGTTCGATGTTGCTCCATTTTATCTGCTGGTGTTTTATTTCGTGTTATATTTCACATTACATTTTTAAAGCTGTAAATCCATGGGTTTAGAAGGGTATAGGATGGATAATCATTGCATTTGACATTGCATTGATCTAGTGGCTCCCAAACCTTTTTCTGCAAGCCCCCCTTTGGTTTATAAGAAAATTTTCCACTGCTGAAGAAACATTATGCTAAAACTCATCCGAAGTCTGTTGCATCACATTTGGACAAGCAAACAAAATACTGGAAGAATGCAGTCTGGTCAAATTAAACCAAATTGGACTCTTTGGATGTCATTGCACACATAATGTTTGGATTAGGAATGGAACTGCACATCAACTCTATACTAACAGTGAAGTTTGGAGGTGGGATCATCATGGTGTGGGACTGTCTTTTAGCATATGCTACTGGCAGACTTCATTTAAATGAAGGAAGGATGGCTGGATAAATGTACAGAGAGTATTAAAGTCTGAACATAAAACAAGAGTGGGTTGTTTTAGCAAGACAATGATCCCAAATGCACAAATAAACTATTTACTGGTTTTAGAGAAGGAGAATAGATCTGCTAAAATGGTCCAGTAAATCAAATTGAAAATCTAAGGAATGAACAGAAGAATGCTTTGAAGAACCCCTCAAAACTTTCAAGATGTGAAGACAGTTTGCTAGAAAGAATGGGTCAAAATCACATCTGCGCAATACCAGGGAGTGGTTTCTCCACACAGCAGACATCTTGATGCTATCATTACAAAATTAATTTGTTTCTTTTTTTTTTTTTGCTTCTGAATTTCCTGGCTTGTACTGATGTGATTTTCACATCAGCAGCTAAATTACACATATATTATTAATTAATTAATTCATTCATTCATCTTCTATACCGCTTCTTCCATAGTGGGTCACGGGGAAGCTGGTGCCAGCAGTCTACGGGCGAGAGGCGGGGTACATATATTATATAATATATAAAAATATATATAAGAAGAACATGGAATATATATATATATATAGTACAAAGTTCTCTGGTTACAATAATAAAAAGAGAAATCTGCCTGGCAACTGATTCTCATTATTATATTTAGGTGGGTTGTTTTTTCCAGTGTATTACCAGTTGGTTTTAAGGGAGGTCCAAAAAGTTAAATATGTTCTACTCATACTTAAATTAGTTTTTTTTCTTTTTTTATTCTGCAGCGGCTGGAAGTTTGTGCTGCCCGACTGCACACAATGTGAGGCGAAGTTCAATAGTTTTCCCACACAAAAAACATTTGAACTTTTCCAATTTAGACTTGGACTGTCCTTTTATTTATCAAGTCTTTGCCCCCGATGGATTTGTTCTAACTCTTTGCTTCTTTGTCTTTTGTACTAGCAGAGAAAAATCCGCGCAAGGAGAATTTCGCTCTGCTCTCTGCTGAGATGTGCTTACAGTAATTACATTGCACCTATAGCAAAACTTCAAATGTAATCATAAGGACTTTTTATATGAAAGATGAAGCAATAAATTCAAACTTTAAATTATTTTTTCACTCCTACTCAATTGCTACTCCTACTCCACACTTTGTGATTAGGTACTTGTTTAGACAATAAAGCTTTCTTTAGCAAATCGCCCATGAATTCAATGGTCTGTGATATGTGTCTGCACAATGCATCATTTTTTAATGTTTGTACAAAGTATTGTCCTCAGTTTTCTCAACAGCAAAGAGAGCCTTAGCCTTAGTCGGGGGCGGAGGTCGGAGTCTCAGTTTCTTTCATTGGCACTTCCAATGCTCACAGCTTCTCTACTCTACAACTGGTAAAGCAACCTTCTGTAATCTTTTCCTGCATTTTTTGCAAAAAAAAAAGAAAGTTACATGAGTCTGGAGCAGTTGTGTTGGATGGAGTGATGACTTTTTTGTCTCATATTATGGACCCAGTCCACATCTTTTTAGGTATTGTACAATTTTATACCTGCAAGGTAAGCTCTCCAATCCTAAATTTCAAGAATGTTTCAGGCAACGATTTTAATTTAATGTGAATCTTTACCGTGAAAAATACTCCTCAGTCTGTTGGTAGGTGCATCTTATGATTTCATTTGTATCCAAGTAGAATAACAACCTTATTCAAATCTATTGAGCTACAAATTCTCATAAATGCCCTTGACTCTCTTCTATTCATAGTGTTTACAGTTTGTTTTGTTCTGTTAAATAAGCTCCATAGTAACAGGCAATGTGATCATACATTTACTTTGTTCAGTTCAATCCCCTAACTACAGTTTTAACTGAAATAACAGCCTATACTGTGCATAAATATGTTTATGAATTACCCACTAAGAAAGAGAGCGAGTTCAATGTTTAGATGTAAGTCAATGTCTATTTTATTTTCAGTGCTGATTTAAATCTATATATTTCATGTAGCCTTCGACCAAGCAATACTTCCTGTTCTAACAGTGGTCTAGTCTTAGAATTTAATTTTTGCTACATAAAAAGATCTGTGAATCATGCAGAAATGGCATGAACCAAAAAAATCGATTTGACATCTTCCTTTAATTCAGAATTTTACATGTTTACAGTTGGGATATTATAAGAATGATATGTGCAAATTTTTTATTAATATTTTAGTTTATTTCAGTGTGAATAATTAAGATATTAGGGAAAAATATTAATTTAAATATTTGTTCTATTTTATGGCAGATGGAAACAAAAACATTTTATCTGATGAACTGGTAAACTGGCTGACGTCTGACAAGAAGACACTTTCTTGATATCACTTAAGTTGAGTTCATTGCCATTAAAGAAAAATGTCACTTGTACAGCTAAAACTATAATTTCCAGCCACACTGTCATCCAACAGAGGCACCTCTGCAACTGAGTGGCTTTTAACACAGATGACACAGCGCTGACTTGATTTTTTGAAGTCAAAAGCAGAATTTAGTTTATATTTGTAAAAAAATGTGACTAATCTTCTAGCAGATACTATAAACCACATGACTGGTACACATTAGAAATCACAGGATTCAATTATTTGAGCTCATATAACTGTGATTGTATAGCTCGTCTAGTCTAGTCATGACGTTGTGTTAGTTATTGAGAGGTCTTGCGTTTAAGCTCTTTTTCTTATGCAGATCTACATTTAGGTTTCAAAGGCCCATTACAGGTTGTTTTATCAAGGCCTGGGCTCTGCTACTTAGCTAGCTTAGCTTACTCTATGATATAGCATACAAAGACATTTGATGCATGTGGGAACAGTTTGGACATGACTTCATCAGATGATGACCCTATCATGATTGTATACCAGTGCACAAAGCAATGTCCATAAATACATACGGTACATGAGCAGGTTTGGCGTTAAGGAACTTGATTAATATGCATAGAGTCCTGATCTCAACCTGACAGAACACCTTTGAGATGAATTAGAGTGGAGACTGTGAGCCAGGCCATTTCATCCAACATCAGTGTCTGACCCAGAAAATGCTTGGCTGGAAGAATGGCAAAAATTTCCCATTAATAAAATCCTGAACCTTGTAAACAGCCTTTCTAGAAAAGTTAAAGCAGCTGCAACGGACCAATGCCATATTAAGGCCTTTAGATTAAAAATGGGATATTATTCAACTTTTTTTTAGTACACACTATATTTTCGGCAATATAGTGTGTACTCTAAACCCGTGCAACATTTTTGATACTAAGGATTTTCTCTTTGTCAAAATTATTGTCGGTATAATGTGTTGCTCATTCTTAATTAGAGCTTCCCACCTTCATAGCCAGGATGATCAACAATACAGCATAACGTTGAGCAAGCAGTTCATTTATGATAAGCTATAATCAGCTTGGAGCTTTGAGACAGACATGCTAGGACATTTAGAGGAGAAATACAGTTTAAGACGGAACAACTCCGCCACAAAGGATTTGTTACTTGTTCAGTTAAATAAAACTATTTAAAAATGAAACAGTTAAATATACCAAACCAGTTTAATCCACCACAGTCTATGACATTTAGTTGTTTTATTTAACATGAGTGAGAAAGATTTTACTACTGATTTATTATTTTTATCTAAATCCTACATACTGAAATAGGACAAATTTGACTTAAAATGTGTGAAGTGATCATAAGATTTGATTTAAATGAATATCAAAGTCATTGTACTGTATATTAGATAAGCTGTACAAGTGCATAAGGTAGGCAATTAGAAATACAGTAAATATAACTATACTGTAATTATTCTAGCTTCACATTGCTTTCGAAAAGTGTTGATAATTGCTGATGCTGTTTACTGACTAACGTTCTCTAACACTCCTGACGTCTCCACTGTATTTATTGTAAGGTTAAGTCACACAGGTTGCAATGGACTTTATTTAGGTGGATTCGAGTAGGCAGAATGAAGGATGAAGGAGGCAGAATACAAATGTAAATCACATCTGTAAAACTGTTTGAAAACTATGCATCCTTTTATTTCCACTTCACATTTATGCACTACTTTGTGATGGTCTGTCATATAGAATCCCAATAAAATACATTAAGGTTCATCGTTAAAATGCTCAAAAATAAGGAAAGGCTCAATGTGTTTGCAAGGCTGGTTCTATCTAACACGATCAGTGGGCTGTTATCATTTATTTTTGAATGTATTTGAGCTTCAGATCATTTGTTGCACCCAACAGTCTTTGGAAGGTGTCACCTTAACGTCTGGAAAACTTAATTAGGATGTAATCTACAGATTTATCTCAAAGGAAATAATCATTTGCCGAAGCTATTAAACATTTTTTCTCCTTTCTTGTGCACAGCTGGAGCCTGCACTGCATTTGACCTCTGTGATTAACATTAGACTTTTGTAGCTGATTCACAGTCAAACTGTTAAACTAGATTTACTGAGAAAGAAAATAACACACATGAAGGTAATAAACTGAGCCACTAATGACCCATTTGACTCTTAGTGAAAATACCAGGTCCCCTGAAGCAACATGTAGTACACAGCATAACCATAAAGAAGATCTTGGTTTACAACACAAGTTGTCTGTGTGTTTGCAATTGGCTGAAATGTGATTTGGTGCTGATTATTGGATTGCAGGGTGCTGCTGACTAGCTCATTTCCCTTGCGTCTGGAGCTTCTCCCTGTTGCCATAGAGATGATTATCATTCAAAAGTGAATCTTCTTTTCTCGGTTATGATTGAGCAAGTGAAGATTTAAACTTTTTAAACAGAAAGACCTTAATTTTGATGGAAAATGCTCTAAATACTTTTATTTTTACATCAGGATTTTACAAAGACCTTAATTGAGGCTCAGCGTCTGCAGTGAGTTACAGGTAGTGTTGTCAGTAGTAATATTGTTCAAGATTACAGATCCATTCTTAATCTGTCCTCTATCTCTCCTTTAATGCCCCGTACGCTGCCATAATGCCGGCTCCTCATATCTGATGGCCGTGTTGTGCTTAATAACAAGTTACGACTGCAGGAGGGAGGGGTACTTTGGGGGATAAACAAATTAACAAAGCTATTCACAGCCTTTGCAACACCAGGGGGTGTGGGAGGAAAGAGGGCAGCATAGGAAGAAAAACAAGACGACTGCCTTAGCTAATCACAATAGGGGGCATGCGCTGCAATCACTTAGGCACAGCATTATCTCACCAATCATGCATCGTCGTATTGTTGTGTTAATTGGAAACTTTAATATGAGCCATAATATTGCTGCCTCATTATTTGCTTGGTTACTTTCCCCCAAATTAATAAAGAAGCCACATAACTTACCGAGACAGCACTAAAGGCTGCAAATAAATTCAAGAACTGATTTAAAGAGCTACGCCACATGTTCAGAATCAGCTGCAGAAGCTTGATGCTTACACCACCGATCACTCAGTGTTGTTGAGGGGCATGTAAGATCAGTAACAAGCTCCGTTACATGCCAAACCAGGCAGCGATTGTTTCAAGCTCAGACAGCTTTGGCTCAACGTCACAAGAAAACTGGAAAAATCTGCCAAATGTAACAGCTGCGTCAACATGATTTTTTACCAAGGGGGAAAGCGTGGGCAACAGTCTGAAATGTTTCATTCCAGCTTGGCATATCTATAAGGGAATATTTCGTATTTATATAAAATTTTTGTGAATGCCCAGATTCAGTTAGCAGCCTTTATGGTATAAAACTGACAGGAACTCACCGTTTAGGTATTTTAGTTTAAAATAAACACATCTGAGTACCAAACTGGCATCCAAACATTCTGTTTAACAGTAAAATGAGGTAGGAAATTTTTGCACATTTATTACTCGCGTGAAGCAATAGGAAAAAGTCTTAAGGTTCATTTAGTATTATATTATTTTGCCAGTAAACCTAACATGTTGAATTTTTGAAGCAGAAATATGTCACTATCCACCTTTTCATTGATTTTGGAATACAAACAGCCTTGCTGCAGCCTCTATCAATCACAGCACTGTGTGGAATCTCTGCAGATAAAGCAGAAATAATTGTTTTCTGGACAAACAAATGTTTGTGTAATTGTAATACTGTTTGTTGAATGGATGTGTGGGCACTTATTAGCAAAACCGAAAAAAGGTGTGAGAATTGTTGGTCCATTGATCATTTATGAAGGAAACATAGAAAACATCTAGGGAACCAAAAGGGTGAGGAGGTCGGATTTCTCCTCACCCACAAAAAATAGTCTCTCCCTGTTTGTTCCAGATTTATGAAACAATTATCAAGTTGTACTTACGGTTAGGCTCAAAATTATTCATACCTCTGGCAGATTTAGGTTTAAAGTAATATTTAATTTGATCCATAGTGTATTCTCTCGGATGGACCTAGATGGTGTCCGGACTTCCAAATTGAAATCCAAAAGAGAAAGTGTGAAGGGGGCTTAAGTTTAGGGTTATGGCAAGAAGGCCTTCCAACCTCAAATACCTGGAAATGATTGCAAAATAATTATTGTCAAAACGACCATTATAAACATGCAAAAAACTGGTCAGCAATTGCCATTAAAGATTTGTCCACCAATCATTAAGATAGGTTTCAATAATTTTCAACCAGGGATTTGTTGTTGTTTGTTCACATGTAAGTAAAAACAGATAAAATATTTTTGTTCAAAACATTATAACTTTTACATTGTTTTATTAATGTTTAACAGATGCCTGTCTCAATTTGTATCAAAAGCACTTTCTGGTTGAGCGAAATATAATTTCAGATCTAAATCTTTTAAGGGTAAGAATGTTTTGGGCTTAACTGTTGTTACAGTTAGGCATGTGCACAAAATACTCATTTGTTCCCAAGAAATACTAATTTGTGCCCACACAGTATATATAATGTGTACACGAAATACTAATTTGTTTCCACGACATAGGTATAACTTGGGCACGAAATACTAAAAAAGCACACTTTCTCAAACATACAGAGGAATAAAACAACAACTGGATGGACAGGGATAGTATGATCAAGTTTTATTTTAGGCTGTGGAGGAGCTACAAATTATAACTTCCGTTCCATTTCCTACATGGTGTAAGAAAATTAATTTCATGAATGACCGTTTTTGTCACAAGCAGTCTTTTTTTTCCTGAAGTGGTAAATGACTATGAATAGAGCTTTTAAATCACTTCATAGCTTGCCAGTTTGTTAGGTGTCCAAGCTTACCTCCTTCTCCTCACTGGACAAATCGTTTTATTATGAGCTGTAATTTAGCAAGCTACTTAACCATGCTTTTTTAATATTTGGTAAATGTGTTACACACATTTATAATGAGTTCATCTATAAAATCGTTATGTCATCACTCTTCTATAATTGTTCTTGGCAACTTCAGATTCACGTTTTCTTTCACAACTTTCTATATATTTCTCAGTTTCAGACATGGAGAATAACTGCTTAAGTACTGTGAGTTACATGCCTTTACACAAGTAAAAAGAAAAAAAGTCATATATATATATATAGTATATATATATATATATATATATATATATATATATATATAAGAGGGGAAATTTTATTTATCAATTTAATTATTTTCATGCTGTTGTATATCCCTGAAAACTGCTTGCAAATTTTGTTGCTTGCTATTTAATGAAGATTTTGTTTCTTGTTTTAATTTTCTTAAAGCACAAATATATTTACCATGCAACAACTACCGACCTTTGCGCAAGGGCAAGCCCAGTGAGAGCTGAATATATTTGGAAGAATTATCAGATTCTCAAAGCAAGAATTAATCCTTAGATGAAATTTGATTAATTGAGAGGCTGACTTAAAATCAATAAATCCAGGAGAAATATGAATGGCTTTGTGACGATGGTGATTGCAATACCACTGGGACACATTATTTTTCTCCCTTGCTGTCATTGGCTCTTAATTAATTAATTGAAGTTACAGAATCATTATGTAATGAACCTAATCATGTGGTGACCTGTGCCCCCCCGCTACCCCCACCCCCGCAACTTGAATTTCTTTGATTTACAGGAGAACATATCATTGATGCTTGCATCTCGTACATCTTGCCGCCATTACCATGGTGACGTCAACATGAAGATCAATCACTGGCAAACAGGAGAGGAGCATGACACCAATTAAAAGGTGGTGTCATCTCCAAGTCATCGCTCACACTTTTCGCTAATGCACTAATTACCGGGGCTGGGACATTAATGGAATAGCATGGTTCAGCCTGGGGATTAATCTGCATGGATTCGCCTGGGTGTGTGTGATGTCTGTCTGTAGTGTGTGTGTGTGTGTATGTGTGTGTGTGTGATTAATGCAAACCCCTGCCTGCTCCAGGCTTGACCTTGAGCACCACCACAAGAGGGAAATGAACTGGCAAGGTGAAGAGATTGGGATATCTGCGCATGGGGCCGCAGAGGGGGGCGAAACAGCTGAGGCAGAGGGGCCCAATCAAGGTTACGGAAGAGCATGGAACCGATGCAATGGGAAGGGATCGATTGATAGAATATGGAGCAGAATATAGCACAGATACATCGCTTCAATATGTTTTCCAGATTGTAATCTAAAAAAAATAGGGTGTCCACTCTCAAGTCTATACTTTGTAGAATCACCTTTTACTACATATACAGCACCAAGTCTTTTAGAGAATATTTCCGGCAACTTTGCACAGAAATATTCTTCTTTGCAAAATAGCCTCATCTCCTTTAGATTGGATGGAGAGTGCTTGTTATCAACTATTTTGAGGACTTGCCACAGAATCACATTTGGATTCAAGTCTGGACTTTGACAAAGTCATTCTACACATGGATTCCCATGATTCTTATTCATCTAGAAAAGCATTCCACCACCATTGGGTTTCCACTGGCTTTCTTATAACACTGGTCTTCTTCTTAACACTCTTACATAAAGATTTGTTTAGTGCAGGACTAATAGTTGTCCTGTTACCAGATTCTCTCATCAGAGCTGTTGATGTCCGCAGCTCCTCTGGAGTCACAGTTGGCCACTTTGCTGTTTCTGACTCATGCTCCCTTTGTTTTGCTTTTTGACTTATGTTTTCTTTTTTTCTGCAGAGAACAGTGGGACTAAAGGAGGCTGAAAAAAAAATGCAAATTTTGCAATCATGCAAATGTTAGCCAAATTTTATTTTCAAACATTTTAAAACAGTGTATCTCTTAAGAAAACGAACCAGATGCCCCAGTCATGTTGTTTCCATTTTAATATTTTCAATTCTAAACCACTGTTTTTCTTTCACCCTGATATTGAAGAAATAGGATATGTACAATTCATTTAGCATATTTAACACCCCTACTGGACTTAGAATTAATAAAAGGAAAAGCTTAAATTATTAATGCTGTGACAAAAACCGGTGCCCCATATACATAACCTATATTCTTTGGCTCATGCATTCTGGGTTTGATTCCCGACCTTGAGACCTTCGCTGCATGTCTTCCCCCTATTCATTCTCTACCCATTTTCTGTCTGGTAACTGTCAATAAAGGCCACTAGTGCCAAAAAACCAAAAAAAAAAAAACATTTTAAAGAGATGAATATGAGATATATAAGAAAAAAAAAGTTTCACTGTGTTATTATTGTGCGACTAACTCTCATTTTTAGGAAACAAAGCTGTCATTTTAAAGACATCAATGCAACAAAATCTGTTTAAAAAATATATATATGAACACCTGAGAAGACAGGAGATGCCAGATCAACACAAAAGAAAGCAATCTCACACACTCAGGGGCTTTAGTTGAAAACAGCTATTAACTTAAATTAGTTTGACCAAGAGGTTATATTAAATATTTATGTACAATGCAAGAAAGTGGCAAAGAGTCTTTTTAACAGCACAAATGCTGCAACATTAACAAAATTTTAGTTAAAAAAACACAAAAAAAAAGACTGAATCTGGCCTTGAATGGCTGTTTTGTTAGCTTTGTCAAATTTAGGCTTAGAAAGCCTAAGAAACATTCCTACAATAAAGTGCCAAGAGTGGCAAAATGTAATGACTGACTGACATTAATTTATTAAATGTATAATTTATATAAAAATTACGAATTTTATTATGTATATGTCTTTATTTATTAACTTCATATAGAAATATTTTTGGGTTTGGCTGCGTTAGTGCTTTGTGGGATAATTTAAACTGTCACTGTATCTGGTCATATATACTCTAACGTCAGTATGTTGAAATGCACGGGAACTGACATGGGGGAAAAAATATATAGCGTGCGCACGAATTACTAATTCGTGCGCACGAAATATTATTTTGTTCCCACGAAATAATAATTTGTGCCCACGAAATACTAATTCATTCCCACGAAGTAGGCATCAAGTGACCTGTGTTGCAGGAGATGTGTAACTCATAGCTGATGGAGCTCAGTGTACGGTGGGTGTGTAAATGTGTATGCGTGCATACATGCGGTGGCAGTGTGGGCTGTCAGACTGGGACCGCGAAGAATGGTGTAGAGAGAGAAGAGTGTGTGTGCGGTTGTGTGTTTTGGCAGCATGCACGACGGCGACCTGGGAGGAAGTTCAGCTGGACGGTACATTTAACGTTCAATCAGTGTACAGTAAAGTTATTAAAAACTCCGCTACTTCAGCAATCCTGTCCCATCGTTTTTATAGAAGTCTTACCCCCCATGCACACAAGTACAGGGAATTAACCCTGAAGTAAACAACCATTTCGGCCCTGGAGGAAGCATCTCCCCTGTGTTTCCCGACCCGGTCAAGAAACTGAAGCAGGAAAGGTTAACACCTGACTCTTAATATTCTATTTAAATGCCTCTCACTAATGAGAATCCCTTGCGATGCCAGGCTATTCAGAATCTCTTTGTAGCTCCTCCCCAGCCTAAAATAAAACTCGATTAGACTATCCCTATCCATTCAGTTGTTGTTTTGTTCCTTTGCATGTTTGAGAAAGTGCGCTGTTTTAGTATTTCGTGCCCACGTTATACCTATGTCGTGGAAACCAAATAGGTATATAATCCATATAATGCACTTATTATATATATATTTTGTGGGGACAAATAAATATTTTCTGGGCACAAATAAGTGTTTTGTGGTGACATATTAGTATTTCATGCGCATGCTATGTATATTGTTTTTCCCCATGACGGTTCCCAGGCGCTGTGATTATGTAAATTGTAATTAAAATAAAACTTTAAAATGATGACAACTCTTATACATATTTATGTATTTGTTTCCGATTGTAAATAATGATTAACAAGTTAAAGTAACCATTGAGTATGTAAGTAACCTATTTTTTATTGTATTGTGACCTTTGGACTTCTGTACACTTTATAGTTATTTTAAATGGATGGTTCAATCTATAGATGGGGCATCAAACTCTAAAGGTTCATCTTTTATTTTTGAAATAACTTGTACCTCGGGAACATTATTTTCCAGTGATTTTATAATAGCCAAACGTAATTAGTTTTTGTTTCATTTGGTTTGGCAATTAGAGAACAAAATAAAGGGATGTAAAAAATAATCCCAACATACTGCAGGAATTACATTTTTCATGCTATGGTTAATACAAACCGAAGAATAACAGGGTTAAGTAATAAGACCTCAACCGAAAAACAAATGAAGAAATTAATTGAACTGAGTATTAAGTAAATCTCAGGAAAATATTTAAATAATAAAAAGTGCAAAGTCAAGAGTTGGAATAAACTGGGGCTGAATAAGTCAACAAAACAAGTTAAATAGCCATTATTGTAATAAGGAGATTTTTCTGTGTTGGGGGAGATGGTATCACTCACTATCACAGTTAAAAACACTAAAAACATTGTGTATGGTGACTCACCAATGACATATGTGAGAAGCAGGGCCAGCGTGAGGGTGAGCAGTGATGCAGACAGGGCTGTACACTTCCAGTTGCAGCAGCGGTGAGGCTTGTTGAAGGTAAACAGTGGCCTGGTCACACTGCTACGAGGGAGCGGTCGCGGTGGAGGGGAGTACACCGTCCCAGAAGTCAGAGGATATCCCTGCCCTGCGCCTGACAGGAGAGCTGATGAACCGGACCCCTGCTTGAAAAGGAAATGTCTGTGGGGAGAAAAGCACAGAAAAGAGACTTCATTCCAATTCTCCCTGATTAGCTGGTGCTACTAAACCTGTCATTTCGTTGCATGGATGACTGCACGATATCATTAAAAATGGTTGTGTTTTGTTTCTGGCTTTTTAGTAAAACATAGTAACTATCAGCTCTGACTGTTGAATGAAGGAGCTGGACTTTAAAATTATTTAAAACAATGCTCTATAAAAAGTACTTTTTTTGTGCCAACACAAAGAACACACAGCAGTCTGGGAGTAAAACTTCTTCCTAGCTGAACACTTTACAGCATAGCAGGTGTGGTGGTTGTACAACACTATCTTGCAAAACAAGATCACGACAAAAACTGGTGGTTGCTCCCAAGCTTAGGTACGGAATCTCTACATAGACGGGTAGAAAGACAAATCCTTGACCCTTTCAAATCATTACCTAATCCTTAATCCGTACTTGCTCATTGTGTCTTCTGTTGCACTGAAAAGTAACAATAGGCTGGGTTAAGGTTGACCTACCAGTATTGCCAGGATTTAACCAGGAATACATAGTTTGCTTTGTGTACTGAAAAAATTATGAAAGTGGACAGGTAGAAGACAATGTTTCAGCCCTTAATAAACAGCATTTAAAAGTCACGTCCGGAAGGAATATAAAGTTGGCATATTCTAGCATGTGCTAGGATTGGGAAATGAACAACGTAATCTTGCAAATCAGGAATCATCTTCTACTTACACAGAAATAGGTTACACCCAGTTTAGGGCTTAAATCTTGACAAACCCAAGTAGAAAGCTGTCATGAGCACATTTGGTTGTATAAAAGAAGTCACAACCAATGAGTCACAAAATAATACAATGAAACATATTTTAGTTAGTGTGACTCAAAACTTTTTAACAAACTAAAACCCAAGGCTAAACTTCAGATGTTTGGTAAACACCTAACTACTAAACATTGGGTATGTTGTCCATGAATAAGAGCTTATTTATCAGAAAGACAAAAGTAACTAGCAGAAACTGAAAAAGCTGTTAGAAAGGTGAGATAAGGCAAGAGCTCATCAACTTTAGATGCACATCTAGATACCTTGCCCCAAAACTGGAAAACACAACATTGACGTTGGCCACTGCAGAAGTTGTGTTCCCCTCTGGCATGACAATGTACTTCCCAGCCTTAGGACTTGCACATGAGAGGTGGACGTGCTGGTCATTTGAGCTTACATGCAGCTGATAAAAACTAACTTTATTCCATTTTTTTTACATATATTTAAGACTGTATTCACCTTGGTAAAGTGGAGGAAAACCAGACAATCATTTGAACTCCCTAAATGGTCAGTACTGGTCTTATTGCGGCACTTTGTGCATCAGGGTTGCCTTTGGAGTGTTCTAGAAACATCGCTGGTAGTGCTGGTAACAGTTATAAACCCATGATTGGATGACTGCTCTTTGAGGGAGGTGTTAAGCAAACTGTCAATTAATTACTGCCCTAATCTTATGAGGTAGGAGCCATTTTTGCATCTTGTGTTTCACAAACTGCATGCCACATGGGACCTCCATCTGCATCTTTCTAAAGTAGATTATAGTTGGAAGTTGGGAACAGTCACAGTTGCTGTGCAGACCTATCTAGGACAGTGGTTCAATGCTTCACCAATTACTCTAGCAAGACACAGGCTTCTTTTTTTCTTAGATATCTTGTGTCTTATTCAGATTCTATTTATGTAAATCTGGACTCAGTGGAATTAGGTCTCACTCTGAGCTACGCCTGGCTGAAACTCATTTAAAGGGCCCTCAAGGTGGGAGATTTTAGTCAAGACCCCTCTCCTCCTATCTTTTCTTTTTTTCATAGCCAGACACTGTTGGGCTCATGCATAAAACACACAAAACAGTCTGTTCCAGTTTACCAATGTACAAAGTTCTAGTCCTGCTGACCCTAACCTGTCAAATCATCTTGTACTAAATGTGTAGACGTATGTAATTTGGGAGAACTGTTAATATCCCACATGTTGTGCTGCACTTGTGTGCTTTTAATCTAACTGTGATTTTTAAATGGCAAGTAATGGATCATCAAAAATTTATAAAGGAAGTTATAATCAAGGAGAAGTAGTGTAAAGAAAGTGGTAGAATTCCTTCTGCAATTTATATTATACTCCCTAATATGTTCTGGGACTAGGCAATTTACAGTGCCTTGCAATAGTATTAATATCCAGTGAACCTTTTTACATTTTGTCACATCACATCCACAAACGATGTGATACATCAACAGAAAGTAGCACATCGCTGTAAAGGAAGCACTACACATGGTTTTACACACTACTCCACAAATAAAAATTTCACAAATGTAGAAACTTCAATGTAGAAACTTCATTCAGCCCACAGAGATATCTAAGACTACATATGAGTTGTAAGCAAATGTAATCAACGGGATTCACTCAGCCGCATAGTTGTTCCAGACCGTCAACCTTATTCAGAAATCAGATTTGGACCTTTGAACATAATGTTTTAGAACCCCTGGGCTATCACTTAACATCCCAATAAAATACACGGAGGTTTGTGGTTGTAACATGGCAAAATGTGAATAGGGTATGAATACTTCTGCAAGGAACTGTGCGTTTAAGGATAAAACACAAACATTTAAAATGAATATCAAGGATATTCTCAACTAAACCACTTCACATTGGACAAAAGTAAACAGCGTTGCCCTACAATTCCCATGAAAATCCAGCTTTTCCGATAATACACTATAGATTTAGCATAAGTCATAGAATGTTTAACTGCAATCTCTTATTCTGCTCAAGACCTTCATCCTTTGAGGAACCCCTGATTTAACTGGGGGGCTTCTCTGGTGCAACCTCATGAGCCACTACTGCAATGCAGAGCAGCAATAATATGAAACAGATTGAAAGAGCGCTGGCACCCACGGTTCAATGACTTACCTATTCCCTTTGACACATCAAAGCAACTACTTAAGTTATAAGGCTGTTAGATGACGATGGGGCTCATTTTCATTCCGAAATGTCTTAGACAGTAGATGAGGATGGAGGATTGAGCTGAAGGGCAATTAATCTGGGTACCATTTCATCTATATTGTGTTTAGAAAATGGAGGGCAGAGGCTGGGTGGTGGCAGACGAGGGAGCACAAGAATGGGGGCCATTTTCCAATTTGGAAAAGTGGATCTAGGCAGAGAATTAATAGAACCTACAGCTCAATGTGGCCACATAGAATGGTTATACTGGGGTAAACTGATGGAATATTTTCTTTTTTAGTACTGTGTTTTTATGGTTTCCAATCATAATAACAAATGAAAACAATATTTTTGAGCTTCTTGAATTCACAGACAACATGATTGCCCTCGGTTACGATGCGCTCTCTGGGGGGTTACTGCTGGTTTCGAGTGTAACTTTGTGCATGCTGTGAAAAGATGAGAGGTCGCGGGCCGCTGGTCTGTGAAGGGCCCTCAGAGAGCAAGCCATTAAAGTGGGGTCAGACAGCGATGTGATAGCATCACCGGACACCATGTCCTCATAATAACCAAACTCTATACACCTCATTGACTCATTTAGTCTCATTCAGCCTTGAAAACTCACCTTATTAAAAATTCTGCAGGGTTTTGATTGGGAACTTTCACGATCCATGTTGGAATAAATCTGACCATAAAATGCTTGATAATACTTTTTCTTCAGCATTTCTTTCACATAACCATGAACTTCATTTATTTTCTTGAAATTTAATGTAAAAAGCAGCAAAAGGTAGATTTATTTTACAAATAGGTGTCTGGAAGTTTTTCTCTGATATCCTTATATAAAATTTTGTGCAACCAATTGCCTCCAGAAGTCACCTAATTAGTACACAAGAGTCGACCTGGGTTTAAGTTAATCTCAGAATATAGCTGTTCTGTTAAATCCTCAGGGGTCTGTTAGAGAACACTAAAGAACAAAGAGCATCATTAAGACCAAGGAACACAGCACACAGGTCAGGGAGAAAGTTGTGGAGAATTTTAAAACATGGTTCTGTTATAAAACAATATTCCAAGCTTTAGCATTTCATAGACCACTAATCCATCGTCCAAAAAATGTTATGTGTGGTGGAAAACTAAGACTGCACAACCCCCTGAACACCATTCCAGCGGTGAAACATGGTGGTTGCAGCATCAAGCTGTGGGAATGGATTAGATTTATGCAAAGGTGGATGAAGCTGAATACAGGACAATCTGTGACAAAAACTAGAAGCTACAAAAGAATAAAAACTGGTGTGGAGGTTCACCTCCCTTCAGTCAACGACCCTAAACATAAAGCCAAAGGTACAATAGCTTAATTCAAAGGATATTCACATTGGAATGGTTCAAATTTAAACCCAATTGGTAATTTTTGTCAAGACATAAAAAGACATGTATAGACACTCTTCATCCAAACTGACAACGCTTGAGCTATTTGGAAAGAAGAATGGGCAAAGATTTCAGTCTAGATGTGCAAAGCTGGTAGAGACACTTCAATATAAGAGCAACACATACGGTAGTTGTATTATTTAATGTAATAGAGCAACTCTGCAAAGCTCTGTTACATGAAACAGCAAAAAATACATTAGGGGGTTTAGTGGTAGGTCGTGCAACCCATATTAGGAAGCTTCAGTCCTGGACGCAGCTGTCCTGGGTTCAAGTCCTGACCACGGAGATCTGTGCTGCATGTCTTCCCCCTCTCTCCTCTAAACTCCGAAAAATAACAAAAATAGAGGCCACTAGTGCTGCAAAAACATCTAAAAAAAATAAAATAAAATAAAATAAAATACATTAGGGCCTACGGGCCTTGCAGCAAGAAGGTCCTGGGTTCGATTCCCAGCCGGGGGTCTTTCTGCATGGAGTTTGCATGTTCTCCCCGTGCATGTGTGGGTTCTCACCGGGTACTCCGGCTTCCTCCCACAGTCCAAAGACATGCCTGTTAGGTTAATTGGTCACTCTAATTTGCCCTTAGGTGTATGAATGAGTGTGTGCATGGTTGTTTGTGTGTTGCCCTGCAATGGACTGGCGACCTGTCCAGGGTATACCCCGCCTCTCGCCCATAGACTACTAGAGATAGGCACCAGCTTCCCCGCGACCCACTATGAAAGCGGTAGAAAATGACCGACTGACTGACATTAGGGCCTAAGGTTGTATCATCAAAAAACGTGGAAAAGTTCATGCATACTTTAGCAATGCACTATAAGATGTCAAAGGCAGTTTTGGTTATTCTGAAACAAACAAAAGGAAATATGTCCCATCATGCTGAGCCTCTTTCTTGTGTGTGTTGCCTTTCAGTGTGTCTTTAGTGTGGCCCTATGGCGAGAACAGATAACGTCCATCCCTCACTGTCTGAATCCTGTCCTTTCTCCATTTAGCCGTTCAGCACCTGCTGAAGGCTGCGAGTCAGATGGGGGACACAGGAGGCTGCACATGGAGCTGCCACACACCTAAGGGTCAATGCTAGTTCATCTCTAAAAGGCCAGAGATAAACTCTGGAAACAATACACACATGTAGAAAGAAATGTAAAAACAAACAAAAAAAAAACATGTTGAATAGAATATTTTCTTGAGTTTGAGGCCAGTACCAGAGCCTGGTCTATTGTGTTTCTTTAAATGCTCTACTGAAAGTGGATTAAAGCAGAAGAGATCAGAAAAAATGCATTTGCCAATGCATGTAGAACTCCCTTTTCTTCTTGTGTGGCGCTTTTTAAAACTGCTTCACGCTTCTTCCTGGATCCCTGTCTTTGATCTTCCCAGACAATATCTAGGGGCGATGCCCAGGAAAGCTCTGAGTTCTTATCAGAGGGCAGATTTCCCCCGAGACAGGAAGAAAATGAGAGCTCCTGCTCTCCAGGAGGTCGGGTTCTATGGGCCCGGCGGCTCTCTCAACCTGGATAAGTGCAAATCGTTCTGTTTGTGTTTGTGTGAGTGGAGGGCTTTGTTCACAAAATACATCGTGTCTGGACTCTGATTTGACTGTGTTGGTGCACATGCCCCAGCAATTGATACTACTTAATTGTATCATGTATTTAAAATTATGGTCAGATTCATGAAATAGTAGCTTGTATAATCAACTAAAATCTTTCAATAACCCTGTTTAGTCAGGGAGCCATATTGTTGCATACTTTACAGAAAAGTATATTTATACTAGAATATATATTTGCTTAAGTTTTATAATATTGCCCCTTCAATAAAAAATAATACTAATATCGTAACTAGTCACTTATAACCAATAATTTACCTATTAGAAATCACAGTAGTGCATTTAATGATTAATTATGTGAAGGAACACACAAAACATAAAAGAAACAAACATACTAACTCTACTTATAAATCAGACTGCTGTTTCACCTCTATGGGAACCAAATTTGGACCTCAGAAGGTACAGTTTCTGTACTTCTGTCTCTGACGCTGCCAATGTGGAATTTCTTGATACAGAAGCATTAAAGAAGAAAGAAGAAGGAATACAAATAAACAAAGCTGCGTAAAGGAGATTTGGCAAAATGCCAAAAACTAGTTTTAATAAACAAAAACTTCACAATCAAATCTTAACCAAGTTGATCAAGCTTGATAAATCCATTTGGGTTTCTTCTTTGATGCTGTTCTGTGTGTATCTCAGTCTGTGCCAGACTCTGCTTTGAGTCATAATTAGCCAGCTCTGAGAAGTTGCCTCTTTACCAAGGATTTTATAAAATGTGCGTTTGTAACATTACGCAACCTTGGCCAATAAAGAAAGAACTTTTCTTTAAATCCTACATGTTTGAAGAAGGAGAAAAACAAAAGAATGCATTAATTGTATACTATACTATACTATACTATGTGATGATTACTTCAAAGAACATAGTTTGACTTGCACTGACAGGCATATAAATACTTAACATTACAACAATAACAATAATAATACAATAGTTCATAACCATTGCTTGTTTCTGACAATCTCAGGAACACAATCTGTGCAATAAAAGATTATTTTATTTCTGTTTAAAGTCATACGAAGACCTTTTGCACATGTCTTGGTCAGAGGATTCATATATGTCCATATTTATGCAAAAAGTCACATTTCTAAGGCCTCCTAACACACCCAGTGTGAGACCCAGCTTGATATATTGAACATCCATATCTGCATCTGTCCACAAAGACAGGACACTCTCTCCAGAAACATAACGGATGTTCAGCCAAAAAGGAAATCCATGTGTACTTCAAACATTCTTAATCTCAGCCGACACAACATCAATACTTTTCGATGCGGATTCATCAAGCACAAATCCAGGATAATGGAAGTGCACTTGACAACATAAGACATTATCCATTTTTTTCCTGCACCTTTATTAAGGTCACAGCGTCACTTATAATTCTGTTAGTGCGAGCCTCTGTGTCAGGTTTGGAAATACTTGACAAATCGTTAATCTTGTGGCTCAGATTGAGCTGATAGGGGTGTGAGGGCTGGAGTCGAAATATGAAATCATTAGATTATCAGAGGATCTGAGAATGTGAAGGAGTGCAGAGAGAGCAGGGTTCTTGTATATTAAATCCAGCCAGAAACAGTTAAGCAGCAAAGACTTTGTCAAAAGCCTGATAGGAAAGAGCCAATAATGTCTGAATTATGTTATGAAGGGACACTATTCTATTGACTATGAATGTGATTACATTTTATGGCTTAGAACTAATAGCACACTTTCAAATGAAACGTATTTGACTATAAAGTCCCAAATGCAGAAAATGTATTGGTGGAAAAAAGGCGTCATCCAATATGTAGAGGTAGTGCAGAAATGATGGTTCATAATCACGTCTGTCTTTGGGAGACAGTTCTTTGTGGCCTGCAAATATTGGCTGAACAATCTGAACTACAGAGAAAAAAATAATGAATTTAGTTTCACTTGTATTTTCATTGAAAAGCAAACATGCACACACACCAAGCAACACACACACAAAAGTATTGTAATTACACTACAGCCATGACGAGCCTCTCTCTTTGATACTTGTGTCTGGACAATGATTAATTCAAATTGTCACAGAATCTAATTTTATTCTTCCTTTCCTTTAAATGAGGTGTGATCTAATTATGGCCTAATGCATAACTTATTAAAACTTCTTCTTCTGGCGTGGCAGCCTGCCAATCTTGCCCCTTACTCATAACACCAGAATTCAGCTGCGGCACCCGAGCCCTCATTAAACATGCAAACATATTCTTTTGCACTTATGCTGCTTCCTCTTCTCTAAAGCAGCCTCCAAAAAGAGGATCTCAGAAATAATTCTCAGGATCAGTTATTTCTTATACGGGCTCAATTCTGTTTGATGGGCCGAAATTCCTTCAGCGCGTCTATGAGATACCGCTTTTAGAATATTTAAATCCAAATGCAGGTGTCATGAATAATCTATCAGCAGCAGTGAGAGAAAGAATTGAAATCCTCCAGAAAACTGGAGATTTGTTATGACTTTCATGTTGTGCAAAGTCCTGTAAAAATACCCCCAAATTACTGAGTGCTGATCTGTTAAAATTTGTGGAGCAAATTACAGGTTTTACCCTCCTAGTTAATGCTTGGACCTTACTAAATTAGGCAAAAATAGCAGGTTGGGGGAATAATATATTTTATATTGCCTGTATTTAAGAAAGGACAATGAATCCATTATCAATCCTGCTGGGGTTAAATAATAGCAGTGTGTTTAATTCAGTAAAACCTCCTAATATTCCTCATAAACAGCTTTTATTCCTATAAAGGCCACTTGGGAGTGGGAACACTCCACATTCTTTTTCCAAATCACAACATAAAGAAAACTCAATTAAATGTGTCCCTATTCTACAGAGACTGAGGAAATAGCAACATTACACTTTTAAAAAAGTGATTTCTACATTTTCTTTACAAACTCACCAAACTAAAATTTAGTTTTATAACTGCTGCTTCTAAGAACAGCTTCACATCTGTGTTGGATAGATTTAACCTGCTTCTGACACCTGTTAGCAGGTACTCCAGGCCTACCACTATTAGACTCAATTCCACAGATACTCTGCATTTCTTTGTTTGCCTCAGAAACAGGATTATTTTTTAAGGCATCTCTTGATTTTTCTATGGAATGAAGTGAATTAGGCTGGCCACAATAGGATCAAGATGGTGCTCTCCTACTGGTGTCTTTGGAGTTGTTGCTTTGTTCAAATATGCAATTTAAGGATATTTTCTATTCAGCATGAGTTCAAACTGATGGATAGTATGTGTTAAATAGACCAGACACCATAGTATGAAGAATCTTCCCCCATGATGCCTGATACACTGTGCTTCACAGTGTTCTGTAGTTCAATTCAGTGTTTAGGGGTCATCTGACAAACTGTCTGCAGATCCAAAAAGAACAAGCTTGCTTTCATCAGTCAATAAAATGTCACACCATCTCTGCATCTCTGCATTTCTAATCTTTACAGTGCTCTACAGTTAACTTTAGGGCTACTGGCTCAGTCTTTCTGGCTATGCTTTCGATTTTAAAAAATTTCAGACCATTGTAGCAGAGCTGCCTATTATTTCCTGCAAATCTTTTTCCACTCCAATCAACAATGCCTGGAACAATTTCTGGAATATTTTATTTGACCCAATTTACTCAGTTTTTCCTAATCAGCAGGATGCATTTCATGACTGTTGGGTCTGCTGGTTTTGTATTACCCTGCTACATCTACTAGTAAATTATTTGTCGAGTTTTTGTTATATGAAAAAAAAATGTATTGATCTGGTGGTTGATGTTGAATAGCTTTTATTTTAAACACAACCGTATCGGTGGAAGAAGAATGTTCGACCAGGATTTCAGACGCCCCTAAAAGTGGACTGCAACTTTAGCCTCTCACCATTGTTAATCAAATTTCACTGTTATGATTTGGGATTGTTTTGTTTTTGGTTTCTGGATTTTTCTTATATTTGTCTCTCAGTTTTTGAATCATGCTTCTGTTTATTATTTTTATGTTCATGTTTTAGTTTTGTTCATGTTTTAGTTTTTGTTTGTTTTCAAGAGTCTCTGTTCTTGCTTCAGCCACGTTATGTCTGTTAATTATCTTTATCCGGTTCACCTGCTTCAAACTAATCTGTCTCCTAGCTCCACCTGGTTTACTTTCCTTATATTCACTCCTGTTCAGTTGTTCAGCGGGGAAACATTTCTCAAATCATGTCTTGTTTTGTGGACCAGGCAATGCCTGTCTAGCCAGCCTGCTTCTGTTTTGTTCCTGCCTCTTCTGAGAGTGAGTTTTTGTTTTTTCATTAAATCGTTTTTCAGCTACCGTCATGCTGTCTACTCGTCTGCATTCTGGGGTCCCACATAACGCAAGTCGTGACAGAATGAGTCCACCTACTACGGACCCCGCGAACAAGCTGAAGGCCTTGGATCGCTGGCTGGAACGTCAGAAGGAGGAGGCGATGAGGAATCTGCCGACCGACCTCGAGGTGCTGCCCTCTCCACTGCTGCTGGAACAGATGGAGCGTGAAGCAGCCCAGCGCCAGAGAGTTCGGGAGGGCTGCTTTGTCCCTCCGCCTCAGCTCCGACGTTCCCCTCCTGCTTCCGTACCGGCAGCTAAGCCGTCATCTTCCTCCCGCCGCAGGAATCGCCGACGTGCAGGGGTTAACAGCCGGTGGTCTGGCGAGGAGGTGGTTTCCCTGACAGCTGATGTGAGGGCTGCAGCAAGCAAGCCCGCATCTTCGTCTGCCACAGCAAAGTTTCCCAGGCTCACTGCAGCTCCGCCCATGCCGTCTTCAGTCCGGTGTTCTGAGGCGACACCAGAGGAGCCTGAGGAGCGATTAAGGTTTTTTGCCCACCAGATAAAGAGCTTCAGGAAGACCAGTTTCCTGTGTTTCTCTCCTGAGCAGATGCAGAGAACCAAGCAAACGGAGGAGGATTATGAAACGGCAGTAAGGCTGTTTTACTGCCGTCCTCCTTCACCCACACCAAGCCACATGAGCGCTGCTGTTGAGCAGCCAATGTCAGGTCTCCAGAGCGCTGCTGCTGTTGAGCAGCCAACGTCAGGTCTCCAGAGAGCTGCTGCTGCTGTTGAGAAGAAGCCCGCGTCAGGTCTCCAGAGAGCTGCTGCTGCTGTTGAGCAGCCCGCGTCAGGTATCCAGAGCGCTGCTGCTGCCGTTGAGCAGCCCACGTCAGGTCTCCAGAGCGCTGCTGCTGCCGTTGAGCAGCCCGCGTCAGGTCTCCAGAGAGCTGCTGCTGCTGTTGAGCAGCCCGCGTCAGGTATCCAGAGCGCTGCTGCTGCCGTTGAGCAGCCCACGTCAGGTCTCCAGAGAGCTGCTGCTGCTGTTGAGCAGCCCGCGTCAGGTCTCCAGAACGCTGCTGCTGCTGTTGAGCAGCCAATGTCAGGTCTCCAGAGCGCTGCTGCTGTTGAGCAGCCAACGTCAGGTCTCCAGAGAGCTGCTGCTGCTGTTGAGCAGCCCGCGTCAGGTATCCAGAGCGCTGCTGCTGCTGTTGAGCAGCCCGCGTCAGGTATCCAGAGCGCTGCTGCTGCCGTTGAGCAGCCCACGTCAGGTCTACAGCCTGCTGTAGAGCTTCCGGAGGGCCCCGAGTGCGGGCTGTTTCCACTTCCAGGTCCTGAGCACCTTCTCAGTTTTCTCTGGGGGGTGCTCATGGAACTTAGGCCAGACACACCACAGCCTGACTCAACCTCCTCCACACGTCGCAGAGGACGTCGTAAGAGGGACGTCTCGGCTCAAGTCATCGGGGGTCCCGGTGATGCCTCAGCCCCTGCTCCTAGTCTGCAGGCCTTCCAGGGGTTCAGTGAGAAACTGGTCCTCATTCTGGCCTCTGAACCCTGCGACGAGGGGTTCGAGGAGGAAGCACCGCTTCGGCCTCTGAAGGTTCGCCAGGCTCTGCTTCAGTCTCCGAGGGTTCCCCTGGCTCTCACAGCCTGTCTATGAGGCCTTGGCTCATTGGCGCCCACCTGAACTCTGTGCCTGCTGGGGACGTCCCCCCGGTCGCCTGCCTGAACTTTGTTTGTGAGCTTTGAATCACATGCTATCTTTACTAATATAATGTTTTTTATTTTATCTATCACTTTTCAACTGGTAGCAGTTAAGCACTAAGTTGAATGAAATTGTGAAGCAAATTTTTTTCCCCTTTTTAAATATCATCAAGAAAAACAACTGACCGATGAAATCATTGTGTTCTAGCATGAACCAACCCTTGGACTGTTGTAATAGCAGTTGTACTCAATTTAGCTGAATTGTATTATTTAGCTTTAATAAACCCTTACTTCAGTCCAAAGTCTCTCTTAACAATGTTTTTCAGGTATGCAGGCTCTCCTCTGGGTGGTCCCTCCGTAATATATGCGGGAAGTGGAGGACCTGCTGGGCCTTTTTACCAGTATTGATGTGCTAAAAGTTCAGATGAGGTCCTCAGAGATGTGTCCCTAGGAACCCAAAGGAAACCACCCTCACTGCCTCTTAAAACCAATGACCATTTCTCTGGCCTTTGTAGTGTTCAGCTCCAGGAGATTCTTGGCACATCACTCTGAAAGCCCCTGTATTTTCTCTCTGCAGGCTGACTAATCAACCCCCATGATCAGACCCACTACAGTGGTGTCATCTGCAAATTTGATGAAGGAGTTTGAGGGGTCAGCGGGAACACAGTCGAAAGCAGAGAGGTAGAGAGCATATAAGAGGAGGCTCATCACGCAGCCCTGAGGTCCGCAGGTGCTGAACCTCAAAGTGGAGGAGCAGAGCTGACTCGCCTTGACCACCTGCAGCTGGTCAGTCAGGAAGTTCTTGATCCAGGACAATGAGGGAGGGCAAGTACAGGTTTGTCCTGCTTTCCCACAAGGAGGTCAGGAATGATGGCATTGAAGTTGTCCATAAACAGTATACTGACGTATGTTCCTGGGAGCTCTAGGTGGTTCAGGGACAGATGCAGAACAGTGGCAATGGCATCCCCCATGGATCGATGCAGCCTGTAGGCAAACTGGTGTGGAAGTTCTGGGGGAGATCTTTATGACTACAGATGTCAGTGCTACTGGTCTGTAATCACTGTGATCAAAGTGCCGTCCTGTCAGCTGAACAGCATCGTCAGGAATGAGTGGATGTGGCCAGGATTCAGTGACAATAATCACATTGCAGTCTCTGATGATCTTGATTCCTGCTATTAGTTGCGCTATTTCGTTGGTTTTGTGGACCACCAATCTGTCTTTTTAAAAAGATACTTGGGATCGGTGACTTTAGCTTGCTACTGTATATCCTCTGGGATGTTGTGAGACCATTAAAACTGTCTTATAATTTCCATTTTACACATAATTCCTACATTCCTTAGTTCAGTTAAAGAGTAAGAAGGTCTACAGATATTCACACTTCCAAATTTACACAATAACACACACACAATACGAAAAAAGGCACTGCATCAGAGAGCCAAGACATGCAGCGTGTGTGCACTCAGCCACAGTTAGATATGTAGTTTATGTAGTTTATAGTGTAAAAAGCAGCCTCCAGCTACAGTTGACTCTCTATTAGACAAAATAGGAAATCGTGAAGGTTAACCATTTTATTGTCTTTTAATAAGTACAATCCTGGATTAACCAAGATTCAATGCTAAAGGTTCATGCTGTCAAAACTTTGTAGGGAAATTGCTTTTATCCAATTAAACGACTGCATGTGTTAAAATATTCAGAATGCGCGAAGCAGCCAGCAGTTTTGCATTTTTCTTAAAAGGAAAATATTTTGTTACATTAAAGCTTTAATTTTACCTAGAAATTAGTGCCAGGTCATAAAACGTCTTCACAGACCATCTTGACATTTGGGAGTCAGACAGACAATTGATAATTTTCCGGTCTTTAATTAAGGTATTTAATTAAGCTCTTTTGGATGAGAAATAGGCTTTAGGCTTAATTCTCATGGAAAAGAGCTCTAGTTTCATTATAACTCTCAACAAATAGTGTGTTGCTCAGAAGTAGGATTATTTGCTTCATAGATTGTAATTTAGTTCCTAATTTTTGAAGTTTGGGTTATAAATACTGGTTAAACATTGACCAGCATTACAGATAATACATATAATTTTTGTTTTAAATATTTTTATTGATAAGCTGATTTTTGATAATAGTTGAGCTATAGACAAAGTCTTTTAAGGTAGCCGATAGATGACTAAAATGTCTTCACTAATAGTGAGAAACAGAGCTGCTCTAAATGTTGCAGGGTGGGAACATCTCTGTTTTAGTGGTAATATTTGGATGTAGAACATTTCGTATTTGCTCTGGTTGTATGTTGAAGGTCTGTTTTTCAGTTCTGTTCAGGTCTGCTTTTTTTCTCTCCCCTTTTCAAGAACATGTGAACATTTTTTGTCATGCTGACTAACTTTTCTTTAGTCCAATAAACCTCATTTGTGAGTTTAAAAAATGCATTTAATCAAGTGAGTTGAAGGACCTTGATTTACATTAAAAATAAACCGTGTTTGCTGCATTCTGTTACCTGGTCTCTAGGGGGATGTTGCTGTTGAGCACCCAGCTGTTGTGAAGCTGCGCCTGGTCTGTGCCCGAGCTGTTGTCTGCCCCCTGGCCGCCCTGAGTGGTCTGACACCGCGTCGGCATGGTCTTCCTCTGCAGGCTGACTTGAGTGTAGGGCGCCGGGCGGGCACAAGTGCAGGCATGGGGCGGCGGCGGCGGAGGGGGGAGTGGACGAAACGTAAACTGGCCACCTGGACTGCTGGGCAGCTCTGCAAGGAGACACCGATAAAAAATAGAGGAGGAGGAAGGAGCGGAGGGGACAAGGAGACAGGGGAAAAATAAACACAGCTTTATTAGGAGCAATGCATCATAAATTACAAATAAAAGTAGAATGTTAGTTGACAGTTTATTGTTATTACACTGATTGAAGGACATAAATCAACTGGAAACTGTCCCTGTCCGGTGCTTTTCTCAACCTACCTGCTTTGATACACTTCCATCTATCCTATAAATAGATTCTTGGCGGGCTGCAACATTGAGCAGTCTTTAAAGAGCTAACAGCTCTGGCTTAATCTGCAGCCGCCAGCCCAAACTACCCATGTGATGTTTATTATGAGATCTCGACGGAATGAGCTAGCCAGCTGTAACTGCCTCACTCTGGTAACCTGAGGGTCTGGCGAGAGCTCACGCAGTCCATCATTTATCATTCTCTTTCACCATAACTCTCCCTCTCCGGGCCTCTTCCTGCCTGCTGCTTTCTCTTGCTTTTCAGTCTGTCCCAAAAACGAACTGCGGACTAATTAGGGTTTGGCTAAATGGGATGTGAGTGCAGTTGTTAGAGTTGGAGTACGACTGTAGCTGAAGCTTGTGTGTGTCCACACACAGCTGTGTACATTTCCAGTCAGAAGTTTTCATACACATTAACGGCATGAATGCCATATTAACTTTGGACATCTAGTGCTTTATTTGAACAACTCTTTTATCAGAATAGAAGGGATAAATCATATGCTTTTTATAATGTCTTCTTACATAATGTCTCCTTGATATTTGACCACTCTACTTATCAGTAATAGTTTAGTTCAATTAAACTGGTTGGTTTCCTGGCACAGATTGGGCCTTTAAGCCTAGTCCATGAATTTTTCTAAAAGCTTAAGTTTGCATTAGGTTAGCCTGCTTTATCCATTCCACATCCGGTTTTGATTTTTATTTGAGACACAACAATTGGTCCTCTTAGAACACCCAGCTGCGTCCAAATTCCAGCTCTCCGGAAGACACTCTCAACCCTGATGAACGTAAATTTGTCAGGATTTTCAGGAACAACACACGGAGCTCAAAGACTCAAATCTATGTTCAAGTTGAAGATGCTGTCCACAGTAAGGTGAGTTTAAGAAAAACATGCATTGATAGCGTACTTAGCAGGAAAGAATCCACTATCTGAAACTTGCAGCTACCCACATGATCAGCCAAAGGTTTTATGGTCAGAAAATAGACAAATTGAGTTATTCTACCAGAATGACACAAAGTATGTTTGGAAACGTTAGGGAGAGGCTTTCAAATGTATGAACTGCACCAACTGTCAAGGACAGATGTGGAAGAATTATTCTAAGGGTTTGTTTTCCTTTTTGTAGTACTGGTGCATCACAAAATGTAGATGAAATAAAAAAGAAGTAGGACTAGCTCAAAAAGTTTTAAACTGCACCTCTTTAGTGTCTGAATGGTTAAAACGTGAAAACAGTTGGGTGTCTCAACAGAGCAATGCCGCCAAACACAAGGAAACTGGCTTTGGATTGGATAAAGCAGGCTACTCTTAAGCTTTTGGAATGGTTCCGACCTAAATGCTACAGGAAATGTAAAGATGCTTTAAAACTTTATCTGTGCCAGATAACTAACCAGCTTAAAAGAACTGTGCCTAGTTGGCGAAGATGAGTGGTAAAATTCACTGCCAGAATTATGCCAGAAGCTTGTTGATGGCTGAAAAAGTGTCTAGTTTCTTAATTTAAAAATTCGGTACAGTTTTTTTCATACCACCCTAAAAAAGAGCAATTTAATGTATCATTAAAAGCTGCATATTAATGGTATTCATGCGATACAGGATCATACAGGCCTTCTCACTGACACATATATTTTTTAGACTTTATTTATAAAACTTAATATAAATTGGGACATTAGCTGTCCCCACCTAAGGTGACAACCTGTTATGCCTGTAGTGTGACTCTGTTAGGAAGGCAAACCCCTCATCCCACAAGACCCACTCTATTCAGCTGTATTGACAGTGAATAAAACATTAAACCAGAGGGTGAAGCTAGACACACTCATAGCCCTAAAATGTATTTGCTGCCAAAATGTCAGCAATAATTCAGTAAATTCAAATGTGGCCAACCTGGGAGATTACCTCAGTCTTTCAAAAAGTGTAGGCCTCACAGTGATAACCCAACAGGGCACATTTTGCAGATAAAACTAGGAGGAGAAAATGAATCATTTTGGTTCTTTTTCTACTGCCAGCATAAGATCATGTTTAAAACCGAGGCTACATCTTTCCCAGACATCACAGACAAAATTTAACAGAATGCTTCACAGTCAACATTTTCACAATAAGAAAATCTGTGGACTCTAATTCTGAACAGTTCATTGACTCATCACATCAGGTTTTATGACTATCAGATGTTAAAATATCCCATTTGGATGATATATGCAGAAAACAGTAGCAGATATGTGAAAATAAAATGGCAAGACAGAAACAGTTCTATAAACATTTCCTCCAAATATTCTCACAGAGCAATCTGTCCAGCTCAAATGCCATTTTAAAGACTGTAATAGAAGCAGTCAGGGTAACATTTACTTGCTTGTGTGTAAAAGTGCACTATATGTACCACACACTTTCCAAGCCATAAACAAGCTTGTGGCATAATTCTGGCTGGATATTTGAGCACTTCTCTGTGAGAAATTGGAAGAAGTTATTTAAATTGTGTGGTTTACTGCCACGGGCCCAGCCTTTGGGCATAGTACACAGATTTTCAATAGGAGGAGATCGGAGTCATTTCAGGAATTTAAATCATCCTGCTTTGGTTATTCTAAGACCAGTTTAAATGTATTTTCAGTTTTCATGTTTGGTACTGCTGTTATGTTGGAACATCCAGTTAATCCAGTGCTCCAACCTATTTTACAGTGGAACCAGTTTTACATCACCATGGACTCTGAGTTGCTGACCAGGATAGATGCCCCTGAATGACTGGAAATTGTAGCTGCCCGCATCGGCAAAGCCACACATCTTTTGGAGAAAAGTGTTATGTTCAATGAAAGCATTATGTACAGTAAGGACTACAAAAACTGTTTGGTTTCTCTACACGCATAGCAGGTTGTAGAAAAACAAGCAACTTATATTGCTTGTTTTTAATTGATTGTCTTTGTACGGTGGTCTAAAAAGGCACCTTCAAATTAAACAAATTATTATTATTATTATTAAACCAATTAAATGTATGTATTTATTCAAGCATAAATGGGTGTTTTTATCATATATGGATTAGAAGAAATCCACATTTAATTCAAACTTGTACAACACATTTCTGGTTTTGAAATGTATTAAAAATGTTTGTTGTATAATTGTTCCATTTTGAAAATAATTGTTCAAAAGCATCATTCGACTCCTATATTCATGACAATAAAGAGTGCAGGTAAACTTCTCACTGAAACATTTCCCATAAGTGGCTTACACATTTTCAATAACTGATGCTTTTTAAAATACAATTGTTGTTATTTATCTTCCCATACAGCTGAGTTGTCTTTGTTGCATTTTCAAACTGTGAGTTATCCTCCGCTGTTGCAATGCTGGGATTATTTGCCCATAGATCATGACACCCCATCCCTCATATCACATTTTTATTTCATGATTTCTCTGAAAGATGCAGAGGTTCAACCGAAAGCTGCTCTTCTGCTGCTCTCGTTTACAATGTTGATGCACATTTAATGAAATACATGAATTTTCACAATGCACAACATGCCTCCGCTGAATAACAACAACTGCTTTGTCGCCTTTGAATGTTTCTTTCTGATTGCATATGGACCTGTTCAAATCTTTAAAACGTTATTTCTTTGTAAAATCTGTATTACATTTAGATTTAATCTGTCTGTCATAACCATGTTCAATTACTTGATGATTTCAACTGGATTACAAGGTTTGATACAACAAAGAAAAAGTACAAAGTAAACGCATTTGTGTTGTCAGCTAGCGGGGGTTGTTTAGTCAAAACTAATGGATGTGGAAAATTGAAGTTATTTTTACATCAACCACCACAGAGTATTGAAAAGTACACGCTGAGGGACAAACCGACTAAACATTTTTGGAGCACTACCGCGTGCTGTGCCACTGTAATCCACAAGGAGCTTTAAAGTGGTGCTTCAGTTTTTAGCAGCCTATCTGATTCATCAGTAACTGGACGTCCTCTGAGTCCAACCAAAAACCCTTGTGCTTTCACAGTTTCGGAGGTAGATGTTTTTAGCTGTTTTTCTTTTCGTCTTAAAGAAAAAAAAAGAAAAGAAAAATCACATGCTGTGCACATATGGAGCTGTGAGTTGGAGTCGGCAGCCTCCTCTCACTTTGAGTTTGAGGTGCTGAATCAGTTTTAGTCTTCAAAGAGAGATAATTTGGTTTCTTAGACAGGTTTTATTAGATATTTATCAATAGTCTGCTTATTGCCCACAGCAAATAGCACTAAGCTCTTCCATGATTTGAAGAGACAGACAGGAAGATTAATGATGTGTTGTGGTGAACAGGGTCAGCCCCCAAACATACTTTAAGCCACTTTAGATAAAAATAAAGTCATTTTGTTCTTCCTAAAGACTCCTAAAGAATTACAGAGTTACATTTTTCATAACATCACTATCATGTGAAGTTAATGCATTTAGAACCAGATATTTATATAAACTGTATTAAAAAAAAGCATATAACCCTTTTTTTCAGTCTCCAACAATAAATCAGATGAAGCTTTTCTTGTTTTAGGTCAGTTGGGATTATTATTCTATGTAATGCCAGAACAATGAGAGATTATTTGTAACTTTCTTCAAATTTACATGTTTACATACAATTTCCTAGTGTTTGGTAGAATTGTCTTTTAAGCTTTGTTTTTTGAGGTAACTACTTTATATAAACCTCTCACTTTGAAGAAAGGAAAAAGAAAATTCTGGCATTTTGCAAATAAAAATTGTTTTGGTAATCCTAACTGACCTAAAACTAGAAAAAACATAGTTTGGTTTAATGACAGACATAGAGATATAAAACAGGGTTATGTGTCTTTTTCATGCAGTGTTTGAAAATATCTGGTCTCAACTGTAACGTAATGGCGTAAAACCTTGCTGTTGTCTCAATGGACACTAGGGTTGCTGGGCTATCTGTGTTTTAACACATCAGTTTAGAAGAAATGTGTCAAAACATCAAAGTCACACAAAAGCAGAAACTATGGAGCTGAGATTCGGGTAGAGATCATATTTATTGGCTACTGTGAGAATTAGTGTTTCTTTCAAAGGTGCGGGTGGCTTTTAAAAGGTGTTAGAATAGCTTCTGTTTCCTGTTAGAAAGGGGCATGTCTGCACAGTCAGGGTGCCGAATACATGTTGCAAATTTGTATAATTTTTTTTATGCATTTTCTATTGTTTATAGCTCTTATGTCTTTGACCAATACTCCCATCACACTGGATTATGATGAACCATGACATTAAAATGGGATTGTCTCTGCAGGGCCTCATAATAAAGATCAGAAAAAGCTCTGCAAACAATGGTTAAGGAATGTAGGTGTGTGACAATGCAAGTTGTTTTAGATAACATAATAAATGACATAATCATCTTAGAAAATATTTGCCTAGTAAATGCTTGGAATCCCCGCTTAACTAAATGAGCAGCTTGTTCAGCTTTAACATAAAATGTCAAGAAATATCCGCAAACAAAAATATAGGTTGTGTTCATGTATTATGCCTTCTTTTGTACAGTTAAAAATAACATTCAAAACATTTTCTGTTGCAAATACTTGATTTCTAGAAGACATTTTTATTAAGTAGGAATTCTACAAATTTTAGTCAGAGTGAAGTTTTTAATCGTAAAATTTCACCAGCTACAGCGTGCTACAAAAGTATTTATACCACTTGAAACTTCTTCAGATTTCATCACAACACAGCTACAAACTTCAGTATTTGTTACTGGTATTTTACATTATAGACCAACACAAAGTAGTGCATAATTAGGAAATGGTTTTCAAAATGGTTTTCAAAATGTTTCTTTAGAAAAATCTGTAGTTTATCTTAGTTTAAGTTTAGTTTTTATTAATTTCAGTTATTGTCTTAACATTTTTTGTAATACGAGTTACATGCCATATCCTGTGAGTGAGGGTTGCGCTTGCTCCTTTATCTTCTCAAGGTAAGCTAGGTTAACTGTCTTGTACGAGCTTTTCAAGTGAACTTTAATGTTTGAGGGATTTTTCCCCCTTAATAATTTCCCACATATTTTATCTCATTCCACTACAAGACACTGGCCCTTTCCCCCCGAGTTTTGCTGACATGACACCAGGTGTGATGGACCGCAGCAACACATATGACTTGACTGACGTACCTGCCATATGCTGAAGTAATGCGGCACAACAACAAAAAAAACAAAAACAAAAAAAAAAATGGAAACTAGACTTCATAATGCATGAAACACACAAACAGAAACTAAGCATATTATCTCTATAAATTAAGTCATTACAGTTTCAGTTAGTTTTCCTTTTTTTTGCAAAGTCTCGTTTTATTTTTATTTCAGTTAACAAAAATGTTTTTTTACTTCTACTTTTCGTCATTTCCCTGTGGCCACTTCTTTATACATCTGCAGCTATGCCAAACTACATCCCTTTTTGGATGCAGGATTCAGCAGTGCTCCAGGAATTAATTAGAAATTGCAATACTGTTTATTGTATACCCTAACCCTATCACCTGACTTCTGAGTTTTACCCAGGAGCATCAAAGCAAAGGAGTCCGAATAAAAATGCATGTAACACTTTTCAGGTTTCTGTTTATTAAAAAGCTTGAAAAGCATGTATCATTTTCCTTCCACATCACAATTGTGTTAGTTCATGTTTGTCCATCACTTTAAATCCCAATAAAACCAATGTGAAAAAGAACTATTAATAGCTTTGCAAGCCATTGTAAACCTCTAGTAGGAAGCAGTGAGTTGGCTTCTTAACTACGCCTTTGATATTTAGTTTGGAACTTCTGACGATACAAGTCAATGCAGCTTCCTCTGCTGTTTGCTTCTTATCGAGGGAAAAGGGGAAAGAGTAGAGCGTAGACAGGAGGGGAGAGACTGAGGGCCAGGGGAGAATGTAATCTGTGAGAGTGGAGTGACATGGGGGGTTCTACTGCCAGCTGGTGCTTTAGAGGGCTTAGCCAAGGCAGCTTTGGGCCTCCACTCCTAAAAGATCCACAAACTCACTCAGTTCTTCTTTTCTCCCACAAAATGCTAAATTGAAAGCCAAACCCTGTTACACACATTCCAATGGATTCGAATCAAATTTAAAGGATTTAAACCAGTGTTGAAACACTAAATAGGACAGCGGCATTGTAATGCTAGCCAGGAGTTTTAAAACCTCCAATTGGGTTTGTGGAGAGCATGTAACTGTCTCAGCACTATATGACAGCCATGACAGTGCAGAGGATCCCCTACCCAGTTCTTCTGCAACTAGATCCACTGAAAAACCTGCATTTTGGGAAGTCATAGTGAGACATTTTCCTGGACTCATTAGCTCATGATTAAATAAGTGATATATGGATGAAAGTGTACACAGCAGAATTAAATCGGGAGTTGATTTACTGGGAAATCGAGCAGGTATTTACACTAGGTATTAAAAATGTATCCCTGTAAGTGAGAGGGACCTAAACTAGCATGCAAATGATGTATTTCTGATACTTTATATGGTGAAATCTAAATCCTATTAACCAAATGAGCAAAATTACCACATAATGGTTGCAGTGTGTGATGACTTAGTTGTAAAATAATCAATGTCATTGTCAACTGTATTTATGTAGCACTTTACAACAAACAACTCGCACCAAAAAGCTGCACAGCAACAACAAAATAATTGAAAAGAGGAGTTAAAAAGGTGGGTCTTTAAAAGCACTTTAAAAGTCTCGAGATTGTGAGCAGCTCTTATATGGACCCACAGTTTTGGGGCTACAGTAAAGAAGACACGATCAGCTCTACTTTTCTGACTGGACCTCGGAACATCTCGGAACAAATGGCTGTAAGATTTTCTAAATAAGATAGGGAAAGACCATCTAAAGACCCTTAAATCCAGTAGCAAAATTTTAAAATCAATACAGAAACGAACAGGAAGCCAGTAGAGTGAAGCCAGAACAGGAGTTATATGTTCATCTTTTTTACTTCCTGTAAAAGTTGCAAGCGATGAAGGGCTCGCTGATTAAAAACCGACTCAATGGGAATTAATTTAAATTATGTAAGCGAGTTGAAATAAAAACATAGATCAGTCTTTCTAAATCTTCAGTAGGAAAATAAGGCTTTACTTAGGCAAGAAGTCGTAATTTATTGTGAATTTAAAGGAGCTGTCAAAAAATATGCCAACATTTCTTACAGAAGAACAATTGTATGACAGAAAGCACTTGAGAGTGGTATTGGAAAGATAAGATCTCCCAAATACCATAACATCTTTTTTATTACAGTTGAGATGGAGGAAGTTTGAGTTCATCCAGGCCTTTATGTCAGCAAGACAGTCCAATAACGGCTTCAAAGAGTAGTTTTTTTGAATGGGCAGATTGATTTGAATTTCATCCACAAAGGTGTGGAAAGAGATATTATATTTCCTTAAAAAAGACCCTGGGGGCAACATATATAAGCAAAATAAGAATGGCCCTAGGATGGATCCTTGAGGATCTTTAGGAGGAATATTAACAAGTGGGTTAAAAACTGTGGGAAATGATTAATGTGTGTCCTCACGTTCATGAAGGCTCGAAGTGCTGTGCAACATTCGGATGTGATACAGCTGAAAAATGCTCTGTCCAAACTGCACTACATTTTTATGATATGTAGAGTTGAATTAAAAAAGCTGCTTTATTAAATACATTCAAAGTATGCAGCAGTACAAAATAAACTGACCATTTAAAGAGCTTCTTTAATCATTTTTTTTGCCACAGGCATCTTCAATTTAAACTTTATATTAAAAAGTATTTATACAGAAAATACAGGTTATAAATGATTGCTTTTGCAAGGCAAGGTAGTGTAACATTTGCAGGGCTTTTTCCAATCAAAAATCTTTTACCCACCCTGTGACTGTAAAATCCATTTATTCTGATTTTTGCCAAAGGAACACTGATATAAGTAAATATTAACCTTTTTCAGTGAGCAGGGCAAAAAAAAAACAATAAAAAAAACATAATTAATACTGGAGATTACTTTTTAAAAAAAGGCAATGTTCCCTCCTCTCAACTTAATTTGCATTATTATGCTTGTGCAATAAAAAGCTATTTTTACAGGCATGGGGGTTTATCTGCTTTCAAGGTCTAAAATGATGTGTGTGATTTAAATCTTCAAAATTCTTCATCTTACCTGCAGTTTGTGACTCTTTTTAATTACATGCCAGAAACAGCAAAGAATTTTCTTTTAATGTGTAAAGTAATGGTCCCCTTGCCCCGTCTTGTCTAGAGTAGCTGTTTGGAAATTATTCCAGTCATGAAAATCAGGAAGAGTTGTGGTTTGGCTACCAGAGGAACGCCATCCCCCTTCCCTTTTAAAGTTACGCTGTTTGAAACAAATGTTGGCAAACTCGGAGAAAGTAAAACCATCTTTTGGCGAAATAAAGAGCCTTCTGCAAGCCTTTAAGTTCCCAAAGTTACTATACAAAGTCCAGATAGGCAAATCAAGCCCCAAATAAGCAGGAGTACTTTAGACCTGCAGCTAAATTTAGCTATTATATGGTCCCTTACCACTGTGTACATCTGTTTGAATGGCAGTGATTAATTTTAAATGTCACCTCAATACCTGATAATAGATCAGGAAATAGATCTTGAAAGTGTGATATGTATTTATTTGCATTTATAATAATTGGTTTAAAAGAAAAGTCATCACAGAATCATGTAAAAGGTTTACATTTTCACTTAGAATGTCTCCTTAAACTTATGTCCCCTAATACAGTGTGACCATGGTTTTTGGGGTAATGATTATTATACAGTAAGAGTTACGCCTATAATTTTTATGCACTAAAGAGAGTTAATTTAAAATGATTTTCTTATTTAAGCAAGAAGTTTGTATCTGATAGGAAATAAGACAGGCATCCTTCAAAAAATAATAAAGTTATCTAAAAAGCGTAAAAAAAAGAGAGTATGAATTTTGAAAAGAAAAAATATCTTTATAATATTTACATTTTAATGAAAAATAATATTTATTGCCTTAGCAGCAGTAAACCCCTTCTTCGCTGACCATCCTTCTGCATATTTCCACTGGAATATTGATTATTCTTCTTTGGTGATGAGCTTCAGTCTTTGAGACTGAAGTAAAGAAGAAAGCTAAAATAAATGCAACAAGGTAATATTAAAATAATCACAAAATCCATAACACAAAATCAAAAGAAAATAAGTCACAAGCAACCACAAAGCATGCACATGTGATCTGTTGTTGCTTTTTGTGTCTTGCAGATGAGTCATTTTGTGTCTCTTATCATTTTTTGCTGTTGCTTACAAACAAAAGCCTATGAACTATGCATATACATAGATTTTTGAGGGTGGACAGAATATACAAAGAACTTCAATATATTTTTTTAACTACAAAAGTTAAAGCTGATTTAAGTTCCTAAGTTTCCTGGCACGGGCCAGCTGTACTATTTTATTAGGGTTTAGATCAGGGATATTCCACACACTTAATGTCAGCTTTCTCCCATTCCAAAATCAGCTTTGATCTAAACTTGGTATCTTCTGAAATATGACGACCACTGGAAGGAAAACAGACCCTTAGCATGATGATGCCACTGCTATGCTTGACAGTTGGTGTAGTGATCTTCGGTTTAAAGCCATCACCTCGACTCCTCCAAACATTCTTATTGTGTTTGTAGCCAAAAAGTGAAATTTTTGTCTTATCTGACTGCAAAATCCCAGAAAGCATGTGAACATGACAATGGTTCCAAAATGTTCCTGAACACCAATTTCCTTTCCTCTGGGCGTGACGGCTTGGTTCAGATGTTTGGTACTTTGACATAAAGCTTTTGCAAGACCCTGGCCTCAACCATTATGAAAATGTATGGACAATGCTTAAAGTCCAGGTCTCTGCCAAGAAAGTAATCAATTTAAATGAGCTCTACTATTTGTGATAATAAAAGTGGTCAAATATCCAGGATAATGCAAGGACCCTGTTAATAGCTACAAAAACCATTTGGTTTCTCTGCAAGGGATAAATGCTAGGAGACATTAATCCAAATCTAAGCAAGTTTAATTTTGATCATATGTGAATCAGAGAAAAATTTAAAGTAAAATCAAACCTAATTATATGCACATTATTGGTCAAGGTTTTAGAACCCCTTTCTTTTCTTTATGTTTATGACTATTTACATTGTACATAGATTCTCGCTGAAGGCAGCGAAACTGTGAACGAACACATATGGAATTATGTAGTGAACGGAAAACTGTAAAAGAACTTTAAATATGTTTTATATTTTAGATTCCTTAAAGTAGCAGTAATCAGAGCAAAGGGTGGCTACTTTGTAATAATCTAAAATATTAAAATGTTATGAGTTATTTCACACTTTTGGTTTACTACATAATCCCATGTGTGTTCATTCACAGTTTTGTTGCTTTTGGTGAGAATCTACAACCTAAGCAGTCATGAAAATAAACAGACCCATTAAGTGAGAAAATGTCTCTAAATCTTCTGACCGGTAGTGTATATATACATTTAAGTTGTGTCTTGTATTATCAACATTTTGTTCTTATTCCCAACCCTTCTGATGTTCATGTTGTTTATTTTATTCTTCTTTATAAATCTGCAAAAATACCAGAGCTTCTTTTACTCCATGGATCCCGGGTTTGTATTATCATACAGACATCAGCAAGAAACACACAATACACTGCATTTTTTAATAAAAAGACTGCCACATTTTATGTAAAGCACACTATAAAAGCGCAAGACACAACCATATTAAAAGACAAAATAATATCACAGTTTTGCTATTTCTTCCTTAATTTCTTACTAACCTGTCCAGCTCCTCATTTCTCCACCTCTACTTATTATTATGGCCAGCAATCTAGCACAGAGCTATTTTTTTTTTCTGGTGTTTTAGAGAACATTCAACAAAACGGTTAGGCCAAAAAAAAAATACATCCACCCCACTCTAAAAATAAAAGATTAATAATTTCCCCCAGGATAGCTTTTCATCTATCTTGCCTCTTAATTGACTTGCATTAAATTGCTACAAAGTTTATTCCACTCCTGTGCTTCAGTGAAATAAATAATTAACCCTGTAAAAAGGTCAGAAATCTGAAATTAGCATGATCTTCTTTGTTCTGCTTTTTTAAGGTAATGAGATGGGATCCGCCCTATGACCATCTGACTCCCTGTATTAATTTGTCTTTGTCTTAATCCGAGATAACACATTATCTCATCAGACTTTATAAACTACAATATAACTCTCTTTATTGGTCGGTCGCCGATGGAGCCGGGATGAAGGATGGGGTTATCGATGATAACAACAGTGAACATATGACAACTGGGACTAATATTGCTAATGATCAAGATGACGCCCAAGAAGATAATGTTCCTGATAGTGGCAGTGGTGGTGATGGAAATAACAAAGATAATGACGATAACATCAGTAATAACAGCGCTAACAATGATGATGAAAACAGCAGCGATGGCGGTAGAAGCGCTGATAATTACATTGATGAGAGAGGGCTCTAAGACAGCAATTAGAATAAAAACAGCCATTGATTCATCTCTGCAGACACTGGGATAAACGGAGGGATTTTCCATTTAACAAAGAGACACAATCATGTTGTCCAATTAAAGGCAGAAAATACAAATGAAGAAACCGAGGGCTGTATGAGTTTTTCCGTACGGAACCAAGTCAATTCTTACAGAGTCTGATAATTAGCAGCCATGCATCATCTGACTTTTTTCCACACCGGAGAGGACTTGCAGCGTGTGTGCAAGCTAGCACAGATGTTGTGAGGAAATCCAAATCTGTGAGCATATTCTCATAATCACTTGTTTGTACCCCAATCTTCAAAAACAACTCTACTACTACAACAATCATGTTTAGGCTGCAGGTAATTCTTAAAGTAGCATTTTCCTGGAGACAAGAGAAATAAATCCTCCTGAGTCCCATCTCCTCGGCTCAGAAGCGAGAAGCTTGCCATCACTCAAACTTCACTTCAAGGGCCTCCACCCAGATTACATTCTTCACAGATTCGGCTCTGCTGAACCCGCACTGTTTAAATGATGTGTTTAACCAAAGAATGTATAGGAGTGATCTCTCTTAGATGTCGGCCGCACAACCAAACTTTTTCTTATCTTAATGGATTTTCGTCTGTTTTGCAGGGAAAGGGGAAGAAAGGAGTTCAAAGTAAGTTTGAATAAATGTAGCTAGCTGTTGAATAGCAGCTAGTTGAGCTCAGCCTGTCTCTCCTGAGAGCACAATGGTGTCCTAATCCTCCCTGACCTTGTCACAGTCCGGTCATTTCTGCCACAGCCGTGGTGGTGTGCAGGTGTGGGTGTGTGCAGCAGGTCATGCGTTCATGTGCATGCACAAGTATGGAAATGAGCGTCCTGCAAAGCTCTGGAGCGTGCATAGTGGCGTTGAGTTCCCGACCCTGGTGTGCCCTTTGAGTTGTTGGCCTTGGCAGAAATTTGCATCACCAGGAAGGAGGTGTGACAAGCTTTTTGAGACTCAGGAGGTAAAACGCTACAATGGCCATTACAGTGATTAGCGAGCACATTCATCTTTTACTAGCCTCCTGCTCCTTCCGCCTAAATACATCCTATATTTGAACACACACCTCTCCTCCCTTGAGCCGAAAACAATCACAACAATTGCACACAGACCTTGGAGGTGGAGCTGTAGCTGCCTATGCATGCATATAACCTTTTTGCTCTGACTCTGACAGTAAAACAGGAGCAGTTCTAAGGCTTGATAGCAAACAAAACAATGTGAAGAGATCCCTGGCAGGCCAAAGACAGACTGCTATCAAAGCTACAGGAATTCACCACTGGCTTTTTTTTTCTTTACGCTGAGAGGGAGTATGTGCAGTGTTGTAGCAGACCTGAGCGGGTGGTAATTAGAATGGTCTCTGAGGAGAGACAGGCAGTGGAATGAATGCAAATGAATTCACTAGCTCTGGCACTGGGCTCCACAAACCTCCCTTTTTCATATAGCATGCATTGCAGACATGAGGCTCCTGGCACAAACAGAGCAAGAGTACACAGTCAACATTGAGTGACACGACCATGGACACACACGTGCCAACAGCAGGAGCGCACACGGGTAAAAGTGTGCAAATAAAAAATGCGAAACCATGAGCCCGAGACAAATACGAAACCCACACTGCATGAGTAGGCACGCGCAGATACAAATAGGTGCACGTGGCACACGTTGTGCTAATCCCTGAAAATGCCACAGTGTTGCTTGTGAGCAGAGGAAGGGGGTGAAAATGTGCGCGCCAAGCGAACATCCATGGCTTGTCCCGCAGCGGAATAAACAAACCTTTCTTAATTGGTGTCGATTTGGAATAGAATGATGATTCATCATGCAGAACACCCCAGTAGACTATTGGAAACCCAATCATTTCTAATCCATATGACCTTGACTGAGGGCCAGAGTCAGACTGTAACTCTTTCTTTACACATTTTCTGGCAAAGTAGGGCCGTCGTCACTGGCTTTACAACATGTTAAAACTGTAATGCACCAAAGTCAGATCACTTCACTGATTACTCCATCTCAGCCAGCGGCAAATCTTTATGAAGCACTCAATTCTTCACAGCAGTCATAAATCAGGGTAGTATAAGCGTTCCATCTCTGCGATGGTACACCAGAGACGCTAGTTCCATACCATGCTGTTCCTGCAAATAATTCTTATTCCCACTACCTCTCACCAGCACTGCTCTGGACTTAAAGAAGTTCTCTTGAACCACCTTAGCTCACCTCCAGATCCCCAGTGGTTCACCATCTGAAACTTTGATCGCTAACTCTGTGCCTCTCCTCATTAAGAAATAGGTCGTCTGTGAAGAGGTCCCACTCTTTACTAGCCAGTACAGCAAATTATTCTAATTAAAACATCTCCCCTCCTATCTTAACTAGGCATCCAGGTACAACCGGGGTCTTATTATAGGGTAGATTATGCATGTAATGTCCCCACAGAGATTTTAGTGTGAAAAGCATTATGAGAGGGGAACATACATAAAGTTTGGGCTCTGTGGACATAAGGACAGGGCTGGATGAATATGGTAAGAAAGAGGGAATTGCAAAGAGAATAACTGCTTAGTAGTCTGAGCAGAACATGGAATAGTGGGGGTGGTGGGCTTCTGATACAAAGGAAGGCAAAGAAGACGTACCACCTGCGGACTTAACCAGTGACCATCTTGCGGTCAATGAGGTGAGATCAGCCAACGCCCTGGGTCAGCATTAACACAGACCAGTGACAAGTCGGCACTTGCCCTCTATCGCAACAACACGTTGTCGTTCCACTCCACCAAGCGCTCCTATCACACCAGTCATGGCGCACAGGCACGCATATGTTTTTACTCGCTGCCACCACCCTTCATTTCTCTCTCTCTCTCTCTCTCTCTCTCTCTCTCTATTAAATCCACACAGAACGACACAGACACACACACACAGACATACACAAGGAGAAAGTTAACAAATGTGGGAACAGATGCCCCACATCAGTGTGCAGTTGCCCTATGCTCCAATGTACGCCTCCAGAGAAACAGAGGAATGCAGTTAACGCGTTACAGAGACTGCAGTCTTTTTCTGTCTCAGCACATGCCCAGTGTCCACATTCATACTCAAACAGAGACATTTTTTTATAACTTGGGTAGGTCCCTGTATCCGCAAAAATTTTGGGAACTGCAGTTAAGACCCTGTCTTTGTATTAGGCACATGCTTCCTGTTGCATCCCCCTGTTTTAGCCCCAAATTTCTTACCAAGCCTTCCTTACTATTTTTTTAGGAAACACATTTCGCTTTTACCAAAACTCCCATTTTCCTGTACAATCCGCTTATTGAACTGAAGTAGTCGGTTTGATAGGTGAAGAGGAAAACAAGATATTTACTGACCCTTTTGTGCTTAGATTTTCAATTGAAGCGTAATAAAACAGACATTTTTAGCTGCATGCCCAAAGGGAATTGTGCTCCTCTGAATGGAGAGCCTCATGCATCACATACAAGGATAATACAGTCCAAATATATTAATAAAAATCTAGATACTGTAGATTTAGCTTTCTTTAAGTGCCATTTATAATGTATATTTGCTTACGGATTTAGAAAGAAAAAAAACATTCATATCTCTCAGGGCGTATAATGATAAATCCAGCTCATAACATGAGACTGTATATGATATTGGGTTCATGAGACCAGTAAAACATTTTAACAATATTTTTTGGGAAACTTTGAATCATAATTGTTTTTGGTTTCATAAATAGAGGTTTCACAAATCCCATGCTGTGATTTAAAAACTCTCTAATAAATATATAATATTTCAGTCCCGGTTTGAACAGGCTATGTAAGTTGTTTCTTATACAATCCATAGTGGTTCCAAATGATGCACCAATAAATTGTCTGCTGACCAGAATCAGACAAGTTTCAGCTTGAACAGTGACAGGCTGGTCAGAAACTCACTCTGATCTTTTTCTGACAAGCAAACCCACCTTACTTTGCGCTACCCGGTCACACAATTAGCGAACCCACCATTCCTAGCCCTACCAGGTAGCGTTGATAACAATTATTCTTTATTGACTCAAAACTGGCTATTTTAAGTATCAGTCAGGTATTTAAAATGAAGCCTTTGGACGCATATGAATGTGAAAAAAAAATTAAAAGAAAATTATTTTCTGTGACATGTAGACAAGTCAAGACATGCATGCAGTGCATTCATTGCTGGGAAGGCAAGGAGGGGGCATGATTTCCAGCACATAACAGGAAGGAGCAGATTTGGAAAATGTTGGCAGCGTTTTAGGAATCTCAGAGTTAAATAGGATCTCCACTCATTTCCAATAGAGTCCTATTTTTTTTTGTATTGTATTTATTGTATTGTATTTTGTATTGCAGTGTTAACTGCACCATGAATCATTTAAAATGCTAAAGTTAGAAAGAAAAGTCAATAATGTAGTCATTTTGTTTTTATTTTAAAATATTGGTAACATACCTGTTTTATAGCGACTGTTCTATCAACACACACACAGGGCATTACATTGACTGTCTGTCAGGAAGTTGTTGATGAGAGAAGAAGCCCAAAATATAGGTATTAATTTAGTTATGTCTCAACTCTAACATTTACTTAAAGTCATCTCGGCATATATAGCTGGCAAAATCTAAATAATAAGTATTTGACTAACTGCTTATTTTTTGTCTAATTGAAATAAAAAGCTACTAAGGTTAAGCCTTCCTCTCAAGAATCTAAATATGCTTTCCAGTGCATTCTCATGAAGAATGCTGCAAGGTTAGATAAAAAAAAAAGCCAGACTTTAGTATTTTGGACTTTAAATTAGGTTTTGATCTGATCATTGGTTGGCCATCTGTGTAATCACTTAGCTCACAAGAGACTGTGGAAGACAATACGAACATTGGTCTAGGATTTGTGGTTGGCTTTAAGTCATAAACCCACAGACATCGATCCATCATCCCATTTGAATCTGATCTCCATTTTGCAAAGCCTAGATATTGCCTTGTGACCAAGATCACACATCTAAAGATTGATCAGCATAAATGAGCCATTGGGTAGAAAAGATGGCCCCATGACCGCTGTTCCCTTGATTGACCACAGTTTCACTCTGAAAATATCCGTAAAAAACGTGGCACACAAACGCCTTGCTCTGCAAACTTCTCAAGAACATGCAGACCTGTCACATTGTATTATGCAAATGCAAATTGAAACTATGCATAGCAATATGAAAATTAAGAGATAGGTCAATACGCTATTAAAAGAAGGCAGCTAGGTATGCACTTAAACGTGGCTAGGTAGGAGGATGTTTAGATAGCCATTAGCTAACAACACTTTAAAACTATTCAGATGCCACTTACATGACGCACACTTCCAGACACTTATAGCTATTAGCGGCCATTATCTTGTATAATCATGTGGAATATTGTGCAAGCGAGCCTCATCTGCAGAAGAAACAGGAACCGCAGAGAGAAATTTAAATCCATCAAGGATGATGACAACTAGGCAGCATTAGAGCACAGTCTAATGCACAATGAGTAAACATGGCTTTCAGTCACATGCTGTCACCAGTCTAGGACAAAAATACCTTTTCCAGCCAACAAAAGAGATTTCACCTGAGAGAAGTATAGACACCGACGAATTTTGGCACCACTAATAATGATGGAAAAAATCAATAAATTAATTTCATATTTGTGGCACTATAATCTCACATTAAAGATTACATTTACTTAAGGGGGAAACAATCTAATATTAAGAAATAATTGTTTTTGCAAAATCCCCAGTGGCACCCTTAAAATTTCATTTAAAAATACTTGAAGCATTTTTTTGTTTGAAGCATTTACACTCGACTTTTTAGCTACTTATAACCAGTAATCCAGGTGTTTCTGACAAAGGGGCCTTTTTCTTTTAGCTACTGGCCACAAGTAGACATATTTTTGTTTCCAAAACCCATAGTGAGAAGAAGAGAAGGGGAAGTAAAGAAATCTTTAAAGCTCATTATTAGAGATATGCAGCAAAGACTGGCCTCTTGGCGTCATCAAGTCTGCATAACAACCATTACATTTTACCTTGGTTGTTTTAAAGTGATGCCAAAAAAGTCTTGTCCCACAATCACAAATATAAACATGTAGTGTTTGGTGAACTCTATTGGGACTTTAAAGCGGCTGTTTGCTTTGGTTGGATAATACTAAGGGTAAGCTCCAGGTGGGTTTTGTCATGTTTTGAGGAGATGGAGACGAAGCAAGGTGCACAATAGACCAATGATGCAGCATAGTGAGGATAGTTTAATGAAAGAGATGATGAACTTACAAACACAGGGAGGAGGTAACAGAGGAACAGAGAACAGACCAATGGATCAACAGAAGAATCCAGCCATGAGGAAACAGAAACCAGAAACTTAAATACACACAGGAAGTGAAAATATTTTAACCAAATAACATCAGCACATTTCAATTTGCAAGTATGATTTTATTTTGTAATTTCTCCCAGCTAAAACATGCCTCCGTGTCTTTCGAGGGCTGAACTACCGTGATTCGTGCAATCTTGTTTTGAAAAGGCAGCAACGTAAAAATGTCAGAAAGAGGAGAGGACAACAGCAGCATTGTCACTCGTGCAGTTATGAACGGACTTGTGGTCGGAACCAAACATTCCATGGTAGATGGCACCATTTACCAAAACTGCAAAGTTACAAAATGGCAAAGTGACAGATTAGACACCTTTCTTTTGGTTTGTGCACCATGGGGCAACAACTGAAATCTGTTCAGCCACATGAAATTTTAACTTGGAATGATTAAGGAGCAGCTAATGCAAAAAGTGACTGGAATCTGAGGAATATGTTTAGCCTAAATTCTAATAATTGTCAAGGATATTCCAGTAGCTGCACTAAAATGTAAACCATCTTGTTTGGCCAAACTAACTCAGTTCTTATTGATATATTAATGTTATTATAATTTATTACTATTTAAACCTTATTCATTGTCTGTCGCCGGGGTTTTGGGCTGGTGCATACCCGGGCGCACGGCCCTGGCTTGGGGGCCTTTGGTGCATCGGCGGGCATAAGGGCCTCCGAAACTGGCGGGTAGGTCCCATCTCATGGCAGGTGCTCTTTTCCTTCAAGGAGCCTTTTGCTGGCGGGGCGGAGGATCTGCGGGGGGGGTGGGGCGGGTTCAACCGGGGTCCAACGTCTTACGTGCTCTGGGAGTTGTTTTGAATGTTGGGGGGGGTAAGGTTTTTCTTTGGGTGGGGATGGGGGGTTTGGGCCCTTTGGATGGGTGTTGGCGTTTTTTGGTCCTGGGTTTTCCGGCTCGATTTCTGGTTCCTTGTCTTGGTTCCGGTTACTGATGCCGGTCCCTTTTCTGTCTGGGGGGGGGGGTTCGAGGGGTCTGCATGGTTCGGTGAGTGGGCGGGCCCCCAGGGTTGGTCTCGGGGTTGGACCGGGTCTGGCTTCCGGATGGGTTTTGGTTTGGCTCTGTGGGCCTCTTTCCCTTTTGGGGGCCCTCGGGGTGGCCCCCTCTTGCGGGGCTGCTTTGGCAGGGGTATGGGTTTTGTCGGGCATTTCTGGGACCTGGATGCTGCGGATCTTCTTTTCGGGGGGGTCGCTTTCACGGGGGGGCTTTGTTTTTGGGGGGTGGTGGGAGTGCACTTGCGCAGTGTAAGTCCCCGCTGTATTGCGTGCTGTGGTGTTTGGGCGGTGGTCCTGTGGGTGGCGGCTCTGACCTCCGGGCGTGGGTGCGGCAGGGTGGGCGTCGCTGGGCTCTGCGCTTGCGGGGGGTTTTGGGCCTCGTATGGGGTGGGTTTTTCCCATTTGTTTGGATTTTTCCTGGGGGTTCTGTGTGCTCGGGGTTAGCGGTCTTCGCCATGCCCCTATGAGTGCACAGAAGGATGTGTGGTGATGCTGTGGCGCTGGCTTAGGGGGATCTGCGGTCCCGGCTCGGCTCATTTTTTGTTTGGGTGACCTGGATTTTTGGTGGGTCTGCATCTCTGGATGGGGGTGGGCCTCCTTGCTGCGTGCGCTGTGGCACCCTTCGGCTTGCTGGGCCGGTGTTTTCCCCTTGGGGCATGGTGGGGGGGCCCGGGGTGGCCCATCTGGGGTCTGCTTGACTGCCCGGCTGGCTCGGTTTTGGGGCCCCCCCCCTCGGTTGCCGGCGGGGGGGGGGGGGGGGGGGGGGGGGGGAGTGCATGTACCTATCCTGCCTGGAGCTTGCTTTGGGTAGGGCTGCTGTTTTGGATCGGGCCGGCTTGTGGGGGGCCCTCTGTGTTGGAGTGGGAGTGTTTTTTTTGCCCTGCTTGCCTGGGTTGTGGCTGTGGTCTGGGCATCGGGGACTGGGCCTCTATTGGCTGGCCCCTTGGGTTGGGGGGGGTGGCTAGGCGTGCTGGTCATGTGCCCCCTTTTTTTTGGCGTATTCTGGTTGCGCTGGGCCGGGGGGTCTGCTCCTTTGTTTAGAGTGGGGCCGCACTCTTGGCCGCTTAGGCGCTTCTGGCTGGCTCCTTTCTGTTGGAGGTCGGTGGCTACTTCCGGCGGCGGACTGGGTAACGGGGCTGGGGATCGGGGTCTGGGTGGTTTTGCCCCCTAGTCCTTCCTTCCCCATACCCGGACACCTCCCTCCGCCAGCTCCATCACATTACCACTCATGGAGGGCCTTGGGGTGCATGTGCGCCATTGGAGTGCCGCAAGGGTTTCCATCTCTGCGGTCCCCATGGCAGCCTGTGCCCCAATTTTACTGTACAACTTAGACACTCTCACTTATAACATTTTCACGACATTCACATGTAGGGCCTTGGGGGTGGCCGCACTCCATGGCATCAGGAGGGAGGATATCCTCATAGCCTAACCTCTGGTGCCTGCGCTCACCCAAAGGGTTTTATTGCATTTAGACATTGAGGGTTCAGAGTGCGGGGGGGGGGGGGGGTTGGCAGACCCTCTTCCCCCCCTTTCTTTTTAAACCCACACAACAGCAACACGCATCAAACCACCACTTTTCAGCTGGCGGAGGCAGGCTTGGGGTCTTTTCACACCCCTTCGCTATTTCCCATCTGTGGTCGGGGGCCGGGAGTGGGCCCTCTAGTCGGGTCTGGCTGGGTTTGGGGGTCAGGTGTTGGGGGACTGTCTGGTGCTGGGGCTGGCTTTTTTTGGGCTCTCTCTGGCTCTCTCCCGGGGGGACGCTTGGGTTCCCTGGATCTCGGCCCCTGGCTTTGGGCCCGGGTCTGCGGTGGGGGGGGGTGCCCTGCTCTGGTAGGGGGACTTAGCCGGCTTTGATTGGGATCTGGCCCCGCTCCGATGGAGGGGGGCCGGCTGGACTACTTGGTGGGCCGTTTTGGCGCATGCGGGGGTGCGGGTGGCCAGCGGGTGGGGCACTCCGGGGTTGGGGGTGGGGTTGGCGGGGTGCCCGGAAAACTGGTGCGGCGTGGCCTTTTTCTACTGCTTCTGGGGCCTGGCCATGGTTGGGCCGGGCTGCAGTTGCCCGGTCGGTGGGTGGGGCGGCGGGGCGCGTTTTGTGACTGCACCCGGGGGGCTGGTGGGCTGTGCTTGGCTGGAGCGGTTGGCCTGCATGGCCCAGGTAAAACCCGGCTAGTGCATGTATCCCTCTCATGGACTGGTGGGGGGGAATGCTGGCGCTGTCGGGGGGATTGGGCGGGCTTTTGGTGGTGGGCTGCTCTGCTGGCTGTCATGTGTGAGGGGGGGGATCGGGGCGGTGGGTGGGGATGTATCGTGGAGGGGCTGCAGCCGGTGGGGTGGAGGGGTTGTATCCACTTCTGGGATATGGGGTCACCGGCGTTTGGATCGGCTGGGTGGCGATGGTGGAGCTGAGCTGGATAGTGTTTCTCCCTGGGCAGGAATTTTTTTTTTTTTTTTTTTTTTTTTTTTTTGCTGAGTCGGGCATTGTGGGTGCGTGGTGGGGACACCGGCCCCGGAGATATGGTGGGTGAGTTTTTCCCGTCATGCTGCGGGGTCGGGGGTCCTGTTGTGGGTGCGGTGCTCGGCGGGGGTCTGCCCTGTTGCGCCAGTGGGCGGGGGGTGGGCAGGGGCCCCTTGCCTTTCCTTTGCGGCGCACTGTGTGGGGGGGAGGGGGTGCGGCGGGGATGCTCAGAGCGGGGCTGTGTAGAGCTTGCGCTGGGGGGTGTGACCTCATCGGCCCTCTCGGCTATAGAGTTCACCTGTGGGGGTGTGCCCCTGGGGGGGGGGGGATTCGTGGCGTTTTGGGTCGGGGGCTGTGTTTCGATATGGGTCCCCTGTTGGGGGTGGCCATGTGGCGAGGTTCATGTTGGGGTTCACTGGGGGTGGGAGACTCTGGGGTGGGGATCGGAGCTCGTTGGGGGGGCGGGGACTGCTCCGTCCTGGGGCGGCTCTGGTTGGCGGGCTGGTTTGGGCCATGTGGGACCCCTCTTTTGTACATAGCCCCTCTCCGGAGGTGGATGGGGGTTTTGGGGGGGACTGGGTTTCTGGCGGGGGCCGAGCCGAGACCGCCCCGGGTCTGGGCCTGTCTGCCTGTCTCTGCCCCGGGAGGGGAAAGGGGACCACCTCCTTGGTCCGGGGGCTGGTTTCCCCCAGAGGCTGCCCGGCGCCCGGACCTTGGAGTATAGAGTATGCATGGGAGTGGAAAAAAAAAAAAAAAAAAAAAAAGTGGGGTTAGGACGTCCATTGTTGTTTGTCTTTTACGTTGGGAGCGAGTGTTTTTTTGTGTGGATGAGGGTGGGAGTGGGTGACTGGGACTGTGAGTGCCTTTTTTTTTGTGACAGGTTGGGTCTTTTGGACTGCTCCCTCTCCTGGATCAGCTTAGGCCCCTCCATATTAGGGGGGGCTATTCCCCCCCGCCACCCTGCCTGCCCGGTGGTTGGAGTCTCTGCCCGCTTTACTTGTGGTTCTCGGTGTCCCCGGGGCTGGATGCTTTGGTGTGTGCTAGCTCACTCCCCGGTGGCTGCCTGCCGGGGCCTGGAAACCCCCGGGCTCTGTCGGGCCTCTGTCTTGGGGTGGCGTGCCCCGGGGTCTTGGATCTCTGGGTCCATGGCTGGATTTCTCAGGAGGGGACGGCTGCCCGGGGGGGCTGGGCTCGTCGCTGCGGTTCCCTGGGGCTTCTGCACTGTCGCTGCTGGGGGCTCCCTGGGACTCTCCCCACTGCCCTTCTCTGAGGGGGTTGCGGTAGTCCCCGGGGGTGGTTTCCTGGGCTTCAGGTGCTTTTGGGGGGCCTTTGGATGTCTGTTGCTCGGATCTCCTCAGTGTCCGCCCGGGGCCCACGGGGCATGTCGGTGGGTCCTCACACTCGCTATTGCATATTTCTGTGGAGAAACTTGTATACAAAAGCGCTCCCCAAGGTGTTGATAGATACCAAGGTAATCTATATTGGGCTGCACTTCTCACTAAGTACATTTTACATTTTATAAATACCGTGTGTTTTTTTTGTGTATAAGCAAGCAGGGTGTAATCTTTTTATTTTCATCCTTCTTTCTCTCCTCCACTCTCTCCTCCTTTTTTCCCCTTATTCCCTTTTGCCCCCTCTCCTCTTTGTCAAGCTTCGTTTTTTCCCTTTTTATTTCAGTTTCCGTGTCCGTAACAAAATTTAAATATTCCCCAAAGAAGTTTTAAAATAAAGTTTCTTTTTAAATATCAAGCAGAGCCTTAAGAATTTAGCTGTGACGCTCCGCTTGTGAAAGTAAATCTGTTGGGCAATTTCTTGGCACTCAGACAACAATTCTGAGCGCTACTCTGCTGGACAGGACACGGTAAAAAAAAAAATAAAATAAACCTTATTCATTGTCGAGCGGACTCATCTCCCCAGGCAGATGTACGAATTTCACACCTTGAGACATGTGACCATAACAACTCATGTGTCAGCATTGTTGGGAGGTATTTCACAATGACCCAGACACTGAACTGGATAGAGGGTTGGGTCAGTGACATGTTTGACCTTAACAGGCTGATGGTGAGAGACTAAATGTACATCCTTCAATCAAACGAGGTGTGAAAATTTTGACAGGTGGGCAGGACTTCCGGTGACGGGACATCCTAGGGCGGGACTTCAGGTGGGGGGACTTCTGATAAAAGGAGAGTGGAGATAGAGCATCTGTGTCCTCACCCGAGTTAAGATTAAATGCGAACAGAGAGTATCCTTGATACCTCGACATGTTATGCTCAGCGGAAGATCTTTTAGATCTCGTCCTGTAGCCGTAAACAAGTTGTAATACTCTCTCACTGAATTGCCTTGGTTAAAATTGGGTTGGAAGGCCTTAGCAGGAATTTGTCTACCATCCTTGCATTAGGCTAAAAATTC
>JAHHUM010002424.1:0-259832 GCA_036173005.1 Crenichthys baileyi
GTGTGTGTCCGTTGTGCTTCAAACAATATTGACCTTGACAGAGTTTAAGCTTTGAAAAAGTCTGTATTTCAGAAATCAGGTTTAATTAAGAGCCTTCAGCCACTATCTAAACATTTTTCATAATTATTTTGTCCACAAGCCCCCAACAGTATTAACTTTAAAACTATTTCAAAACATTTTGTCTTTTACTGGCATCATTTGCTCAAGGCTATAAGGCTATGAACTTCTAATACAAAGATTATCCATTCTCATTTTTTAAGAACTATAAGAAAACAAAAAAAGAAATCAATCAGAATATTGTTTATAGCCTTCCTGCTGTAAGCAGACATCACTTATATTATGAGCAGAGGTGACTTAAGACTGAGAAACAAGATGGTGTAAAACAAAGTTTCACTATTGTTTCATAGCAATAATGAAATGATTATGGGTTACACCCTCTGACAAGTACAGCTAGCATTACTAAAACAGCAGTGTCTGTGTGTATGTTTTCAACAATGTATACCCTTACTTTAAGTGTGAGATTTAAAAAAAGGCTGCCATCATTTCCACAGCATGTTCCAGACCAGACAGGACTTTAAAGCTCAAGAGTATAAAACAGCTCTTTGTTGTACTCTATTCAGCCGTCCTGTTTTCAGCAGTAAATCTTACTCTCTCTCTCTCTCTTTCAGAGCTTGAATGACGCATGGGCATGTCTAACCATGTAGGATAAAATACAGTTTTCATTTAAAAAGCTTCTTAAATCTCTGTTCTTTGTTCATTTGAAACTTCATTTTAAACACCTCACTGATACTGGAAAGGTTTGTGTCTTCTTCCCTCAGTAACAGCTTTTTTACGGTAGAGTGTTGTCAGCATGTCAGGACAGGTCTTAGGTATGATGCGTTCAATGACTGGCAAAAGACCATAATTTAAAAAAATTATAAAATTCCATTAATCAGCAGATTTCTCTGGTGATCTCTAGTGTGCTGGCTTTATGGTACTTTAACGGACAATAACTTGAAATCTAATACAAATATTTGATGTGAAACAAGTTTGTAATAGACTGATTTAAATATTATACATACAAGAAATCTCTAGTTTTCATTTTAAACACTGTCACCTCTCCTTACGTGCATGTGTACATTGAAATTAAGAATACAGGGAAAGGTTTTGATAAAGAGAAAGAAACGACAGACAAAAGCTGTTATCTGCCACTTCAAAACAACAATCCCCCAAATTTCAGAGCAGTTCATGCAGATTTTATCCTGGCCCTCTCTGACCAGCTCTTGGTTCAACAGGACGGTCAGAAGTTCTTTCTCTCTATCAAAGCTAAGTAAGATACTAACTACACATAGGCTCTTTACAAAACCCGTCTTCAAAAAGCAATCCAAGCTATCCCGTTTAAAGTCGCCACAGTGTGAACCGGGGATTGTTTGTGTGCAGTCACTTTTTAAGCTGTGACCTTTCTGTTGACATTTTGACCATCTGAAAACAACAGCACAACTATTGTATGGTAAACATAACTCTTAATACAAAGAATAAGTTTATATGTGGGGTGGTTGCAACAAAGATAAAACCTTTTCCTGGCATTTGTTTTGGGCACAATAAAAGACACCTCACTCTGAGCTGGTTACATACAGATCACACAAATCTTCAAGGAGAAAACCAACACTTGATGGACTGTACACTGAGCTACTCTTGGACAATAAAAATCCACGGGCGGTTTTACATCCACAAGTGCATTCACAACCCGGCATGATCACATGACGGTAGCAGTCATTCCAGTAAATCACTGGGTAGTCATAAGAGCCCTGCTGTTCCTTTGTTGCTATCCAGGACTGATTCAAAGCAGATGTGATCTTGGAGTGCTTAGAGGACAAACTAACTCACTTGTATTGAGCCTGGAAATGCTCCTGGACAAAGCTGTGCTGGGTCCTGGGCTGCTGGGACTGGATCGGGTCAGGACACGGCACCTCCTCCACTCCAACGGGACCCTGTGGCACAGAGGAGGTCACCGTGAACACAGCAACGTTCAAATTCTTTCAAAGTTTTGTGGTGATGCTTAGACTCAGACGGTCGCTTAATAAAGAGAAACTTTTTTCAGAATGACATGGCAGGTTTCATGCTGATATATGGGATGCAGTTTCATAACATCAAGATTGTTTTTTAGCAGTAAATTCACATTCAACGGAGACAGAAAGACCTCACAGAACTATATCCCTCCACCCCGTCTGTTCTCTTTTATCTATGCACCTACAACAGAGAGGCTGGCCTTGGATTGAGATAAAAGAACAGCAGGAAAAAAACTGGCTGATTACTGAAAGACTTGCAAGGTCATAAAACAAATGTGTGGGACAGAGTACTGTACACAGGGAGGGACCGACAATGGCACAGTGATTACAAGGTTTTTCTTATTACCACTCTTACAGTACAGTATATAAAGAGAATTGCAAAAGTATTTAATTTTTTCCACTTTTAGTCACTTTTCATCCACAGACTTAAATTAATTTTATTATATGTTTATATATGTTTAGTATAATTATATGTGATGGATTGTAAAGTGAGGGGGAAATTATATTTTAAGCATTTTTGTTAAAATATATTTAAAAAGTTTAGTGTGCATTATTATTCATTCTCCTTTACTCTCATACCACAAAATAAAAATCCCATGGCCTTCAGAGCTCCCCTAATTAGTAAATAAAGTTTAATTAGGTGTAATTTCAATTTAAAATACAGCAGTTATATGAAGGCTTCAGAGGCTTGTTGGAGAACATTAGTATTCTTTAAGAAACCTGAACACAACATTCCTCATATATATAATATGAAAATAAAAGATTGAAAATTAATATTGGAAAATATACATGCATTGCAATAGCAAAGTCTCAGGTGAACGATCCTTCCTTTTTTTTTCAAACTATTGCATTTATCTGTTTATAATCTGAAACACCAACCGCAGCTGTAATCCCCAGAAATATCACACCAGAAATATTAGGGCACTAATATTTGCCAGAAACCATTAATTGCCTTTTAGAGTTTTTTCAGTTTTTTGGGCAGTGAGATTTCTTTAAGTAGATAACATGTCTCATAAACTTCACTTACCTGAGGAGGGGAAAGCTTTAGTCCACACAACACAAGATCAATATTGGTAGTGGAGCGATCCACTCACTTCAAAATACCCAGAGATTGCTTAAATACTTTTAAAATTAAAGCTGCAAATCAGGATTTGCACACAGATTTAGTACTGATCAGAGGGGGCTCCAACAATACAAACAACTATATTTTTCAATAGCTCATTTCACCAGCACTAGTAAATCCCTCTCTCAAACTATATGGTTAAATCTGATGTTTTCGAACAAGGCTTTCTCATAAAGTTGTTAAAATAGTTGCTTTATTTATTTGTGGATGTTAGGAAAAAACGTTGGGGGGCTGAAGCAGCCCTAAAATAGACTAGAATTGCCCCTGGCTGGGTCGCTGTAAACATTACGCGCTTTAAAATGCATAAAGTCATAATCCCATGCCGACCTGGTCTGGCTGAAAGACCTGCACTCTGCAAGCTTCTCTTTGTTGATGCATGCTTTCCCTCTGTTTACAATTCCTCTGATCTCCTGGTACCATACTGGCTGCCACTGTTCCCAGGCTGGCAGCTCGACCATAACCTCCACTCACAAACCAAGCTGAAAAGGGGTTTAGCATTTCTAAGGGGGAGGGGGTGGAGTGTATGGTTTGTATTTGCCTTTAATGTGTGTGAAATGCATACAAAAAGATCCCTTGCACTTCACCATTTCACAAATACTAAGTCTATTCTAGACTTGCTTGACATCAAGCTTGAGACTAAAACCTGACCTCCCTTCTGAATCTGCTTCATCAGGCACATACAATGCTTTCTTCTTTCCATGGAGGTCATGGATTTTTTACTTGTTTTTTCATATTATCCTCCTTTGTTGGGGCAGCGAGCAGGGCCAGGTCAACACAGCTAATTTTCTTAAAGGGATAGCTTGTATTTTTTGACATGGGCTATGGTGGAATTATCAGCAGGTTTGTATATTAGGAGCAACAGAAACAGTCTGAATGACCTTAGTTGTTAGCGGAAAAGTGAGCGAATTTTGTTCACGCTCCTTTCTTATCTCCGGCTCTGTGTATTTTAAAATTGTACTAGAGGATAATAACTTCACTCTATGGACATATACTTACTGTTGTGTACCAAAAGTCAGGGCCAAACTTGGGAAGACAATGATTTTGCTTGGAGCTGGTCCAATTACTGTTCAATGATTAAGATTAATTGGAATGTATGTACCTGACTTTTGTGAAGTGCCTTGAGACGACATGTGTTGTGAATTGGCGCTATATAAATAAACTGAATTGAATTGAATTGAATTAGACGAGTTCTGAGAAACATAACATTGGGGGCAAGTGATTGAGTTATAGGCTGCACGGTGACCCAGTTGATGGCAGTGTTGCCTTGCAGCACATAAGTACTAGGTACGAAATTCTGCATGAAGTTTGGATGTTGTCCCCGGGCATGCATGGGCTTTCTCCAGTTACTCCAAAAAACACTACTGTTGGACTGTAGGAGGAATGAATTTACACACCCTCAGCATGGTTGTGAGTCCCTGTTATGAACTTGCGACCTGTCCAGGATGTACTCCGCCTCTTCTCCAAAGACGATGGATGGATAATTGAATTACTTTTGATAAGCCATACATACATTTCATTTTTTTTTTTTTTTCCCCCTTCTTGAACCGCCACCTTAACGTGGTGGAGGGGTTTGAGTGTTCAAATGATCCTAGAGGCTATGCTGTCTGGGGCTTAAATGCCCCTGGTAGGGTCTCCCATGGCAAACAGGCCATAAGGTCTGTGGTGCCTGTCGCGGCGGCAATCCCAGAACCCGGTGGTGGACACCGGCAGTAAGGGATGCTGTCAAGCTGAAGAAGGAGTCCTATTGGCTGTGGTTGGCTTGTGGGACTCCTGAGGCGGCTGACGGGTACCGTGAGGCCAAGCGTGCTGCGGCCCGGGCTGTGGCAGAGGCGAAAACCCGGGCCTGGGAGGAGTTCGGTGAGGCCATGGAGAAGGACTACCGGTCGGTCTCGAAGCGATTCTGGCAAACCGTCCAGCGCCTCAGGAGGGGGAAGCAGTGCTTCGCCAACACTGTTTATAGTGGGGGTGGGAGGCTGCTGACCTCGACTGGGGACATTATCGGGCGATGGAAGGAGTACTTCGAGAATCTCCTCAATCCTGCCATCACGCATTCCCTGGTGGGAACAGAGGCTGGGGACTCGGGGTTGGACTCTTTAATCACCCAGGCTGAAGTCACCGAGGTGGTTAAAAAGCTCCGCGGTGGCAAGGCTTTGGGGGTGGATGAGATCCGCCCTGAGTACCTCAAATCTCTGGATGTTGTGGGGCTGTCATGGTTGACACGCCTCTTCAACATTGCATGGCGGTCGGGGACAGTGCCTCTGGACTGGCAGACTGGGGTGGTGGTCCCCCTTCATAAGAAGGGTGACCGGAGGGTGTGTTCCAACTACAGGGGGATCACACTCCTCAGCCTCCCTGGTAAGGCCTACGCCAGGGTATTGGAGAGGAGAGTCCGGCCAATAGTCGAACCTCGGCTTCAGGAGGAGCAGTGTGGTTTTCGTCCCGGCCGTGGAACACTGGACCAGCTTTATACCCTCTACAGGGTAGTCGAGGGCTTATGGGAGTTTGCCCAACCGGTTCACATGTGTTTTGTGGACCTGCAGAAGGCATTCGACTGTGTCCCTCGTGATGCCTTGTGGGGGGTGCTCCAGGAGTATGGAATCGGGGGCCCTTTATTAGGGGCCATCCGGTCCCTGTACGAGCGGAGCAGGAGTTTGGTCCTGGGAGGAGTTCGGTGAGGCCATGGAGAAGGACTACCGGTCGGTCTCGAAGCGATTCTGGCAAACCGCCCGGCGCCTCAGGAGGGCGAAGCAGTGCTTCGCCAACACTGTTTATAGTGGGGGTGGGAGGCTGCTGACCTCGACTGGGGACATTATCGGGCGATGGAAGGAGTACTTCGAGAATCTCCTCAATCCTGCCATCACGCATTCCCTGGTGGGAACAGAGGCTGGGGACTCGGGGTTGGACTCTTTAATCACCCAGGCTGAAGTCACCGAGGTGGTTAAAAAGCTCCGCGGTGGCAAGGCTTTGGGGGTGGATGAGATCCGCCCTGAGTACCTCAAATCTCTGGATGTTGTGGGGCTGTCATGGTTGACACGCCTCTTCAACATTGCATGGCGGTCGGGGACAGTGCCTCTGGACTGGCAGACTGGGGTGGTGGTCCCCCTTCATAAGAAGGGTGACCGGAGGGTGTGTTCCAACTACAGGGAGATCACACTCCTCAGCCTCCCTGGTAAGGCCTACGCCAGGGTATTGGAGAGGAGAGTCCGGCCAATAGTCGTACCTCAGCTTCAGGAGGAGCAGTGTGGTTTTCGTCCCGGCCGTGGAACACTGGACCAGCTTTATACCCTCTACAGGGTAGTCGAGGGCTTATGGGAGTTTGCCCAACCGGTTCACATGTGTTTTGTGGACCTGCAGAAGGCATTCGACTGTGTCCCTCGTGATGCCTTGTGGGGGGTGCTCCAGGAGTATGGAATCGGGGGCCCTTTATTAGGGCCCATCCGGTCCCTGTATGAGCAGAGCAGGAGTTTGGTCCGCATTGCCAGCACTAAGTCGGACCTGTTCCCGGTGCATGTTGGACTCCGGCAGGGCTGCCCTTTGTCACCGGTCCTGTTCATAACTTTTATGGACAGGATTTCTAGACGCATCCAAGGGCCGGAGGGGGTCTGGTTTGGGGACCAGTGGATTTCGTCTCTTCTTTTTGCAGGTGACGTGGTCCTGCTGGCCCCCTCTAGCCAAGACCTACAGCATGCGCTGGGGCGGTTCGCAGCCGAGTGTGAAGCGGCTGGGATGAAGATCAGCTCCTCCAAGTCAGAGGCCATGGTACTCAACCGGAAAAGGGTGGCTTGTCCTCTTCAGGTTGGAGGGGAGTTCCTGCCTCAAGTGGAGGAGTTCAAGTATCTCGGGGTCTTGTTCACGAGTGAGGGAAGAATGGAGCGGGAGATCGACAGACGGATCGGTGTGGCTGCCGCAGTAATGGGGGCGCTGTGCCGGTCCGTTGTGGTGAAGAGAGAGCTGAGCCGAAAAGCGAAGCTCTCGATTTACCGGTCGGTCTACGTTCCTACCCTCACTTATGGCCATGAACTTTGGGTCATGACCGAAAGAACGAGATCCCGGATACAAGCGGCTGAAATGAACTTCCTCCGTAGGGTGGCCGGGCACTCCCTTAGAGATAGGGTGAGGAGCTCGGCCATTCGGGAGGGGCTCGGAGTAGAGCCACTGCTCCTCCACATTGAGAGGAGCCAGTTGAGGTGGCTCGGGCATCTATACCGGATGCCTCCTGGACGCCTTCCTCGGGAGGTGTTCCAGGCACGTCCCACCGGGAGGAGGCCCAGGGGACCACCCAGGACACGCTGGAGGGACTATGTCTCTCGGATGGCCTGGGAACGCCTTGGGCTCCCCCCGGAGGAGCTGGAGGAGGTGTCTGGGGAGAGGGACGTCTGGGTGTCTCTCCTGAGTCTGCTGCCCCTGCGACCCGGTTCCGGATAAGCGGAAGACTATGAGCCATGAGCCACATTTCATTTTTAACCAAATGCAGACCAGTAAGAACAAGTTCTTACCTCAGTTCAGCCTGGTTAGAATGAATTGATTCATGTTCATAATTAACCACCTAAATATTTTAAACAGCTACAACTTGAAATAGTTTTCGTTCATTTATCATAATTTATTTAAAATTACCTCAAAAAATATATAGGTAATGATGTAATTAACAAATTAACATATGGATTATCTTATTGCCTATCACTTATTTTATTTTCTCCTGTATTATTTACTCACATAAAGTGTATTTTATGATGGCTGAATTTCCAAAGCAGCTGTTGTCATTCATATATTTTAATAGTTTCACTAACAGAAAAGACCTTTTAAATTGAAAAGCATCAACATTTGTAACCACAGTGACTTTTAAACCCCATAAACATCAAGTAAACAGGATCTGGTCAACAACAAAAACCAGACAGCAAAAAACTCTTCAGTGTAACCTGATTACAGAGTAACTTACAGCGTACCTGCGTGACTGCGATTGGCAGGTTGCTGGGGGAATGTGTGGTCCTTTCAATTTAATAATGTCAATTTTGGAATATTAGGAATATTCTATTATTCCCTCTGTTAAAGAACAATTCTTCACCAACTTGGTAAGGCAACCAGACCCATAATAATGTTTGCCGAGACTGTCAGTATAGGATATGTAAAAAAGTGTTGGCTGATAAGCAGTATTTATTGTCGACTGTCTCAACACAACGAGGCGGCCACTGAAAAACTTCTTCCCTTTGTACTTTAAAATAAGAGTCTCTAAAATAGATCCAGGGTGTCAAACTTAAGGCACCCACCTCTTGGGTCCATAGTAATAGCTCACACTTACCACACTAAATAAAGTCTCATGATCACAGCAACTGGAATGCACAACCCAAGATCTCGAACAAAATCACATTATAACCCTATAATATACAGCACATGTGGTCTGCAGTCCACTGCAATATTTATTCACGGAAAATCATGCATGAGCAAATAAAATATATGAAGGTGTCCAGCCTAAGTGTCTAAAATAAAAGTAATGCAGTGCACTGCTAAAATCTCTTTTTCTTCTAACTGAGCCTATCCAGACTGTTCAATAATGAAGTTGAGAAACCTGCTTCCTGATTACAGATCTATACAACCACACCTGAAAATATCAACTATCCCTCTAAGGTTAAAAAACTCAGTGAGACAAAGAATGCCTCAGTTCATACATTTAGATATTTAATACAAAACCGACATGAAGTAAATATTTCCTCTTCCATGTTCTCCTTCCACTAACCTGGTAACGAATTCCACTGCTATCTTTCCACAGAGATAACAAAACAACTCTGGGGCCACTGAGTGCAGACCATGTTGGGCTTATCACCTCTCAGATATTCAGGCCCAGTTCAGACATGTCAATAGACTGCAAGCTGTCAGCTGTGTGTTAGGAGTAAGGAACAACTGAGGCCCCCTGAGATAGAGAGGGACAGCTCAAAGGCCCACCGTCATGTGGTCCAGATTAGGCCTCAGCCATCTAAATGATGCGTTCAGATAACCGGCTGGCCTGGCAAAGCCTGTGACTGCTGCTGGTCCCAGCAATTGTCTTAAAAATTGTGAAATGACCCCGGCAGAGCAAGGGGGTGGTGGTGTGTCCGTCTTGAGATGGCATGAGTTGCTCTGAAATGGAGATGCTATCTTTAAAATTGCCTGTCAGAAAAAATATGCCAGCTTCAATGTGACAAAAATGTAACCAAACTGGCAGGCAACAGAGGACGAGCGAGAAGAAAACTTATCAGAGGAGCTATTTTTAGAGAAAGGATGAAAGGAAGGAAGGAAAAGAGAAAGGGTGTGAAATTTCAGTTTTTGGTTTTAACACATACAGTGCCTTCCAGTATTTTTTCTGCAAAATTAGCTCTCACACATTCACACAGAGTCAGATATGTAATTCTTTAGGCACTTTAAAAGCTACAATCAGTGGATCCTCACACTTTTCCCACACCTCTGACATGTCTTTTTTACTTTTAATATGAAATAAGAAATTTCGTTTTTTTTTTTGGGTTTCTTTTTAAAAGCATATTTTACAGCCTGCCTAACGTCTCATAAGTTACTGGTTGGTGATTTGTGACAAGGGGAGCATGTCTTCAGTAAGGCAGTTTTGCTATACTGGAAGTGGGCTAATTCAGCCTTTTGTACAGTTTGAGGATTACATGGTTGGCCTGTTGCTTCCCTCACTGGCAGACAAAGTGACTCTGGACTGAATTCGTCCTGAATGAGCTATGTATTTGTTTGTTGTTCTTCCATTTTTGTTCTGGGACTATTCCAATTTTAAAAAAATTAAATTAAATAAAATCATAATTGATGTAATAGGGACTTTCATCTCAAATTTAAGATCTTAGATATATAGATACGTCAGATATCAAATGGGTTATTGATTGAACACAATTTATTGAAGCTATATTTTATTTGTAAAAATACAAACCAAAAAGCTCTATAAAAAAGGATCCATAAAAATCTAAAGAGATATAACAGAACAACACTTATGTACTCCATTAAGCCTGTCTGTTATCTACCCTTGCCCAGCTTTAAATTCTTTGCAGCACACATTGAAAAAGATTGCTGAAACATTTTTCAGAGATTTCAATCCATATTAGCCTAGCATTGAACAGTTGCTGAAAATCTGTTCACAAATATAGATCGCATGACAAAGGTGCTCCACTGATGACTGTGGAGGCCAATGGGGTACAGGGACCTTACTGTCATGTTCAAGAAACTACTTTGAGATGATTTGAGCTTTGTGATCTGGTGCATTATTCTGGTGGAGGTAGCAGCAGAAGATGGTTACACAATAGTCTAAAAGGGATGGACATGGTCAACAACAAAATTTAGGTGGTATCTAAATGATGTCCAAGGGGCCCAAAGTGTACCAAGCATAAACCCCCCACACCATCACACCTTTACCAGTAGCCTGAACCGCTGATACTGGGCATTATTGATTAATTTGTTAATGGTAATGTGAAATTTTCTGCTTTGGACCATTGTTTGTAAACCGGAGAAATAGCTGTGTATGAAAATCCATGTAGATCAGCAGTTTCTGAAATCAGGTAAGCCTGCCCAACATCAACATCCATGGCATGTTTAAAGCCACTAAATCCATTTGCTTCCTCATTTTGATGCCCAGTCTGAATTGCAACTAGTCCACTTCTAGATGACATTCAGTGGGCGCACCTAATAAAGTGGCCTATGAGTGTAGGCTAGTCGTGAACAGTACATTGCTGTCAGAACTGAGGAACTATGCTATTTTATTTCTTCTACTTGTATTTTTAAGGAATATACAGTGCCTTCTAGTAGTTTAGTTACACTGGATTTTATTTATGGGCATCAGATCAAGGCACTGAAAACAAATGCAGACCACACTTTTCAGATTTTGTAATCATGTAATTTGTAATCATGTATAGTTTTCCTTTGTCTTAACAATTATGCTCTACTTTGTTTTGGTCTGTCACATAGGATCCAAACCAGACATTGAAGTTTGGGACTGTAACTTAGGAAATTGGGAAAAAATTCAAGGGGTATGAAATAAAAAAAAAAACAACTTTAGTATAAATGGGAAAAAACTGAGGTTAGTCTACCAGGCCTCCATCTAATCCAGCTAATCTAACACAAGGAAGCCTAGGAATTGTCTAGCGATGCTTAATCCATAAGACTCAGCGCCAGGAAAGGTGCCTGTGCCAGGGCCCGAGGAGCCAGGGAGAAAATTAAAAAACTCACCTTGGCACCTTGGAGCAATGCAATTGATTTCTAGGATTTAGATAAATGACTAAGATACAGAGTGCAGCCTAGTAGTGGATTAGAGCCTGGACGGGCGCTGGCTCAGCATTGTCACCAGGAGGCCAGAGTTCACAAGGACTGATATTAGGAGTCAAGAGAAAGAGGAAGAGAGAGGCGTAGGATGTGATAAATGGTTGTGGGGCCAACTGTTTTGCAGCACAAAGCTGCCTGATGCAGGAACAGAGACTGCCTCCTGATCTAAGATGCCAGTAGTACTGTATAGAAAACAAATGCTCCTGCTGTTAATTACCAGAAGATCAACTAAGAGTTTCAAGGCAGCTACAGTATCTCTCAAGACTTTTAAATCCCAAATTCCTCACTCTTGGACAGATTAGAAGATTGCTTGTTTTCTTTGTGAAGGCTTTCAGTAATTCACCCCAAGAATTGTTGAGTGGAGTGATGCCTCACTGCATGAACCCCCCCAAAAATGAAAAAAAAACGCAGGCACTTCAGTGTGAGAAAAAATGCCGACCTCCAATTTCAAAGGGACCACCTGCCTCATCCTGATGGGCTTTCGGGGACATTAGAGGAAGCCGACCTTCAGAATAGCTCCTGATGTCAATAATTCAAACGGGCCGAAGAAATGCACGGACGCGGCGTATTGCTGTTGGAAAAAGCACTACGGAGGAGCGATTGAGAACACGCAAACAACAGCACCTCGATTCCCGTAGTGATTGTTAAGAGAGGGTCCGTGGATGATGCGGAGCATCCGGTAAGACATTGCATCAGTGTGTGTGTGTGTGTGTTTATTGACAGATGGAGCCAAGAGAGCTATTGAGTAAGTGGTGTATTCAGCTGACATACAGAGTGTTGATAAATAATGGACAATCTCCTTCCAGCGTAGTGTGCTTTCATGCGGTTTCCTCTCTATAAATAGCCCATAAATAATAGTAAAGCCTGAAGCATTTCTTTTTGACCCCTCAGCCTATTTTGGCCACACTGTGGATGGGGAACATGCAGAAAGCACACATATTTGCACAAGGACTCAAACTGACCTTAGGGTTATATGTGAAAGACTGATGTGTCCCACACAACTATAGAGTATTTTATTGGGATTTTATGTGATAGACAAACACAAGGTAGAAGATAATTGTGAAGTTGAAGGAAATGGAAGCATTGCTTTCAAGAACAACAGGAAACCTGACAACACATGGCCATTCACATACACTTCTGATCAGATGAGACCACAATTGAACTTTCTGGCCATGATGGAAATTGCTATCTGTGGTGAGGAGCTGCAGAGATCCATGGCTCAGGTTGGAGAATTTGTTGACACTGAGCAATGAGTCGTGTACTCCACAAATCTGACCTTTATGGAAGAGTGGCAAGAAGAAAGCCATTGCTGAGTGAAAGCCATATGAAGTCCTGTTTAAAGTCTGCCACAGGCCATGTTAGGAACACAGCAAATATGTGGAAGAAGATGTTCTGGTCAGATGAGATCAAAAATCAAACCAAGCAAAACAAAACATGTGAAGCAAACTCTAAACAGATGAACTGTATCAACGTACACGGTGGTGGCAGCTTCATGCTGTGAGGCCTTTCTTCATGTATGCATGTCACACTTGAAAGTTTGTGCTTGTTCATGTCAAAATGTGAAAAGGGGTACAAACACTTTTGCTATGTACTGGATGTTAAACATGGCAGATCTTCCAAATGAGAGCACGGTTTACTGTTCCAAATGCATTTAAAGCGCACTCGGAGAATAACTTTTTCCAATCACAGAAACAATGACATTTTTCTTCATAACCCTCTATAAATACCTATTAATTTGCTTAGATTTGGTCTTTAAATGTTAGAGTCTATTTGTTAACGTCTTGGCTTTGTGGTCTTTTCTTATTGGCATGTTCTAAGAAAACAACAACATAATGAATTTCTTCTCAGATGATCAACTATGCCTCAAACAGTCACAACAAATTTCTCATTTATGAGAATTTACATTCTTATCACTTTCGTGGTGTTCGGGAAGAAATACTTTACCTAGTAATGATTCATTGCAGATGTGTAATGACTCACTGGATGAGCTCAACATTTGGGGTTTAATGCACATGACCATCAATGTTTGTTATTTTTTTATTTTTTAGCATTATTAGATTTTTCATTCACATTCAGAATGAACTCTAATCCCTTCAGAGATTTTTCTACTTGGGCACGTCATGAGACTACTGTCTAGTTAGGGGCTCTCTTTGTGGAGATCAAATGAACTCATCTATGTTAAAGTGGTTAATATAGAACATTGTCTCCTTTCAGAGTTTCAATGGTTCAGTTTAGTGCACTAGAATTACATGCTAAAAAGAAGCCAACCTGTTTCTGTGATTGGATTTATCCTGAAAAGAGAAATGCACTCTATATCTGCTACTTGCGAAATGTAGGATATTTTCAGTTATTTACACATGGCAGAAAACAAAATAGTCAAATCATAAACACACAATCTCCATATGATCTAGACGCTGACTCTGAGTCCTGATCACTGCCAGCTTAGACAGAGCTGCAAAAACTGCAAAAAAAGTATAAAGTGTTCATACATTTCGTCATGAACAGTCATGAACTTCATTTAACCCCACTGGGATTTACCATCACGAAGTAGAGCATAATTACAGGTTTTCAGCTGTTTCATGCTAAGGAAAAATTCTGATTTACCCCACCAATTTAATAGTTTTATTGGTGTAGGTCTCTACCAGCTTTGGACATCTAGAGATCGTAGGCTGTGATAAATGGTTTTATCCCATTCTTCTTTGCCAAATAGCGCAGGCAGATTTTATGGGAAGTGCACATGGACCTCAGTTTTCATGTCAAAAAATGTGTATAAAGGTCTAGTTCATTCTAATACATGAATATTATTTGAGCTAACCCATTCCATTATGATTCTGGCTGTATGTATAGGACCGTTCATGGAAGGTGAACTTCCACTCAAGTGTTTTGCACTTCCAGGATTGCCCTTTACTTAGCTCTCTCCACAGCCTGAAGAAAACCAACCCCACAACATGGTACTGCCAACTCCATTTTGCATTGTGCGCATGCTGTATGAATTTACCTTCACACATAGCCTTTTGCATGTAAACAAAAATCTTAGGTTTAGTCTAATCTGAACAGAGCACCTTTCCTCATATGTTTGTGGTGTTCCCTGTTCCCTGTATGGCTTGGGGCAAAGGGGACTTCTACTGGCAATCTGTCAAACATGGCTTTCTTCTTGCCTCTTTCCCAACTGTCAGGTTTGTGGAGCAGAGATAGAACAACTGGATTTATAGTACGATATAATTACACAAACGTGGACTTTATTTGCAAATTAGATTAGATTACTCTAGTGCTTGCAGCACTGGATTTTATTTTGGGACATCAAACTACAACTCTTTTCAGATGTTGGTTGTAAAAAGTTGTGATAACCATGCATTATTTTTCTTCCACCTCACTATTAGGCAGTATTTTGTGAGAGAAAGAGGCAAGATATCAAAATGCAGGACTGAAATCATACAAGTAAATTATACATCCCATATGCTGAGTGTAGTGAGTGAGAACATTTCACAGATAATGATGACCAAAGCTGCAAGAAGTAAATTCAATTAAAATGACAAATGGTGAATGAGATTTTCTACATTTTCCTCCCTCACCATTCCATTTTTTTCCTGAGCACTAAGGTCGTTTGTCTCAGAAGCCAGTCACTAACTGCAAGAATGACCCAGAGTTTATTACCTGCTGCAGTATTTCTCTCCTGAGTTTTAATGCCCTTCTGGGTTTTCTCTGGTTCTTACCAGAAAATGGACTGGAGAAGCTAAATAACCATGAGTATTATTGTGCCTTTGAGTGACATATTTTGGCCTTGAACCTCATGGGGTTTTACTCTGGCTCGATACGCTGAGGTAGGTTTTCTTGTCTCTTTACACAGCCATTAATGTGCTTGGAATGGGCCAATCTGCATCTCCAATGCTCACTGGTCTTCTGAGCCGACGGCATTTATCGCTACCCCAGTAAGTTGTTAAATGCAAGCTATATACATTTTCATCCTTTGATGAAAGGCTGCTTTTCTAAATTGACTTCAGATAATGAGGCAGGATTGATAATTACAACTTCAGAGTGAGATTGAATTTAATTCAAGATAGCGCATTAAAAACTGGACTTGCATGGCTCCCTGCTCAAATAATTTCTATCAACAACTGTTTGAATCACTCCAGTCCGCCTGGTTTCAGCCAATTTAATTGACGCACTCTCTGGAAAGCCTCCACTCAGCGAATCTGAACCATTTAAACTCTCGGCATCGGTACTTTATGCCAATCAAACCCAGAGGGGTTGTGGGTAATTTCTAAGTGGGCGAATTTTCTTCATAATCAAATAAAGAATTAGTTTGTTCATTTAACCTAATAGCTCCACCAAATAAGATGACGTATGTTGTTCTTGAAGAGCAAAGTGAGTTTGAAGAAAAATCAATGAGCTTTTACACAGTGACCTTTAAAACAATTTGTGCTGCTGATTTAAACTTTCATTTGCAGGATAATTAGAGCCATGCAGGCTCAGTTTTAAAGCTACACAAAAGCAAATAGGAACCATGCTTCCTTAAGGGCTTTCCACAATTGTTGCTGTAGCTGATTGCAGCTATTTGTCCTTGAACTTTAATTTAAACCCCTAGTGAAACGTTTGGTGGGTGGAACAGTTGCTCAGTTAAAGCCTAATTGTGTCTGTGTCACCGTCTGAAACTCCCAAGTCTACAGAGCCTCTGGATTTGAGCACATTCTTAATCACTCAATTATACTGACTGTGATGTAGTAAACACTGTGATGTAGCTGGACTAGCCCATACAGAAAATACACATGAAGTTCCTGAAAACAAAAAATCACATGTTAGATGTCTGAAACATGTTTTGCATGTGTGAAACATGGTTTGGAACAAAGTGATGGCATAATGTGCAACACACATGGAAATTCTCATGTGAAACCCATGTGATTATAACAGTTGCACATGTGAAACGCATGGTATTATGTGTGGTATACATGTGAAATTCCCTGGATGACATGTGGTGCATTTGTGAAACTCAGGATTAGGCCTACATGTGAAGCAGACTAGAAACTCAAGAACTGCATTTGATTTCCTTTAAAATTCTCATGTGAAACCAATGGAATTACAATAGGTGAAACACATGGTCTTAAGTGTGGTATACATGCGAAACTCCCAGGATTACATGTGGTGAACAAGTGAAACTCCTGGGTTAGCATGTAGTGCAGATGTGAAATTTAGGATTACATGTGGAGTAGACTTTAAACCTAAGAACTCCATTTTAATGTCCTTGTAAATTCTCATGAGAAAGCCGTGTGAAACCCATGGAACATGTGAACACATGTTAAGACATCAGCATGTGAAAAATATTTCCATAGGTGTTTCACATGTGAAAGCCTTTCACATGTGGAGCGTTTTTCAAGGTGTTTCACATGTGGAACTTCATGTTGTTATGTGAAACACATGGTAAAGCATTCCACAGTGAAAGGTTTCACCTTCTATTTCATGCGTGGAAATAACCCCACATGTAAAACATGCTTTAAACATACACACACTTTAAAATATTTTTGCTTATGATTTTTATTATCACAGGTGGAACATGTGGCCACATATTTTCCCATCTGATCACAAGGAAAAAAAGGTGAACTTCCATTACTGTAAGGGATATGTCAATTATATAATACATGAAGAGCATTTTATTTTTAGGTACATCAGTGATGTCTGTGAAGAAGAACAACAGCCGTTTAATCCCTTTGAGGGATTATTTGTTGAAAAGTGTCACTGCTCACTCACTCATGATACTCCCTCATCCAGCCTTTGAAGGTTTAAGGCCTAAACCAGTCATTGCTAATCTGGGTCAAAGGTCAGTGAGCATGTTAAACACAGACTGGTCATTGGAAAAACAGCCTGATCACATTCACGCCCAGCTCTCAAAGTGCTTTTCCAACAAGGTGGGTCTGAGCCACAGGAAGCTGTTTCAACGTGGGAGGAAGATGGTGTCAAAAGCAGAACAAAAAGAAAAACAGGCACAGTAAAAAAAAAATAAAAAAAAAACTCAACAGAAACACATCTGAACCTTTCGCATCCTTGGCAAAAACAGGGAGCAGCAAAGAAACTGCTCTGATACTGCTGTGGGTTAAGAAGTTTATTTGTAGGCATTCACTGCTAGAATAACTGATAGAATCTAAGTTTGAAACTTTGCTACAATGTCTGGGTCACTGTCTGGGTGTGTGTCTTAGTTTAGTATGTAACTATCCACACAGCACAAATTCAATCACAGGGAGCAGAAAGAGGAGTTCAACTGGTGATTAAGGGGGATATCCTGATTGGTGCACTCTTAATGAGAGGGTGGCGCTGTATAGATCCACTGACCTCCACAAGTTATTGTAAAGTATATTTACATAAATAAATACTCAAAATGTTTTCAGAAAAATCTCATTCTAAGGTATAACTGAGTGATTTATGAGTGGTGAGACTTCGGCTCAGGTGGTGGAGAAGATGACCCTTTGTTAGGAATGGCAGTTTGAGAATTTCTGCATGCAGATGTGCAGTGGCCTCTCTTGCTTTAGGAAAAACAACTTTGTTTTTGGCTTCCTGCAATGCGAAGGATGGGTTGGGGGACTTTCAATGGAAATAGGAATAACTTTTGTTCATGAGTGGAAGTCAACAGACAGCTTGTCATGTTGAAATATATTTGGAACTTTCTCAATAATCAATGGAAAATCTCACATTGCTTTTACACATAAAAACTCCTCAAAAGTCACATCTGAAATGATTAAAAGTATCTGGACGACACTACTGGATTTAATTCTACGAGGATTCATGTCAAAACCGCTTTGACCCATAAAAACCATTCTTCTTTGTGGCATTTTTTAAACTTATCAACTCTTATCTCAGAGTTTGAACCTATATTTTGTAACACCCTTTGCTTTTGAAATGTGACAAATGATGTTAACTTGGCGTTTTATCTACCCGGTAGCCTCCACTGCTTCACCTGTCCAGAACGTATGGCATCCCATCTGTCAGCTGAAGCCTTTAGATCCTCTGCTCCCCCTCCTTTCTACTCCTCTCCATCAATTTGGCTCATAAAAATACAACCAGGTTTTAATAAACGTTCAACTTAAATTAGTAAAAATGCGCAAAGGGAATAGATGCATTATATTTTATAAAAGATGTAATGTAGAGTCACACCAGCCAGTCATGACCAGCCGAATAAAGTATCCGATTGTTGAGCAATCTGAGATTTACATGAATCAGTGCTGCTCTGGTGCTGCAACCTATCTTTTTCAGACAGGTGCATCCTCTCTTTCCCTCACTGTTGTTTTCTCTTCCTGTCATGATGCACAAAATAAGAGCATGCCAAGCAGAGATTGTCTCTGGCACAAGGTAGCGAGAGCCAGATGCTGCTTGTGTTAAATACAAAGAAACCTGAACCTGCGTGTGTAAATCTTATTAGTTATATTTATTTGGGTTTAATACTTTAATTTATCTACATGACAATAACATTTTTAAGCAGTGTTAGTCTGGGCGTCTTCTGAGTAATTTAAAAGTTAAGTAAATTAAAAATAAAAGTAAAATAAATTATAGGTATGAAAATTTAAACCTGAGATATTGTGACAAATCCAAATGTGTATGCAGATAAATAGTGTTACTTTAAAACCCACAGACACTCCTGCCTACCTCTGCGTAGACAGAAAAGAGGAGACTGCAGCACAACGACCGACTGGCACAGCTCAGATATGGTAGCTAAACAGTTTCTGGGATGTGCTACTAAAATAATTTTGCCGTCTTGGACCAGAAGCACAGTGGAAATTTCTTTCTTTCTCCTCGGTGGTTCTGAGAATCGCTGGCTGGTACATGTCCTGCCAAACTTTTGCTGAGATTTAATTCCTTGTGACAATGCTTTGCAAAAATATTCATACCCCTTGAGCATTTTCATATTTTGCCAGGTTACAACCACTAACTCTTGAATTGCTCACTCAAGAATAAATGAGTTTTTTTTAGTTTTGTGAACTTTGATGAAAATAAGAGAAGTAAAAGTTACTGCAACTGGAATAAAACAACTACTAACTTCTCTCTGATTGCTGGGTGGGCATTGCTGCCCAGATCTTCTTCCTACCTGAAAATCAAAAAAGCCTGGCTGGGTCGTGCAAGTTCATCCTTCACCAAAACTCTGAGACCAAAATTGGCCCCCAACATCAACAATTCACTTTTATGGATCAATATGTTTTTGTAAAATAATGTCTTTAAAATGTAGGGTATTATTAGATTATTGCATAGGCTTTGCCATTGTACATACACCAGGAGTAACCCTCCTGTTCTCCTTGCTGACCTAATCTGTATTTTTATACCGTCATGTTTCTCCTCTAACAAACCCCAAAATGAGTCTGAAATTTTAGCTAAAAAGGCTCCCATTAAGGCTGGTTTTAATTGTGAATGCTTTTAATGCCCTCTGAGGTTTCATAAAACCCCGATTACAAAATCTTCCTTCACATCTATTACAGAGAACGTGTACACCCTTACACAGCAGTCACCAAGCAAACCGCAGCTCTTTTCTGCATAAAGTTCCTCTGTTTGCTCTCGGACAGAGCAGAGTTTAAAATCTTTAGAAAAAGCAGGTCAAAGTTAAGTTGAGTTTAAGGTTAAAAAACTGGATGTTTTGAACAAGAGGGGACAAGAAAGGAGAGATTTTTAGAGAGAGAAAACAAAAAAATACTAAATAGAAAAGAAAAGAGAAAACAGAGTTCTCATGATATAAACATTTTGTAGTAAGGAAAATGTTTCATTAAACAGTTTTAAACACTGTCAGGAGGGATTATTTAAACACACGGACCTGGACGGAACTTTTTCGAATCACATCTCATGGATTTTTTTGCGATTTCAAATATTGAGTATCATTCTTATAAAGAACATAATTTCCCTCATTACAACCATGCAAAAACGGGACATTTTGTTGGAACTAGTGCTGGTTTTTAAATTAACAGTTCTCTGGATGATCTCCTCCTTTTGTGTCTCTTGTTCTGTTAGCCACAACTCAACAACATTTTTGAGAATTTTTTTTTGTTTTCACCAATATTTAAATCACTTACTGTGTTTCAAAGAATCGAATAATTTCCTCTCTGACTAGTTTGTATATTTAGGTTGTCACATTTGTCTCAACCTCATGAACTGGTTGTGGTCCACTGCCACATTTTCTTCCAGTGCTTTCACTCTGCACTCAGTTGGCCATTTGCGGACATGCAAATTCGCAACAAAAAATAACCTGTGAAGTGATTGTGGGTAAGGAGGCCTTTCACATGTGGAGCTTCAGCAACTGACAGATAGTTATGTTTTCTGATTTTTTTTTTTTTTTTTGCTGTTGCCACCCTAGAGCAAGATGCCACCCAGGGCGGAGAGCCTTAGTTTCAGATTTTTCTTTTTCTACTCTGAACTGGCCTTCAAAGGCCTTGTTAACTTAATGTTCATTCATACAATTACACTATAATACTGTATGAATGAATATCTACTTGGAAAATTTAGTATGCAACAGCACCTTACAGGGTAATTACTAGTGGGACTGTCAAAGTTAAAATAATTAAACTATTTAAAACACAGATCTTTACATGATGCAATAATTTATATCAGTTATTAGTACTTTAATAGAAGAATGGACATTGTATCATGCCTTAAGACAAACGTTTGTTTTGCAGTAATAGTGCATAATTACTATAAAGAAAGCACCTAAAAACATATTACAGTTTAACATTCATATGTCTGATTTTCATCAAGGCTTCTCGGTCCGCTACAACTTTGCTTCTAGTCTTAGGGTGGATAAGTGTCCCTTTCTTCAGCCACTTACAAAGAGGTGCATTCATTAGGCCAAGAAAGACTGAGCGAGGCAGAGAAAGAAAAACGTACACACTCAGATGAAGAGATGATCAAACTTGGTCTGTTTCCTAAGCAGAAAAGGATCAACAAACCAAGAGAGAATGAGCACTATGAGTCAAAGCCATGGGGAGTTAACGGTAAACGATGGAATGCATGTGGAGTGTGTCTCCATCCGTTACGAATGCAAAAATCCGAACCAGTCTGACATTTTTCAGCGATATCAGAGGTGAAGCCAGTTCACTAACACCGTGGATGGAGCGAGTAAGCAGGAGTTGCGGTTTGTGCCTGTGCATCATCAACACAAACTATAGGAAAAAAACAGCACACGCCCTACTTGCTTCTAGGTCAGCAGGAGAAGACATTGGAGCATTCCGACTCTTCTCACACACTTGACTATGGGTGAGAACGTGAACTGACTGGTAAACTGGCAAAGAGGCTGTAACCCCAGATAACTCTGCCAGCCAGTGAACAAACACTCCTGCAGGCGGACTAAGGAAGTGATTACTGCAGAGATATACCAACCAACCAAAAAAAAAAAACTGTAGAAATAAAATAACTTCTGAAGTGATCAAGCAAGAGGATTGCTATAATTTTCTGGTAACTGTGTTCCTGATGCTCTCCACGAGTCCCCTTCTGAGTTAATATTTGGGCTGGCCAGTAATATCAGCCCTGCATACCAAAGCATTACAGAGGTACAGCACGGCAGAGTTATGAAGGACAAAGGAGCTGATAAAGAAAGGAGTAAGCCATGATTCAAAGGGAGGGAGATTTACTGGAGTTAGGAGAGGATCCATCTACATATCAAGTGAAATCAACGACAAACAAGACGTATGCAGAGAGCCAACACTGGCTGATAGCAGAAGGCCTGGACAAACATAAGAGACAACTGTCAAAAGAGATTTTTTTTGATCTGGAAAGAAGCCATATTATGGCTCTCTAACTCACCCACACAACATACAGTGATTTTAAATTCATTTAAATTTTCCCCCCAAAAAAACAGTTTTTTAATTTTGTAAGGCAGAGGAAGAGCAAAAAAAAACAAAACGTCAAGGGAACAGATTGATCAGAGACTTTGCAGAGATGCTAATACAGGCAATCTCCCTGCAGCTGCCTCTGTTACCTTCCTCCTATCTGTTGACTTATTAACAAAAGTACATGTTGTATCCATAAGCTTATGTTTGGTTAAACGTCATTAAGAATGACAGGTTTGCAAGCAAATGAAGCAGCACAGTGCAAGTCATTTCATTTTAAAAATTTGTATCTTAAATGTTTGTTCTCACTGATTAAGCAGTTGAGTTGATAGGCTAGAAATAGCTGTATTACTAAGAACTGTACAGGAATGAACAAAACCAAATCCAAAAAGCAATAGAACATGAGAAAAACATTGGGAAGAAAGAAAAACAAAACAGTGTTACAAACATTAGATCTGCTTTGATTACAGTAAACTATATATAATCAGAAATATTTGTACTGATGTACTCCAAGTTGAGTTAGATTTGATAAAGAAGTATCTTCCTTCAGATGCCCCAGTAGAAGTGGGAGATGCCTCAGAAATCAGCACGACTCCTTGGCTAGCAATATCTGTCCACCAGTCTGCATTCAGTCTCCATTGTAACCTAATGCTGTACTGACCAATCAGTGACCGTAGTCCCTACTTTTCAGTTAACTCTTTGGGTTTTAGCACAGAAATTCAACACAGCAAAAGGATAGAGGTTTCTCCCTTTCTGTGAAATGAGTAGCCAGAGCTGCTACTCATTTCATTCGGAGATGCTTCTATGGAGCTGGTAAAAAAAAAAATAACCGCAGCCCACTGCTCACAGCTACAGGGGTTGGACAATGAAACTGAAACACCTGGTTTTAGACCACAATAATTTATTAGTATGGTGTAGGGCCTCCTTTTGCAGCCAATACAGTGTCAATTCGTCTTGGGAACGACATATACAAGTCCTGCACAGTGGTCAGAGGGATTTTAAGCCATTCTTCTTGCAGGATAGCGGCCAGGTCACTACGTGATACTGGTGGAGGAAAACGTTTCCTGACTCGCTCCTCCAAAATACCCCAAAGTGGCTCATTAATATTTAGATCTGGTGAGTGTGTAGGCCATGGGAGATGTTCAACTTCATTTTCATGTTCATCAAACCAATCTTTCACCAGTCTTGCTGTGTGTATTGGTGCATTGTCATCCTGATACACGGCAACGCCTTCAGGATACAATGTTTGAACCATTGGATGCACATGGTCCTCAAGAATGGTTCGGTAGTCCTTGGCAGTGAAGCGCCCATCTAGCACAAGTATTGGGCCAAGGGAATGCCATGATATGGCAGCCCAAACCATCACTGATCCACCCCCATGCTTCACTCTGGGCATGCAACAGTCTGGGTGGTACGCTTCTTTGGGGCTTCTCCACACCGTAATTCTCCCGGATGTGGGGAAAACAGTAAAGGTGGACTCATCAGAGAACAACACATGCTTCACATTGTCCACAGCCCAAGATGTGCGCTCCTTGCACCATTGAAACCGACGTTTGGCATTGGCATGAGTGACCAAAGGTTTTGCTATAGCAGCCCGGCCGTGTATATTGACCCTGTGGAGCTCCCGACGGACAGTTCTGGTGGAAACAGGAGAGTTGAGGTGCACATTTAATTCTGCCGTGATTTGGGCAGCCATGATTTTATGTTTTTTGGATACAATCCGGGTTAGCACCCGAACATCCCTTTCAGACAGCTTCCTCTTGCGTCCACAGTTAATCCTGTTGGATGTGGTTCGTCCTTCTTAGTGGTATGCGGACATTATCCTGGATACCGTGGCTCTTGATACATCACAAAGACTTGCTGTCTTGGTCACAGATGCGCCAGCAAGACGTGCACCAACAATTTTTCCTCTTTTGAACTCTGGTATGTCACCCATAATGTTGTGTGCATTTCAATATTTTGAGCAAAACTGTGCTCTTACCCTGCTAATTGAACCTTCACACTCTGCTCTTACTGGTGCAATGTGCAATCAATGAAGACTGGTTACCAGGCTGGTCCAATTTAGCCATGAAACCTCCCACACTAAAATGACAGGTGTTTCAGTTTCATTGTCCAACCCCTCTACATATGCTACGTCTATACAATAAACAAACATTACCAGGAAAAAGGTGCGGTCCAGTTAAAGGCTAATGGCCCTTTTCCATTAGCACCTACTCGACTCAACTCGGCTCTACTCGACTCTATATGGTTTGGGTCGTTTGACAATTAGGTACCACCTCAATGTGGGTGTGGATGTCATAGCAAGGCAGCAACAGAGTCCGAAATGTGACGTGATTTTTATGCGACACAAACACAACGCAACACTGAAAGACATGGAAACAATGGTAAACCTGCTGCTCAGTCTATGGCTTTTTGTCAGACCCAAAGTAAAAGAAGAGAGTCAGAGAAGGCTGTGAATGGCAAGACAAAACACTCAGGATACATACCGGAGGTTGTGGGAAGCCATTGAGTGGTAGCAAAGTGAAGAGTATCAGCTACACAACATGTGAGGGAAATCTAATGGTATCTAATGCTAGCTTGCTATAGTGGTCATGTACACATAAGCTCAGCGTACATCGATTTAATGATATTTGTTATTATATGTTTCAGATGGCTTATTCTGATAATTTATTGCTGCAAACAGTCAGCCTGGGCGTTTAACTGAGCTTCCCAGTTGTGGGATGTTATTGTTCCCAGATTCACGAACGCACAGTGGTTGCTGAACATTAGGATGTCTGAACAAATGTTTAGCTTCCTGTGCCGCAAACTGGCATCCAGCCCTGGATCAACATGATATGACTTTCAGTGAATCTGTGCCCTTAAGGAAGAGAGGGGCCATTGCACTGTGAAAGCCAGACATTGGCCCTGTCCCAACACCCTACGCCTCTCTATGAAGTGTGTACTTTGTACAAGTGCATGTAGGGGTTGAAGTGCGCAGGTTACAAGCGTGCAAAATTGGAGAATTCGGACAGTAGGGGTTACGTCATCGACTTGTACCTCTGCACCGTAACTGCAACATCAAAAAGGGCGGGAACCAGCGCTGTTTTCACAGTCTTGCTGCTAAAAAAAACGATTTAAAACTGCAACAAGCAATTGTTTTGAGGAGAAGAAAGTGCAGGAAGCGAAGGAGGCTTATACACCAGACTCTCGCCGCGACAGTGTTTGTTTGAAAGGTAACTTCAGTATTATGGCCTACTGACTGCCCAGACTCACTCTGAACCCACTGGTATCTTACAATGTTGAGCCTGGAAAACCAGTAAAAAAAATATTTGTCGGGTTGCTGTCTAAAGTCTACGCAGTTCTTATTATTCTGATTTGATGGTTGATTACGTTGATGGTTGTGATTGGTTTTTGCTCAGAACGTCATCTGCAGCAGTGAATTGAGGGCACAAAGGGGGCGGGGCTAAGGACCACTCTGGAGAATTGGGACACACTACGCACTCGAACCCCTCAACTGGAACGCGCAATTCAGGGACACAAGGGTGGAAGTGTGAGTATTGGGACAGGGCCATTGGCTCGGAGTACAGGAGTATTGGACATCTTTTTGCAGTCAGCATCACAACTGTGTGCAGGTGTGTACTGGGGTTTTGTGCTGCTGCAGATATAAAAATCTTCTTGCCTTCCCAGCTTTGAGCCCAAACATGTATCATTGTGTCCAACTAATATGTCTCTAATTTTTTTTAGCACATATATCAAAGACTTTTTGACAAATGGAGTGCTAAAATCTAAGAATAATCCCACAGTTGATTCAATTTTGGTTTGGTATGATTTCATTAACAGAATTATGAATTATGAAGTAGTTGGTTAAAACAAATTGAATACCATTAAACAGTAGGCAAGTATCAGGCTATTATGGCACAAAATTCCATAATATAAAATTGCTATCACCAAAGAGTGCAGCTTCTGCACTGGCACGTCCGAGAATAGAGTTGTTAGTGTGATGACTTCACCCAGTAAGAAAATTTACTTATTTAGGTTCTTTTTTTATTGAAAATGATCAAAGTACATAAATGTCAATGGCAAATGCTTGGGTAGTACTATTGACTCATCCTACCAGTGTATGAGCAGATAAAATTGAAAATCATGATGCAAGCACATACATAGGCAACTATTTTTTACAACCCTTGGCAACAATTATGGAATCACCCGTCTCTAAGGATGTTCATTCAGTTGTTTAATTTTGTCGAGCAAAGCAGATCACAGACATGACACAAAACTACAGTCATTCTAAGTGGCAACTCTGGCTTTAAGAAACACTAAAAGAAATCAAGAGTAAACATTGTGGTAGTCAGTAACAGTCGCTGTTTAAGCTCAAGCAAAGAAAAAAATTAAAGAATCATGAAAAAAGAAACAAACAAAAACAACACTTCAACACATCACAAGTACTTTGTTGCACCACCTCTGGCTTTTATAACAGCTTGCAGTCTCTGAGGCATGGAGTTACTGAATGACAAACAGTAGCCATCATCAATCCAGCTTCAATTTTCGCTGATTGCTTTTGCCAGATCAGCTTTGCAAGTTGGAGACCATTTCTTCAACTTCCACAACTTTTCACAGTTTTTGCTCTATGGCAAGATGCATTATCATCTTGAAAAATGATTTCATCATCCTTAAACATCCTTTCAATTGATGGGATAAGTGCCTTTACCCGTCAGGCAGACCAATATCATCAATGACTGCAGGAATTTGCATGCTTTCTTCAGGCAGTCATCTTTATAAATCTCATTGGAACGTCACCAAACAAAAGTTCCAGCATCATCACCTTGCCCAATGAGATTCGCAAATTCATCACTGAACATGACTTTCATCCAGTCATCCACAATTGCTTTACTGTAGGCCACTGTAACCTTGTTTTCTTTTGTTTAGGTGTTAATGATGGCTTACATTTAGCTTTTCTATATGTAAATCCCATTTCCTTTAGGCGGTTTCCAACTGTTTGGTCACAAACGTTGACTCCAGTTTCCTCCCATTTGTTCCTCATTTGTTTTGTGTGCATTTTCTGTTTTCAAGATGTATTGCTTTAAGTTTTCTGTCTTGATGTTTTGATGTCTTCCTTGGTCAACCAGTATGCTTGCCTTTAACAACCTCCCCATGTTGTTTGTACTTGGTCCAGATTTTGGACACAGCTGACTATGAACAACCAACATCTTTGGCAACATTGCGTGATGATTTACCTTCTTTAAGAAGTTAGATAATCCTCTCCTTTGTTTCAGTTGGTGTCATGATTTGTGTCATTCCACTTGGTGCAACAGCTCTCCAAATTGTGATCACTCATTTTTAACTGCTGCCTAACAAGCAGATCTTATCCAATGCAGGTGTTAGTTTTGGGAATGAAAATTTCCAAGGTGATTCCATAATTTTTTCCGTCTTCTGGAGCTAAAACGGTGACTGTTACTGACTACCACAATGTTTTTTCTTAATTTCTTTTAGTGTTTCTTAAAGCCAGAAAAATGTCACCTAGAATTACTGTAGTTTTGTGTTATGTCTGTGATCTGCTTTTGTTTGACAAAAACTGAAAGAACATCATCCGAGACTGGTGATTCCATAATTTTTGCCAAGGGTTGTATCATAGACAGCAGCACCATACAAACTATTTACAAAAAGCACAATAGGACAGCCTCTCTTACAACAGAGAGCAAATAACTCAATGTATATACATTTTTATGTGCCTTAAAGACTTTGGGAGGGGTCCTGTTGCTGCATTGTGCTGGACATTGCCTGTGTCGGAGCTGGTGCTGGAGTTGAAGCTGCGGATGATGCAAGGGCAGAAGCAAAGGACCTTGGAATGACCAAATTAGGAGAGGTAGGACAACACCTCTGGCACGTAGAAAGAGATTCTGGAATGGAAAAACACAACTTAAAGCACAACATGTAATTGTGACATACGTAAGAGCACAGAGTTAGCATTGATGTTAACTAGCTATCTTATTGTCTTCATTCAGGAGACAACGACATTACTTCCAGAATATCTTTGTTTGTTCAAAGTAAGCTCACCACTGATGGGATAAGTTACAAAAAAGATCCCTAAAGTCACAAAACACTTACCATCATCCATCACGGAATCCAGTAACGCAGTGGCAGAGTTTAATCAACTATCCTTCCATTGCTTGCTGGTCAGTGCCTGTAAATGGCGTCCATTGGGTCGAACCAATTCCAATATTTTCAGTTTGAACCACTGCGGCCATTGTGGTAATGATGGTCCAGTAATTGGTTTAAAGCATTGGAAGCTTCTCACGACATTACTTTGGTGTTCACTGGTTCCCGTAAGCAGCCATCAATGGAGACGCTCTAGTGATGCAACAAGTGACCCCACCCGCTGATCAACGGTGTCCTGATGTCAGATTTTCAGCTCAACTGAGCTCGCTTGGAACCCAGGCCAAGTACTAAAAGAGGAGCTGGTACCAAGTAACCGTTACTTATTTATAACCCTAGTGTCCTCCATCTCCAAGCACTCCACACAGCCTGTGCATTCTCATTTAGTCAACCCTGGCAGCTGGCTGCCTACCAGTCATTGAAAACTGAAAAAAATCCCATCAGAGCGAAAACAAACAATATTTCTGGAACAAGAAAGGCCATTTTAAACTTGTGCACCATCCATCCATTTTCTATACCCACGTCTTCCGTACAGGGTCGCTGGAGAGCTGGTGCCTATCTCCAGCAGTCCCCTCGTCCGGGGTACACCCTGGACAGGTAACCAGTCCATCACAGGGCAATACAGACACACACAGGACAAACAACAATGCACACACCCATTCACACCTAGGGGCTATTTAGAGAAACAAATCAACCTAACAGTCATGCTTTTGGACCGTAGCCGAAGCACCTGGGGAGAACCCATGCACGCACAGGGAGAATATGCAAACTCCATGCAGAAAGACCCCTGGCCGGGAGTCGAACCCAGGACCTTCTTGATATAAGGCAAGCATGCTACAAACTGTGCTCCCATGTGTGGTTATGAAACCATTTAACATGGTTTTATAAGAAGACATAGAGTTTAGTTTTTACCTATGTCCAAGATCAAGACATATGTTGTTATCCTGTTGCCTTTTGACCAAAACCAAAAGGGCTAGAATATGGCTTCATCAGGGCAAATTACATCTGTCTATGTTCCTTACACCTACACCAGGGGTTATTAACTACAGTTCTTAAGAGCTACTGTCCTGTATATTTTATATGTTCCACTGGTTCAACACATGTTCCCCTAGTTTAACACTTCTGAATTTAAGGTTAGATTACAAGGCCTCTGCAGAACATCACGTCATACTGGGGACTCAAGTTGGCATACCCTTGCCTATGCCAACAACTCTACCTGTTCCTTGGCCATTAAAATGTAGACATTTCAAAATAAAATTGGTTCACTCATTTAAAACAGGGGTTCCGGTTTTAGCCTGTGATCCCCAAATTAACATTACCAGAGACTGGCGACCCCCTAAAAATACATACAATTATTTCATTTATTGTTTTATATTTTAATGGTATATTTAATTATTGAATAATGTATTTAATAAATAAATGGTACCATGAAATTATTTAATAGGACATTTAATGGTACACTGATTTATTTCATGGTACATTTGTTTATTTCATGATATATTTTTTATTTAATTTTGTCCCTTTTGGCCCTCCATACACCTAAGGGGTGACCCCACCCTTTGGTGTCTTACAACCCTCTGGGGGGGCCTGACCCCCACTTTGGGAACCCCTGCTTTAAAGAGCCAAGATGTTTAGTGTTGCTGTTGTTGCCCTGGCTCTATCTGACATATTTGTCACCTAATAACTTATTTTGCCTTCAACTTTGTTGCTTGAATAATAAATACTTCTTTATGTCATTGAGACGAAAAAGTCAATTATGTAGTTTGAAGCAAATTTCTCCCTTGTAGAGCAAATCGTTCCTGACATTGTAAGGCAACCCTATTCACTACAATCTTTGCCTCAGCTGCCAGGACACAACACACACAAAAAGAAGCCAATACGACACCTGGTATTTCTAGTTTACTGAACGTAAACATATGCAATGCCAATGTGCCCATTGATGTAAACAGTTATTAAGCCTGCAGTATTATCACAATATGACTGCAAAACATTAAACCAGTAGGTTTTGTTTTCGCGACAAGACTTCACTAAGAAATGCAACACAATGCGTGTCCCTTAGCTATCACCCTCTTTGGGATACCTAAGGGTGTTGGAGTAGTTTCAGGAGTACGACCCAAATGCAGACAGGTAGGAGCAGATCAGTCAAACTAAAAGGTTTAATAAATGAACAAAAACTTATAGGCAGGCAGGAGGTGGACAAAAACATGGACCAGAGAAAAAAAGGCTTGGACATGAAACTGGCTTGGCAAAAAACAGTAGCGGACAGCAGAGCAGATGAGATGACAGTATAATGATCCAGCGACGAATGAAGCGAACAGAGGAAAATATATACAGGTGAAGCTAGAAGACTGATTGGCAAAGTGCAGGTGGACCAAATGAAGCTGATTGCATGCTGACTGTGGCAGGGAGTGGAAACAACATTTTGGGCTGAACAGAGAAGCAATAAAACAATCTAAAAAAATGAAGTTCTTACAGAACATAAACTACAATGCACGCTGAACAGAAAACAAGAATAAGTAAGGAATAAAGATGACACCAAGAAAACATACACAATAATCAGAACAAGAAACTAAACTTAAAAGTAAATGAACCAAAGCACCACATGGAATGCAATCAGGAACAAGGTCCAAAACAAAAGTCAAATACCCTCACATCATGACAAAGGGACACACAATTATGGTAAACTATCTCCCCAACATAAAGCAAAACATAGCATTAGGGCTAAGAATTGGGAGGTTGGAATGAAACAGGGATTGGCCCCAAGTTTAATCCGACATTTTGACTTAAGGTGACTTGGATCTGAATCCCGGTTTAGATTACCTGAGAGAGCTGACCGTATTAGAGAGATGCAAGTGACTTCTGTACTGCATTAATAGTCAAAAACAGTAACAGTGCAAAACCTCTTGCTGCTGTATTCTTAAGGATCTGAAGCCATTAAAGTTGTAGTTTCAACACTGGAGTAGTACGATCAGCTTGAGTTTTCAGTAAAATTCAGTCAGAACTGGATTTTTTAACAGTGACAATGACTTGTACGGTAGTTTTAATTGAATCACCAACAATAAGTTTCACATATGAAGAAGAAAAAACTTAAAATGAATGAAAAACATGACATCCAAGAGATTGGAATAGCCTCTCTTCTATGAATTATGTTTCTAACACCATCATACAGCAGTTGCCAGAAACTCAGAGGACAAGAGGTGGGTTTATTTTCACAGCACCCTAAAACAGCAACATGACCTTCCTCTGATAATTTGCTGCGCTATGAGAATTTTCCAAAAATAATGTTGCTGAGCACATTGTACCTTTTGTCAAATAAACCTACAATATTCAAGCTAATTTTAAGAAAAGGAGTTGGGTGAGAACTTTTGATTTTGATATTCCAACATAAAGACTCAGCAACATAATAAGTCACTTCATTCAGAAAAAAGACATATTAGGTAGAATCATAATGCACATGTATCAGGTCTTTCTTCCTGTTGACTTTGATGACAACTGGTTTACAGCTAATGGAAAAGTTAAAATTCAATTTCTTAGAGTAAAAAAAGGTCAAATAAGACCAATAACAAAATGAGTTTTTTGTTTAAAGAAATGTTATGTTACACAAAGGTTATCGCTAAAGAAGCTGACTGGTAACAAAGTGCTATATCCAAGCATAGTAATGGAAAGTTGAGTGTAAAGAAAAGTGTTGTCCACTGTATTTTAATAAGTTTGATGTTAGCAGAGGCATCTACCAGGGCATTTTAGAGCACTTCATGCTTCCTTCTATTGAAAAGCTTTATGGAGATGCTGGGTTTTTTGCCAGCAAGTCTTTGCACCTGCTTAAAATACCAATACTTGCTTTAATGACCGTGGTTTTCACTGTGCTTGATTTGCAAGCAAACTCTCCTGACGCTAAACCAACCTTAATCTATGGAGCATCAGAGAAGGGAGGAAAATGAGAGACACCAGAGCCAACAGTGTAGATGAACTGAAGGTTGCTATTGAAGGATCCTGGGCTTCCTTAACACCTCAGCAGAGCCACAGGCTGATCTTCTTCCATACCACACTGCACTGATGCAGTAATTCAAGCAAAAGAGTCCCCTACAAGTACTCAGTGCACATACTGTACGATACATGAGCATACTTTCAGTACCCCTGCATTTCTGTATTAAATAAGCTTTTTTTATGGAATACTAAAATCTTTTCAGAAACTGAATTTTGAGTTAACATTATCTGTCATAAAACTAGGAGAAATAAAAAATTAAAATGTGTGTAATGACTATTGTATATCAGTGTCACTTTCTGAATTAAATTAGTGAAATAAATGACCCTTTAGATAATATTCTAACCCTTTGAAATATACTTGTACATTTAATTGTCATAACTCACCCACAGCATGTGTAGCAATTAAAATAAATTGACTATTGCTTCAATCCAACTATATAAAAGAGGGACTTCTCTTTCTAAAGCATAAAATTAGCTTTTAATAAAACATGAATATTCTGCTTAAATGGCTCAAAGCAGAGCAGTTAGAAGTTCCAGTAGAGAAGTATTAGTCTGCACGGCGCCTGCAGGCAGAGCTCCAGAAGGAGCCACACTGAGAGGAAATCTAACACCAAATCTTCCGTGTCTATACCCTCCCTGTTTGCAGGCAGTGTGTTAGACACAGAGCCTGCTTGCGCAGTAAAAGGTTGCTGCAGTTTATTTGGTGGCATGAAAATTGGTCTGCAGAGCTAATTTTGCGACCTCTGCAGAGACAACCGAGGTTATGCCGTTTGAAGAATCATCAAAACATTTCTGAACACACATCAGAACAGTTTCATCAAGAAACGGGCTGCTGGAGAACAGCATTTGTCTGCATTAACTTTAAATGCAAAATACCTCCATATTAACTTAGTGCCTGAAAACATTTAATCTTTGCATTGTGACTTACAGTCCATAACAAATGCATTTAGACTCCAAGAACCTATTTAAATTTTGTCTTCTTACAACTACAAACTTCAGTTTAATTTATTGGAGTTTTATGCAATGTACCAACACAAAGTAGAGCTTAATGGTGAAGAGAACGGACAATAATACATTGGTTTCAAAATGTTTTACAAGCAAGGTTCAGAAAAATTGTGAATTCAGCTCTGATACCTCTAAATAAAATCCAGGGCAACCAATTTCCTTCTGAAGTCACCTAATTAGTAAATACTGGTATGCAATTTAATCCCAGTATTAATCCATTTTATCTGTGATGGCCTCAAAGGTTTGTTAGGTCTCATAAAGACCAAGTATTACAGCAGTCAGATCACAGATAAAGTTGTGGAGACGTTTAAAGCAAGGTTTATGTTTTCTTTAGCAGGAACACAGAAGCTAATCAGAGTTGAGAGGAAGATGAATGGAGCTAAATATATGGTAATCCTGAAGGACAACATGTTAGAGGTTGCAGAAGACCTGAGACCGGGTGGAGTTTCACCTTCCAGCAGGACAACAACCCTTCACACACAGGCAGAGCCACAATTAACCCGTTTGGAGAAAAGCATATCCCTGTGTTCAAATGGCCCAGTCAAAGTCTCCATCCAGCCCCACTGAGCTTAAACCATTAAAAAAAAATAAAAATAAAAAGTTCAGTCTCTAGATGTGCAAACATGGTGGAGTCAAACCCCAAAAGACTGCAACAAAACGTGGTTCTACAAGGTTGATTAAGAGGGGCTGTATGCAAATGCATGCAACACTTTTCAGGTATTTATTACTGTAAAATTTTACAACCAAGTACCATTATTCTTTCACTTCACAATAATGCTCTGCTTTGTGTTTGTAATGTTACAGAATGTGAACATGTTTAATGGGTATGAATACTTTTCCATGGCACATAAGGACAAGGATGGGTGAATTTTAAAAAATATTCACATTGAGTGAACTCTAGAAGTAATCAAACGCAATGTTTGAAGACTTTCCCTTTGTAAACATGAACTGACACCTTGACTTGCCTGATTAATGGATTTTTGGTTCACCTTCTACTAATTCACTTATATTTGTCATCAAGTAATGAATCAAATGTCTCATGAAAATTCAGTTATTAATTATTCCACACATGTTTTTTATTACATTAATGTTTAGCTAAAGCATGAAAGCTTGTTTACATGTATGTTTCCCCTGGTGACTTGGAAAATAAAATGTTCCCCTAACCACTGGCTCTGGATGGCATGATTGTCTGCTTGAGTCTTACCTTTTCAGGAGTTTTGGTCTTGTTGTTATTGTGAGACGCCAGGATGACGTCTTCATGGACGCGATCCAACAGCCACAAGAGGAATTCCAGGGCATCATGCTGGGAATTACCACGAAACTGGGATCCGTACTTGGACACGACCGTCTGAGAGGAGAAAATGAGACATGAAGATGCTACAATGGTTCTGCGGCATTATTATGTGACTTTGGTAGAGCTCATATTTTTTTAGGTAAGGGTCACTCTTACTGAAGAATGACCAAGTATAACTATGACTGTGCAAAAACTTTTTTGGTGAATTTATATTTCCTCTCCACATAAACCAATGCTTCATTTTACTGCAATGGCCCTTTGGCTCACTTTCAGCGTGCTGGACAAAGGCTGAGGGTTATATTTAGAGAAGACAAAGTGCTGAAATAAATTGCCTTTCTAATGTATTTATTCCCCTAATTTCATTATTTTTTAAATTTCTCATGGTACTAACACACCGTTTTAATTTTTCAAATTTTATGTGAAAGATAAGAAGCCCAGACTGTAAAGTAAAAGCTAAATTAAGCAAAGTTTTTAAGATTTTTTTCAAAACTAATTTTACTCTGATACCCTTAATTGATAAAAACACAGTTGGCCTCAAAAGTCACCTAGTTCATAGGCAAAATTAATTTATAAAACAATGTCCCCAACTTAGAATATCCCATGAAGCACTGATGGAACAACTGCAAAGTCACTAAGACATGGCCGTCATCTAAAAGGAACAAACCAAGGAAGGAGGGTATCAGTGAGAGACGCAGCCCAGAGGCCCCTTGGTAACTCTGGAGGAGCTGCAGAGATATAAAGCTCAATTAGCCATGCACTCAATAAATCTAGTCTTTGTAGAAGAGTGACAAGGAGAAAGCCATTGTTGAAAGAAGGCCAAAGGAAGCCCCATTACATGTTTGCCACAAGCCAGAGGGCACAGCAAACCCATGAGAAAAATGCCCTAATCTAATGAGACCAAGATTTATTGTGATGGCCTAGATGCCAAATGCTATGTGATGCAAAACAATTGCTGCGCTTTATCCGAAATACACCATCCTAATAGTGAAACATGGTGGAGGCAGTCATGATGTGGGGATGCTTTTCATCAGCAGGGACTAGGAAGCTGGTCTGAGTTGATGAGAAGATAAATTGAGCTAAAACAGGACAAGAAAACCTGTTAGAAGCTGGAAAACACTTAAGATTGGAGAATAGATCCACTTTCCAGCAGAAATGCAAATTTCCTCAAACCCCGGCATTAATATCCATCAGACCCATGCTTAGACTGAAGTTGTCAGTTTTTGTTGTAAAGATGAAATCTTCCTTTTGCATAAACTGAAAAATGCTTCTTTCGCAAGCAGATTGATTGCTATACCTTTCCTAGTTTGGAACTAAATGAAAAGATTTCTAGTTATCCAACTAGAGCATTGAATATTTGCATACCTAAGAGTAGACTTAAGCTCTCACGATGTGACTTTAAAAGTAAACAGCACCCAACTTAATTAGACAAGGAATTAGCCCCATGAACTGCAGATGACAGCTTAGTGAAGCAGTGAGATTACACTGGACAGAACAGCATACAGATCTCACTAATGTGCGACATACAGCACTAATGGTGTGGGGCGTCTGATAATGAGGCTGGAAGATTGTGAACTGGAAGTTCAGAAACTGAATACAACCCGACCAACTGTTTGCACAGAGCTGGCCAAAGAAAGATAAAAACTTGGTCATATTTAATTTAAAGTAAAACCCAAACGTCATTTTTGAAGTGTTACTAAGACGTGGACAAAAGGAAGATGCAGATAAACTCCTGCAGGAGCGATAAGGTTTTCTTATCACTCATACACATCTACTGATCTTGACTTAAAAGGCAAGCTTCCCTCGCTTGATATATCCCATAGAAGTCAAAAAGCAATAAAAGCTGTCATCACACCATCAATCCGTACAATATCTCAGAGATAAGTCAGTCAGAAAATAAAAAAGGTGATATTCCTTGATGTTAGTCATGCCTTTGCTGAGATAAAACTACTCCTGTTATCACAACTCTGACAGACATGGACTGTTTTCTGGTTTAGAGGTATACCGCAGCTTTCAAGTCATGGTTTTAATATACAAAAAATGTTATAACTTAGCATTCCTGTGGTTTAAATTATTTTTAACTAGATGCAGGGGAGAGAAAAGCATTTTTTGCAGTCATATGTAGCATGGAGTGGTGCTCCCTTACCCCGCCTGTTACTTGGGGTGTCAGTCAGCTGTGTATTATGGCTTAAGGAGCAGAAACCTATTTCCCACCTTTGAAAAACGTTTGCCATTATCCTTCAGACGTTTAGTTTTGTCAGTCACTTTGGTTTTCAGTTTTATGTATTTCATTGTATTATGTTTCATATTCTAATTACTTTCATGTTCTGTCATTGTTATTATAGTATTTCCCTAGTGTTCTGAGTTTTATTTTGCTTAAGTAAATTCTTTTGAGCTCAGCTAAATGATGGTTTTTCTGGTTGCCTGAGTTTAACTTTAGTGATATTTGTTCATTTCCAGCCATTCTCCTTTAGTAATTGACCCCATGCTCCACATTCACTTAATTAGTCTCACCTATTCCTTGTGCCCATAATCACTCCCTCCGTTGGTATATATACTTCCCTGGTTTAGCTGTAAAAAAAGAAATTCCAAATGGCCAGTTTTTTTCTCGTTAATGGGGTAGGGGCCGTTGGCCTTTACCCCCCTACTAGCTGACAAGCAGTGTGCAGCACCAGGCTGGGGGGTGGGCATAACTCTATGCTCCACACAGCCTGAGAAAACTCTGGTCACTCTGCTATTTATTTTTACAATCTTATTGAACTTAAGATTTAGAAATATTGTTAGCTGACATTTATTCTGGTTTTTATAGTCGTTGTGTTTTCGTTCTGAATAGTTATTTTTAAACTTTAATTTAATGAAATAATGTTGTTTTTTGCTGAATGTTTTTATATCACTATAATCTCATACCTGCCCATTATGTTCTCTAACTGTGGTTAATTTAGGGTATGCACACTTTACTTTATACTTTACCCTGACAAATACGGTAAATCAGGCTCCTTAGTAACAGTTAAACTCAGTTCAACAGCTCATGACACATTCAGGCTTGTTTTGATATTGCCTGGAGGCCCTGATCTAAACTAACCTCCAGCAGCTCTGCAGCCAGTCATTACAGCAGAGCAATAACAGTGATTACCATCAGCTCTGGGAAGGTGGCGATTGTCTGAGCGATATAATTACAGTGGCAGAAAAGCCAATGAGTATTTTATTACTGTCTGAGGCATAATGGTCACTCTGTAATGCGTGCAGCCACTTAACACAAGACAAGAAAATAATCTTTTCACCAACATGAACTATTTAAATTAGCTTAAAACACTTAACTTTAGTTGCATTTTTTTTACCATTCATGTAATGCCTGTAATATTTCAGCCACCTACTTAAATATTACAGGCATTTATACCTATTACATTTTGTTTTAGGCAATATTTGTCACTTCTTTTTAATTCACTTGCTGATTGGATTGCAAAAGCTCTAAGTCATAACTTTTAGCTTGTACAAAATAAAAAAAGCAAAACACAATACATTTGATTGTTAAATTGAGATGGTTCAAAAACTCTTTAACAAATGAACTTTATGTGAGCTGTGAATTACTACAAAAACCAACAAAGAAGATTTCTAATTATCAGTAAGAGTATGCCAAATGCTGCCACGGAATGGAGACCGCAACAAGTGAGTGGAAATACTGAAGTCGCAATGTAGATCTTCTCAACTCACTAATCAATAGATCCTGCTGGCAGGATTTTATTTCTGTTCGATCATCAACTCAACCTCATTTTCCTCTCAGCTTTAGGTTGTAGAAAAGAAACAAATTGTTGATTATATGTTTGCATTTCACGATGAGTCCCTGTCCAGGCCCCTCTATGGAAACACATTACAAGGCTGAGAGGCGATAGACTATATGATATATGTGACAGACCAACACTAAGTATTTCACAATTAAAAAGGGGAGAAATTTTGAAAAGAACAAAACTAAGTCTGGTGGGCCTTGGTACTCTTCCAATAGAAGCCTCTTCCAGGACTGCCCTGTATCTACAGCCATCTTTCGTTCAACTCTTCTAGTCTCTGCTGAAGAGAAGCATTCCCACAGCATGATGCTGACACCACGTTTCACTGTGAGGATGATGTATTTAGGGCGTGTTAGATTTCCTCCATGCATACGGTTTTGCATGCAGGCCAAAAAGTTCAATTTTGATCTCATCTGACAAAAGCACCTTCTTTCGCATGCTGTGTCGACTATATGGCTCGTGGCAGACGGGACCACTTTCTTTAACAATGGCTTCTTTATTGCCTGCTCTTTAAGGTCAGATCATCTTGTTGCAAGGTCAGGTCGACAGATTCTCTGCAGCTTATCCAGAGTGTTTTTTGTTTGTTTGTTTGGGGGGGTGGAGGTAGCTTTGGGGTAAACTATATATCATTTTTCTTCCAATACACTATACACTACATTTAAGATTGACATTGTAATGTAACAAAATGTGAAAAGGTTTAAGGGGTGCCAATACTTTCCCTGAGTGCTGTAGTAATGCTGGAGTATTCAGTCTTTGATAAACACTTATTTAAGCTGCCTCCCACCTTCCACCTGTGTTTTCCTTAAAGCCAGGAGGTGCAGGAATGCGCTGAGTATAATGAGTATTATTATTTTTCCTCAGCAGGAAATACAACTCTGGAAAATAGGAGGCCACTTTAAGGAACTTCAGATCAAAGGGGGATGATTCTATACTAAATATACAGTTATACACACAGTAAACTGCATGAAATCTAGAACAGCTCTATACACACCCATGTGAAATCCTAAATGGGTGTGGAGGGATGGTTGGGTGTCACATCTTTTCACTTATGAGACAAATTAAGACGACTGACAACATATCCTTTTTCCCACGCTTCCAGGTCAAACTAGAACTTAATGGGTTAATCCGGCTGCTTTAGCTGAGCGTTTCCCAACCTCTAAGGACGAAACACATGACTTTCAGAGGTCAGCACAACTCATAATCAACTTACAAAGTCAACAAATTAATTAACAAATTAAAACACACGCTTATTCCATTCGTAGAACAGTTTAAAAGCTTTGTGCTGTTTTAAGTTCCCACAACTGGGAGCCAATTTAGCCTCTCAAACACAAGCTTTAGAGCTATCTGATCATTTTATAATCCTTCCTGCAGGCAGCTGTGGTATTACTCAACAGACAATTTCTGAGGGCTCAGGCTGCACTAACTCAGGGCCTCTCTATGGTCACAACACTGCCAAGAAGAACAACAGTGTGCGAACACGTGTGCGTGCTTAACCCATTGGTTAATCTTGGTATGGTTTTACTTGCTGTTACCTTTTGATTGTGGTGCTGAAGTGGGTTGTGCAAGAAAAGACATGGAGGTGAAGATTTATTGGCATTATAAAGTCAAATTGGCAAGGGAGTTTCTCAGAAAGCAAAAGAGCAACTTTTAGGAGGAAAATTATGTCAATTAAAATGTAATTCTATGCCTCCGCAGCAGTCAGTGCTGCCCTGAAAACTCTGACACCTTCAATTCTGACATCAGGTGAACGTCAATGTGATTCTTGAGTAACAGACAAAGTATGAGAGAGGCTCAGCAGAAATGATCAAATCACTCTGGGCACCCATTCCTCCAGGGTAATTAACATTTCTAAGAATAAATCCATTGTGCATTTCTTTGTTCGCTCCAGATTACCTACTTCTCGCCTTGAACTGGAGCTCAGAGAAAATCCGGAGCAAAAAGCTTCATGCAGACACTTTCCCATTCCTCAGAGTGGGCAGGGTAAGGAAGCCTGAGGGTCCTCTTATTGGGCTACTTCACATCCTGCGGGAGCAAAGAATCTACGCTCGAACACAAATGATCAACATACTCGTTTACCTTTGAGAGCAAAACTTTTCTGTACTGCTGAAATCTCCGGTTATACTGAAGTGCTCTGCTGCTGAAGGCCTAGTGCAGAGTGTGAGTCAGGCACCTGCTGAACTTGTGGCCCCAGACTGCTGTGATGCTGAGCAGCAGCCTCATTATCACCTGGCAGGGAAGCTCTGAAGTCACAGGCCATCGCACTGCATGCAGGTTAGAGCTTGTGGCAGGCAAATAGGTGCTATGCTATTATCCAAAATGCCTCATGACAATAACATAAGTCAGTGACCCCTTGCTGTGTGCTAGCATCTTGCTCTAATAACATGTGATTACATCTGACTGAGCAGAAAGCGTCTGTACTTAAGTTAGCAGAGTCATTAATACTGTAGCAGGTGTTTGGTTAATGATGGCTACTGAGACACTCCTCTACATTTAATTACCACCTAATTATCCCCCTCTGGAACCTTCTACGACTGGGTCTTTCACTATGAACGGTTTTCTGTAATAGATATTATTTTGACAACTCTAAATAAAACCCAGTATTTAATTTATTTAAAGTATAATACAGCTGTTTTGGGAGGGCCTCAGAGTTTGGCATCCAAAGAGCCATTTTTTTTTAGAAATAAAATTTGTCTAGAGACACAAAACCTCCATACACCGTTATAAAAAACACAATCAAGCTTTAAAAATGCCTCTTATTTGAATAAAAAATAAAGTTTAAATCTTTTAGGTTTTGGAACAGAAAAATTTTAATTAAACTTTTACAACAAGAGAATTTTGACTTTTTTGGTTGACTTTTTTTAATCATATGATGCCCCATATATGTGGAAGATGAAAAAAAATGTGCAGTTTGCAGCTTTTATGTTAAAACTGCCATTTTTTTTGCTTTTTTTTGGTAAAAATAACCTACTGCTCAGTTTGCTACCACAAATTTGCTCTTAATGGAAGATTGCCAAGAAGAAAGTCATATGAAGCCATGTAGGGAACACAGCAAACATGTGGAAGAAGGTGGTCAGATGAACATTTTGAACTACATGCAAGACCTTGTGTGTGTCTGTGTCATGGGGTGGGGTGGGGGGAGAGAACACTCGACATCACCTTGAACACACCATCATCAAAATGTAACATAGTGAAGACAGCATTATGCTATTGGTAAGCATTTTCAAGAACGTTCAATGAAGCTTGTTAGAGTTGATGGGAAGATAGGTGGCGCTAAATACAGGGCAATCCTAGCAGAAAACCTCTTGGAGACTGCAAAATACTTGAGACTGGGGCAGAGGTTCACTGTCCAGACTAAACAACCCTAAACCAGTAGAACTATGATGTAAGGGTTTAGATCTAACTGAGCATAAGCTATTTTGCAAAGGAGAATATGGGCAAAAAATTTCAGTCTGTTGATGCAAAGCTGGTGAAGAGGCATAGATTTGCAGCTGGAATTGCTTTAACAGGTGATTCTATAAAATATTGTTTCTTAACAGGCTAAATGCAAATGCACACCACACTTATTATTTGCAAAACATTTAAAAAGCAATGCATTTTTTTCTTTCAACATCATAATTAGGCACTGCTTTGTGCTGCTATCGCACAGAATCCCATTAGAATACGTTACAACTTGGGGTTGCAAGGTAAAAACTGGAAAAAATTTAAGGTTTATGAATACTTTAGCAGGGCATCTTACATGACTCACATTCAACTTTAACTTTCTGTTTCAGTGATGTTTAAGTTTGGATACCTTGAAGTCCACTGACAGCTGTGGGGTGTACTCCAGAGTCCACAGAGCTCTCACTAGAGATGCCAACTGCTCCGTTACTTCTCCTTTTAGTGCCCGCTTCTCCTCAGCCCCCAGTCCGTTTCCTCTGCTCTGCCTCAGGTCCATCTTGTAGCGCTCCAGCCCCAAATACTCCGCCAGCAGGTCGGTGTTACTTAGACACTGGACCACTGCGTTCAGGAAGCAGGTGTTCCCGTGGTTCTTCAGCCCCAGGACGCCCGGGACTTTGTCTCCATACTGGTAAAGCAGTTTCTCTCTGCCGGCGCACAAAGATGAAGACGTGCTCGGAGGGTGTTTCGGCACTCGATCCCAAGCCGCCGGTGCATCCTCTATGACTGTTCCCGAGCTGGCGGTGAGGGTGCAAGGTGCGCCATTTCCAAACCCCCCGTCGTCGTCCTCCGCGTCCTGCGCGTCGCCGTCCCCAAAGTGGGTGAAAGTGCCCAAAGTTTTCATGATTCTGTTCATAAAGCCCCCCACGGACCTTAGAGATTTCTTTCGGAAAAGCTTACCAGATTTCGTTTTCTTCTCTTTGCGCTTCTCCTCCTTCATTTCCTCTTTGACTCTGCTTTGTTTCTCCATAACAGCACCCTCCACTCCCCCGTCGGTCAATTTTGACGCTGATGATGGTGCGAATACCGACGCCAGTGAATCATTTCTCTGCCGGAGTCTCGATGGAAGATAGTTAAGTGCACATATGCGCCACCATCTCGGAATCCGGAGAAAGAGCGGCGCGGTGTTATTCCACAGCCCACTGCCTGCAAACCTCCCTCATCCATTCTGACACTTACTCAACGAGTTCATTCTGACTGCCAGCGCCGTCACAGGCAGCACAACAGCAGCCGTCCAGCTCCAGCTGCAGCACAACTTCTGCAGAAAAAAATGCCCACACTGGGGCTGTGATTGTGGGACTATCCCCTCCCACTTTCCAACAACAGTGGAGATAAGGGATCCATGTATAGCGATGAGCCCTGAAATCCCTGTCAACAGGATCCGTGCTTTGGCAATTGAAATTGTTTGTCATAAATTATAAACGAACAAAGATACTATTTAGTGTGAATGCAGTAGGCATTCACACTTCTTGTGTTCCTGTTTTTCTTTATTCTTTATTATTATTATTATTACTATTATTATTATTATTATTATTATTCTAGTTGCTCCGTTTTTTGAACCGCTTCTCCTTCTGCATACTTTGTGCTATTTCAACCGTTCAAATTTCACAATATTCTGCTCATTCTGCTCTTTTCGGCAATGACTTTTGGTATTTATACCTTTTATACTTTTTAAAATATTCCGCTTTTTCTGCCGATTTTTGCCCCATTGAAATTAATGGAAAAACTAAAAAATTCTGCTAAAACTTCACTGTTTTTGCCATTTAACTACTTCCGCATACTTTCAGCTAGAAACACCATTCAACTTTTAAAATGCTTTCACAACTTTCTGCTGTTATAGTCTAATTCAACTTTTTGATATCTTTTACAGTTTTTCTACAATTTGGATTCAAACTTTATTACAATTTTTTCAGATTTTCAGTTTTATAATGTAATCCAATGACTGAATGTTCGTGTCGCTAGAGTGTACACTCTAGGTTTTTGAATAACCTGAAAAAGAACGAACAAACTCTCTTCACTCGCTCAATTTTCACTCTACCTATACAAATTATACATCAAAACGTAGGATGCTCTTTCACGGTTAAGAAAATGTCACCCTCATTGATGTGGGACAAACAGTTTTTCGGCAACACGCCCCAAAGCAACGCAAAGTCAACCCACCCTGTATAGGAAATCTATAGGAATTTCAGAAAAAATCTGAGCAAAAAATCCTTAAACTCACATGTTTTCTAATCGCCGCCTCTCGTAAACCGTTCAAGGTAGAGACATGAGCCTTGTGCAGATTGATCTTCAGACCTTGTTGGCGCTCACAGTGAAATAATTTTTTTGATACCTTTTATCGTTTTGTCTTAAAAAAGGTTTGTTTAGGAGTAATAAATCTGTCCTGCCCAAAATCGCTTAAAATTGAAAAATTTCTAAATTATCCACTTTTCTACACTGTCATATCTCCTACACGGATTTATGTAGACACACAAAAATCTCCAGGATTGTTCACCGATCCCTGCTGATTCCTACGGTCCAAAAATTGTTTGGATACCTTTTATCGTTTCCTCGTGACGTAGGTTTGTTTGAGACTCAGATCAAAATGGTCAAAATGATCCACTTATCCACAGGGTCACATCTCCCAGACAGATTTTTGTAGATACTTGAGAAGCTCCACAATTGTTCAGCAAGGCCTTCCGATTCATACGGTGCATGAATCAAATCGATAGCCCTTATAGTTTCTGAGTTATTAGACATTGTTCGAGAGCATGTTCAGGGATTTTTGTGTTTTTCTCAATTTTTTCCCTTTTTTTCACCTAGTGTTGTGCCTTTAATATTATATTTTCAAGAAAAAAGTGTTAATATTCTCGTTCCCCTGTCCGTTCTGAGGAAAACGGTCCATGAATGACGTTGACAGCCCTTACGGTTTCCGAGTTATGGGCAGTAGTTAGAGAACATGTGCCACCATGTTATAAAGCCAGGCCAGGGGCAGACACAGAGTGAGGTGCTGCGTGAGTGAGAAACAGCAGCTGTTGGGAGCTCATTAATTACCATAGCAACAGAACACAGCTGCCAGTGAACTCAAGTAACCTCTGACAGAGAGTGGCTCTGAGGCTGAGCTCAGGCCAGAAGCTTCCATGAGTGATCACAATAAGTCAGTCATAGCTGACAACCACACTAGACTTTCAAAATAAGACCTACACATACTCTACAAAATAAAAGCCTTTTTTTCACACTGAACCTTTACCTTTAGTTTATTATTATTATTGTGTGAATGCTGAAGAGTGAATAATTTTAAACAGCAATTTCATAGACTTTTGAATATATGCTGTAGTAAGCATTGGCATTTTAGCTAATTTTAGCTTATACATTGCTTTTTGCATGGTAGATGGGTTAAATTAATATCAGCCTTCATGCTAGTGATAGCCAATATGCTAATGTTAGAATTGTAGCTTCTCTTTCTCCTCTCTTCTCTCTTAGCTGAAGAACACTTTTGTGTTTTTTAGGCAATTTCCTGTTTGTTTTTGTGTTTCTTCAGTGTATTTGTTGTTAGTTTCTTTTTTTCTGAAATTTCTCCTATTTTTTATGTATTTTAGCACTGACTTCAACTTCTTAGGCTATATTTTTGCTTCAGTCTATGCTTTTTCAGCTCATCTATGGCAGCTCTTTCCTGCTTTTTTAAAGTTTTTGTCAGTTCTTGCAGTAGTTTTGTACTGCAAGAACTGACAAAGGTAAGAAGGTAAGTAGTTTTGAGGTAACTTTACATTGTTGAGCTGTTTTATAGCTAATAGTCTTCCTGCTTAAACAGATCAGATGACAGTTTTTCTTGCTAATGTTTCTGCTATTTCTACTAATTTATCAGATTTCGGCAGATTTTCTGCAGTCAATTTCAGCTTGTTTCTGCTAGCTTTCAACTAAAAAATTTAGCTTACAGCATTCGCACTGCATTTTCGCAGGAAATGCAAATTTTTCTAGTTATTAATGACATTTAAATACAAGCAGATTTTCTTTTGAGTGACTAAAAACCATGATATAAATTTTAACAATTTTTTCATATCTAAAATAAAATATTTTACATAAAACTAAGGTCTTCATCCTGTGACGTTACTGTCCATTAACAGTTAGTGTTTGGCTCACAATGCCTTATTTAATTAACAACAACACATATTTATCCTAAACTCATAATATGTTTAGACATGTTAATTTTATGTGTTCTTGTTCTTCTATATGTGTTCTGTGGTGAAAAATATACACGAGACATTAACTTTGAGGTATACCGAAGTAACAGCACCTCCTACAGTCACAGAATATAGTGGTCGCCTGTCTAGGAATATGAAAAGAAATTGACTTTTTTTTGTTTGTTTCTGTCAAAATTATTAATGTTGAAACATGGAAGAACATGCTTAGCTTCTTATCCTGTGTGGATTGACTTCATCACCAATTGTTTGGGGAAATCGTGAATGTTTAACATAGCTAGCATTAGCTTACGCTAACACTAACAACTTAGCAAGTAAAATGGCTAATTTTAACTTAAGTGAACAACCTCCTTCTCTAGTGCAAAGTCATTAACACAACCCACGGACAATAACATTGCTAAACAGCATCATTTTACTATCTAATCATTTCTTATTTGGAAGAGGCGTAATGAAGTCTTGTCATGTAGTGGTATGTTTCAAAATGGCGGTCGGTAAAGAATGATGAGGCTTCTTCTAATCTCTTCTCTAACCCAACAACCCGAGGGAAAATTTTATTAAAACATCTCAACATCTGTTGCAACAACATTAACCCAGCATTTAGGTTAAAGAAATAAACTGGAAGTCCAAAATGTTCCTTGGAGCAGTTTGCAAATAAACATGTGGGCAATTGAAAGTCTCAGGGATCTTGTTGTTTTTCTGTCCAGTTTTCAGCTATGACTTTTATCTATTCATCCATTGTCTTTACCCGCTTATCCTTACAGGGTCACAGAGTGGCTAGTGCCTATCTCCAGTGCTCTTTTGGGAAAGAGGTGCCCTCCATATAATTTTTTTTCTGTCTTAATACATCATTTCAACAGATGATATCAACTTTGTTTATAACATGTACAGGTACATTTAAAAAAATCAAATATCGTGAGTCAAAGTATTTGGGGGTGCTACACAAGGAATACACTGAGGGTGGAGTCAGCGCATCAAGGGTCACTACGCAGAGATAAATCCTACCCATGGGCTATAGATGTCACATTCCTCGTGTCAAGCCACTCCTGAACCAGAAACGTCAGAAGCATCTTACCTAGGCTAAGGAGAAAAAGAACTGGACTGGAGAGGTCTAAAGTCCTCTTTTCAGATAAATGTAAGGTTTGCATTTCACTTGGAAATTAAGGTCCCAGAGTCTGGAGGAAGAGTGGAGAGGCACATAATCCACATTGCTTGAAGTCCAGTTTGAAGTTTCCACAGTCAGTGATTATTTGGGGTACCATGTCATGTGTTGGTGTTAGTCCACTGGTTTCTCTGATGTCTGCAGTCAATGCAGCCATCTACCAGGAAATTCTAGAGCACTTCATGCTGTTTTCTGCTGACAAACTGTATGGAGATGATGATTTCATTTTCCAGCAGGACTTGGTATCGACCCACACTGCCAAAGATACAAAAAGCTGGTTCACTGACCATGGTGTTACTGTGCTTGATGGCCTGACCTGAACCCAATAGCGAACGTGTGAAGTATTGCCAAGTGGAAGATGAGACACCAGATCCAATAATTCAGATGACCCGAAGGCTGCTATCAAAGAAACCTGGGCTTATATTACACCTACGCTGATCTTCTCCATGCCACGCCACACTGGTGCAGTAATTAATGCTAAAACCAGGCCCAACCAAGTACTGAGTCCATAGAAATGAACATGCTATACAGAAGCCTCAAATGTATGTCTAAAATGTCCTAATTATTGATCTTATGTAATAATCAAATTTTCTGTTTTCATTATCTTAAATAAAGGTTTGAAATATTTCACTCTATGTGTAATGAATCTATATAATATATGAATTTCACTTTCTGAAACTAGTGATAAAAATATCCAACTTTTTCACAATATTAAATTTTTTTAGATGTACCACTATGTTGCTGATGTAATGGGGTTGAGGCAGGCATCAGAAAGCCACTAAAGTCATTAACTGCCACTGCACTATCACTGTCTAAAACTGCTTTAAGAAACTCCTAGCAGATAATTTTACTTCTCATTTTCTCAGTCTTCATAGACAGTTAGCAGCCATTGAATTTTGCAGCGTTAGGTTGTGATTTCCACCAGCTGTGAAAGAGGGAACAAAATGGCAAGAAGATAAACCATCTCCAGTGAAAGTGTTCTTGTGAGTGAGTGACAGCAGCTGGCTTCAGAGAAAATTCATTAGCTAAGCCTTGGAAGAGATTTATCACAGGTTACAATGTTCTGGATTATTACTCTCATTACTGGGCCGTAATTTTAAAGAGGGCTTATGTCTGAACTCACTGCATAGATATGTTTAATAACATGGGGTTGTCACATATTATAATATTAAAAAAATTAGGATTTATTGCAGCGGTGAGAAAAAGCAATAGAGCTTATTCTCCTCCTTACTGCTGCAGCGAGACAGGGTCTTTTAAAAAAGCCTCTCTCTGCGATTACCTTCATTTAGTGCTGATGATTATGTGATGGATCGCCTTTGTTTGTGGAGGAGAAAAACAATCCTACAAGGAGGCTAGATTTCAAAAAGAAAGAAACTCATTAAAATGTGTTAGTTGAAAGCCAAAGAGCCATCAAAAGGCACCCAGAATAATGCTTGAATAAAACTTGATGGTTTGTTCACCAGGCAAAGCCAAAGTCCTCCTTCCCCTGCAGCATCTACCTCTGAAAGGCAAATAACAATCTTCTCTCTTACGTACAGTTTAGAAAGCCTGCATGTCGCCTGGTCATGCAGAAAACTGTAATCAAAAAACAACAATATCTATTAAATGTCCCACTCTCTGCCAGTAGGGATGAGCAAGCGTAACCAGCATTAAGCCCTTGAGTTTAGCTTTAATAGCTTTAAATGACTTGCTTTTATTAATAAAGATGAAATAAAAGACTTAAATGAATTCATATTTTATTGAAGTTGCATAATCACATCCATTCAGTGGGGCAAAATCTATGCCCCACTGTTGTTAATACTTAGTACAACCTCATTTTGCAAAAACTATGGCCATTAGATGTTCTTGTCCCATTATCTAAGATTGAAGCATCCGGAGTGTTGACCATTCTTCTTTGCACATTCTCTCTAGATCGTCCAGAGTCGTGGGTTTTCTCTGATGCTCTCCTCTCTTCAGCCCAATTTACAGGTTTCCTGTAGGGTTTAACGCTGGAGGCTGAAATGTCCATCAATGAAATTTGATTTTGAATTTGTTGAACTATGTCTATGTTGATTTAACCATAGTTGTTAGTTCTTGAGTTATGATTATGGGGGACCCAATTCCAGGTAGGAGAAAGGCAACAACATGTTAAGAATAGATAGATGGTTATAGTATGGAACCAGGCGATCATAGGAAGGGAAATATTCTGACAAATGACTCTGGAAACCAGGTAATTATGTATGGAAGGTGATTGCTGGAATAATAAACAGCTGAGTCGGATTAATTGGAATTAGGAGGCTACTAAGGGAAGGTGGCTGGTTATGGAGAATTACTGAATAAACACACGATAGAACAAAAACATGATTCATACCAAATATACATAATTAGTGCACAAGAACCTACAAAGCTAAAAAAATTACAAAAGTATATCAAAGTCTAACAGATCTTGATAACATATTGTGAGGGACCGAGCCAACAAACTTCAAAAATAGCAAAGTTCCAAAATATAGCTTATGGGCCCGTAAAAGAGGTCAACAAAATATAACTCTTCTCAAAATAGGAAATGACAAACTATTAGCTAAGGAAACAATATATACACAACGTAACTCCAAACTGACCTAACAGAAAGACACAGAAGGTTAACCTATAGTGAATTGGCCAGACCATTCATACACAATAGGGGGGAAACAGAACTAAACATCACTACTACCTAAGAACCAAATGATGTAAATTAACCTAAACTACCCCCTAGCCTCAAATAGTTGGTCCTGCTGAGCTGGCATTATGCTTTCTAAGTCCTCAGCTCTTGGCCACGCCTCTTTCCAAGACAGGAAGCAGCCGACTCCCCAAACCAGGTAACTCAAAAAAGAAAAACATAATTAATAACAACAATCCACATCATGCTATTATCTGTGTGTTCCATAATATTATTGTTACTTTAAGTAAAGAAATTAATGAATTACGTAACTAAAACACATGTTTATTCTCAAAACAAAACAAACTTTTGAGGTGAGTGTGTGGATTGACTTTAACAAAGTGGGGCTGAAGCCATCACGCATATTTTAAGATAGGACTTTATGTATCCCACAGCAGAGAAATTTAATTGTTAAAGCAGTTTTGTTCCTCTTCATAATCGCCTCCATTGAGTTGGTCTATCACATTAAATCCCCAAAACATAGAAAGAAGTTTGTGGTTTTAACGTGACAAAATGTGGAAAAGTTGAAAGGCTGCAGAGTACAGTAAAGCGAGGTGATGTCTACTGCACACGGCCTAATTAATTACTGCTTTGTTTTTCCTCTGTGGCCTAAAAGTTCTGAATTGTTTTGTCTATAAATGGAACCCAAATGGTTATTTATTTCTGCGATGCTCTTCTGTGCAAAGAAGATGTCATCCTAAAAGATAAAGCAGGCATCAGAGACCATCTGGTAGCCTGAGTCAGACGCTGCCTGCTCAGGGAACAAACACTCTCTTCATCAATAGAACAATGCCCTAACATTGTAACACGGGATAGCTATGGCTGTGTTTTGTACGGTGTACAAAGAAAGTTTGGAGATCAGTCCAGAGATATATACACACTGTAACTTGTTTATCCTTAAATAACAGTAACCTCATAGCAACTATTATACAGTAGCTTAACTATTTTACAGTAAAATTAAGGTTAAACGGAATAACTGTACATTTTCTTTCTTATGGTGTAATTTTGCCCTATACAGTCTCTAATTCTTACTTGATGTTTTTTTAGATTTTTACTTTTGTGTGAATCTCTATGGTTGGACTTGTCTGTCACTTTGCTGCTACTATAAACTTGTTTAATTAATGTATTACATCATGTGAAAATGAAAGAAAAACAGTTTTCACAATAATACAAAGGAGTGATTTGAAAAGTGTTGAATGGCAAGTCAAGGCCAATGCTCAAAGTGCAGTCCTCCATGAAGAGAAATCTTGAGTGGCTGCATAAAATCATAACAGGATAATTAAAATAATTAAGCACATTTCATAGTTAAATAACATTTTAATCTTAATCTCCTTTTGTAAATCTATGCAAGCTTCAAGCTAAAAACCAATGAAATAAAGTACACCAAAATATTGTGACACCATGGAGCACAAATTTGAAAAAAAAAACAGACTAACAGACTGTTGAAAAAGTTGAAGATCTGTAAACATGCAACAACATTATTTCCTACAATACCGAATGCTAATGCCAGCTTGTGTCATATCTGCCTGTTTTAGGGGTTTTGAGTTTGAGTTCTGTCTGTTTTCTTTGCACTGCCATGTTTGTCATTTGCTTGATTTTAGTTTGTTCATGTTTATTAGTTTCATTCTGGTGTTTAGGTGTTTGTTACCTCCCTGGGTTTATATGTTAGACATTTCAGTTTGTATTTTCTTGTAGATGTGTTTTAACCAATGTTTATGTTCTTTTGGTAGTCTCATTGTTTATTTATTTCTGTTCACTTAGATGTTTTTTGTTACCTCCATGGGCTCCCTGCTCATCTATGTTAATTTGCCACCTTCCCTTAGTTGCCTTCAGTCTCTCACTTCCACCAGTTGTTCCTGATTCCCCTCTGATTAGCTCATTGGTCCATTTTCTACTCTTCCTCGGTATTTATACTCCCTGGTTTCATTATTCTTCATGGGTTTCTCCTGACTACTACCTGCCTCATGTTTGGTTCCAGCCTGTGTTCCTTGTTTTATGCGAGTTACCAGTTTTCTTGAAATTATCAATAAAGAGACTCTGTAACTTACCATGCGGCTTCAGCACTCTGCTCTGTATGTTGTTTCAGCACAACCACAGCACATTGTGACAGCTTGCAAACATGTTGACGTAAGTTTTGGATTTGGTGTCTTAAATTAGAGAACACAAGTTCCGTTCCGTTCTTCCAGAAAATGAAATTTTGACCTTTAGATGCATAAAAAAATATAAAGTTCCACCACTTACCGGAAAAATCAGGTTCCGAAGGAATGCTTAAAGAAGAGAGACAGCTGTTGCATATGTCCAAAATCTTTAAACTCTCTGCCTGTTATGCTCTGTGGAACTTAGATGCTGCTGCAAAATGTTACAGAAAAAAAGAACAGAAAAGCCAGAGCTAAAGTGAAAATCCCCAAAATAAGTCAACAGCTTCAGCTTATTTCACTTTAAGATGGAGTCCTGGTCGGTTTATTACAGCTGGTTAATACTGCAATTTATATCACAGTAGCTTGGAATTTTCCCAGAATACATTGCATACCTACAGGAGCATGATGTAAACAGATTATACAGTACTGAACCGCTGAGGATACAGATACAGTAGTTTAGAGCAAAAACCACTAACTCTGCATTGAAATACCGTTTTTCTGTTAAAACAACAGATTTCTTCTGTTTTTACTTTGTGGTGACACTTTAATGTTTCAGATCATCAAACAAAGTTTAATACAATATAAAAACCTGGTTTCCGATGATGATTTTCTTTATTAAGGTGAAAAAAAAAAACCCGGCACTTTGTGAAAAAGTAATTGCCCCCTAAACCTAATAACTGGTTTGCCACACTTGGTAGCAATAACTATCATTTTGTGTTTGTGATAGCTGGTGATGTTTCTTTTGCATTTCTCTGAAGGCATTTTAGATCACTTCTTTTTTCAGAATTGTTATAATTTAGCCACATTTGGTATTTTGTTGCGTAAACAGGCTGTTTAGGGTGATACCATAGCAGAATTCATAATTCTAGCAATTATGGAAATTTGTTCAGGTCCTGAAGCCTGCATGTTTGACAGCTGGTATGATGTTCTATTCCTGAAATGTTGTATTGGTACCATGGCAGATTTGATTAAGGCTCACACCTTCTAAAAAGTGCCACTTTTGTCTCATCATTCCACAAAAAAATGAATTTCACAAAAGTCTCATGGAGGCTCCTTTTGTTGTTGATTTTTTAAAATTTATTTAAAGGTTTATTCCAAGCCAGTAAGAAAACAGATAGAATACAAAACAAAAAAAGAAAAAATGCACTACAGAATACAAAAGAAACGAATAATAATAACTTGTAAAGAATAATCAGAATCAGAATTCTTATTGCCGAGTTTGTACAGACAAAAAAGGAAAGCTGATTCTGATTCGGATGTGATCCCAATCGGTTCCAAAGTTTAACACCACACACAGACACACACAAACTTTTCCTAGTGGTTCTCACTGCTTGGATCTTAAAGGTTCCACAGCCCCTCACATTATAACCACCTTCTCTCTGTGTAAAAGAGCTTTTGGATATTAGTAGGTCATATATTTTTATTGGCATAGAATAGAAACTGTGCAGTATAAAAATCAACTAAATCAAAAAATGTTAACAGTTTGGACTGTGAGAAATTAAGTATTGGTGTGATCACAAAATCCTTCATGTAAAAATCTCACAGCACGTTTTTGGAAGAATGTAGTAAACCTTTATCGTTATTGCCCCAAATTTCTGTACAGTAGGGTAAATCGGGCAAGACTAATATGCAATACAATAAGTGCAGTGCATTATATTCCAAGAAGTATTGAACCTTGTTAATTATTGAGACACTTTTAGAAACTATACTTTTTTCAGCTCAATTTGCTGTCAATAGGTATTTCCACAAATTTAATTTCTGACTCAGTATCAATACCTACAGAGCCCGCGAGGGGACATGGGGGAATTTTTTTTCTTTTGCGTCTCCACGCAATACTTTTGCGTTCGCTTGCAATACTTTTGCGTTTGCTCGCAATACTTTTTGCGTTCTCATGCAATAGTCTTTGCATTATCCCGCAATACTTGGTGGGATAGTTTCCAAACCAGATAACTGCAAAAATGGAACAAACACTACACTTGAGATTTATTGAGTTTTATTTTGAAATCGGCCTTAAATAAAAGGATCTTTAATCAGACTTAAAGACAGTTATTATCCACAAGCTGTCAAACTACTGAACTCTGGAAAATAATACTGCACGAAACCACATCTGTGAAACTTTATTTGCTTGTTGCTACTGCATGATGTGTACTTTTTTTTATGCACGCCATTAGTGCTTTTGTTTTTATCGTGATTTGAACGGTTCTTTTTATCTTAACCATTTAATTGCATTGTTGACTGCATGTTAACCTGCATATGATAAATAAACCATACCAATGCCATATCAGTGTTGTTTCTTTTGTGAGCAGTTTGTCATCTGTGCTGCTGTTCCAAAATGCACAGCTTTCTCAAGGCGATTAACAACTTTTGCGAGCGAATGCAAAAGTATTGCGTGGGGACGCAAAAGAAAAAAATTCCCCCATGTCCCCTCGCGGGCTCCGTAAATACCAACATCATCTATATTTATTACTGGGTTTAAATTTTCCTTGTACTTTCAAAAGAACATTACTTGAGTTTTACTTAAATGTAGAGATCATTTGTTAATATCCATCCATGATTTTAGTTTAAGTAGTTCATTATTCATATTGTATATTAAATCACTATAACTATCACTAGAATGAAATATATTGGTGTCATCAGCAAATAAAATTAAATGTAATAACTTAGATACATTAGATAAATTAATAATATATACATGAAACAACTTTGGACCAAATAGAGATCCCTGTGGGACCCCACAAGCCCAATGCCCAAATACCCTGATTCAAACTCACCCATCCTCACATACTGTATTCATATTGTATTACTATATTACATACTATATTTTCATTAAAATCATATTATCGTTAACACTGTTCTTCTCAGTAAAGTACTCTGGATATGTATTCCCCTTAATACCAGTATTTAGTAATCCCCAGACCCTTTTAGTGTTATTCGTATTACTATTTAAGAGACTGGTGTAATATAATTTCTTACTATTTCTATTAAAATCAGTGAATTTATTTTTATATATTTTATATCCATGTTCAGATTCTTTAGCCCTTAATTTGATGAATTGTCTATATAAATAATTTTTCTTCTTAAAAGCATTTTGTAAACCCTTGTGTCACGATAGCCTGGCCAAAGTGTCTGAAGAAGTGCAGTAGGCAGATGTTTTCCGGTGTAGCAGGTGATTTATTTCCAAAAAAGTTGTGACCAAAAAAAAATATTCACAAAAATCCAAAAAACTATTCATTTAAAATTTAACATTTCACAAATGAACAAAACTGAACTCAAGCCAACGAAATGAATCTCATTAATCTTAACGTTCGCTCAGCTTCACTAACCTTGTCCTCTCCTAAACCAAAATTCTTCTGCTTAAATAGTCTCTGGCTAGTCAAACAAAATGGTCTCTAATGAAATATTCCAGATAGCAGTAAAAAAAACATCACAATAATTTTTTGGTGATGCTCCTTCTATGCTAGTGACAAACACGAACATTTTAGTGTAACCTTAAATCATAAAAACAAAAAATATATTTGAAGCTTAAGGAAACTTAAACCTAAAAAGAATTTTTTATCAAAATTCCACAGCTTCTCTTTTCCCCCTCCTTCCTTGGTTCCTTCCCTTTTGAATCAGCTTTGTAAAAGCTATAATTACGGGGAAGTAAAGGCAGCATTGTCTCCATTGCTCCTGGAAACACGGTAAGGTCAGGCAATTTTCAAAACCCAAAAAATAAAATACACAATTGCACTAAATAAATGAAAAAATAAACTTAAAAAAAACCTTTTTAAAAATTAAAATTTAAAACCAATTTTAAAATAAATCTGTAAAAATGAAAAAACAAACAAACCGGGGTGTAAATGTTTTGCAGACTACAGGGAGAGGTATAGCTAAATTAAAACAAACAAGACTGTTAAGTGAAAATAATAAACTAAACTCTGGGCAAATGGTGTTCTCACCCACTTTGTGGCACCTTGGTTAACCATTGGTTAATATTTTTATATCTGTGTTCTTTTTACTACAGTGACGAATTGGACAGTTTTTATGCTGAACAAAAAATATCTAAAAATCATCATTATCAAGAGCACGATCCACCCATTTCTCTATATATACGGTATTCCAGTCTTGTTCTGTTCAGTCAGAACAAAGGAAGTTAATTGCGTCTTCAGTTCACGCTAGTTTATGTATGGGGTTTTTGGGGTGCTTTGTGGTACTTACAGTTATCATTACATTATGTAAAGATAGGCAAATCATCATTGAAAATCCTTTTTCCACCCACTCTGTAAATATTTCCAAACTTGAGCCTGGTGACCTATACAAACAACTCACAATGTATTTTTTTTTCTTTTTCATTGAGTATTTCTACTGTTATACATTCTAATATACCATTAATTGTTGATGTCATACTTTTAAAATTTCCCTTTAAAATTTTTAAAATTTTTTATAACAAAATTTTATGTATCACTAGGGGATACAGCCTAAACATATTTTTTCAGTTTTTTCTTTCCATTTCCCTTTTATAATTTTGGCTTTACTTGAATCTTTTTCGAAGGTCCAATTTAATTCTTTTTTAAATTTTTCCCATTTTTTTCTTTTTCCCTTTTAAGTGTTCTCTTGTTTAAACCCCCTTTTCCAATTTAAAAGGGTTTTCTTTATCTGTTGCTATTGTAGTGATCTCACCAGATGTGAAGTTTAGTGATTTCTTTATTCTTCAAAAAATCCTCCTCAAATTTTTCTATTTTTTATGGGCCCTTTCCCCAAATTTTAATTTAAAAAAGTTTTAAAAAGAGTAACAATACCCCCACCATCCAAAAGCAAAACAGCAGAAGCGCAGTAATAGGGGCGAAACTTTCCCGGGGCCCCGTTTTGGGGAGCTCCTGTTTCCTGGTTTGGGTTTTAAACATGCCTCTGACCTTAACTGAGGCAAGTGAGGCCTTTTAGTCCGAATTTTTTTTCATCTCCCCAAAAGTAATTAGATCAGGATGATGTAAAAGCGGGTTTTTGGGTGGGTTTTGCCCCTTCAAGTTGTCAGGAACGTTTTTGTTTAAGTGTTTTCTTGAGTCTAATTGGGCTGGCAGCAAAACCCGGGCTAAATAGGGGCCCAGGTAAAATTTAACCCAAAAATGTGGGTTAAAGAAAAGTTTTCTTTAAATTTTAAACCCCCGGGAAACATTAAAATTTTTTGATCGGGGGCCCGGTTGTATCCCCCTTTAAAAATGACATCATCACCCAGGTTATTTTAGTCTAACATTAAAATTAGTTTAATGACCTGAAACATGTAAGCGTGAATAAAACAAACACAGATCTGTAAGAGGGCCAAATACTTGAAGCCCTTAGTTTTTTACTATAATTGCCTTCCCCTTTAAACCCGGGGGGTTAAAATGGTTTGGGGGCTGTTTACTGTTATTTAGAATCAAACCTTGGGGGCCCCCACAAAATTTCCGACACAGGAGAGCGATTTAAAAAGCCTTGCCCCCCGGAGGAAATCAATACTGCTTAATGTATTTTTTTAAAAAGTGCGGGCTGAATTTCACTGTTTTTACAAGCTTTTTCAAAGGTTTTCAAGCAATTACTTCATCAGTAGGAAATGTTTTGGGCCCAAGGGGAAATTTTTTCCCGCCCCAAAAAAAAACCCAAAAAAAAATGGGTGTTTTAAGGGGGACTCCCGGCTTTTCCCCCAGGCCCCCGACATTAGGCCCTATCTGACTTGGCAATAAAACCCCTTTTCCCTTTTCAGGCCTTTTAAAACTAAAGCCCCTTTGAAAGGGGGCCTCTTTCTTTCTTTATGGGTTTTAAAGGGGCTTGAGTCCCCCCGCAGGATGCACCCCCCACCACCACATACACGCACACACACATGCACCTGGACAAGGAATAGACAGCTTTATGGCACTACCCAGGCAACTGACACAGCAATCCCTCCAGAGACTGTGGAGCCAGGCTACGGAGCTATTTCTATTCATGCCCTATTTCATCCTCCACCAGTCCTATTTTCACTCTATCTGATCCGTGATCAGTTACAGCTAGGACATGCAAAGGCAGCAAAGACCCAAAGGAGCTCATTCTAACAACACTGCAGAAAGGTTTTTGATTTTAGACAAGTCCACACTCTGACTACTGTAAATGTTTTTGGGAAAAAAACATCCTCTCTCGCACCTGATTTAGTAACCGATAAAAGCTCAGAGTTTAATAGAGTCACCCAAGTTCCCCAATTATTTTTGGTAGAGAACAAAAACTTGTAGCTGTTTATAGTGCAGTGCAAATTAATTTGGATGAAAATCTGTTTTGGTGGAGGAGTTTCAACCATTGGATTTAGAAAGCAGAGAAACTGTAGCTTGGGTGAGCACCTGTGGGTTGAGTCAAATGAGAAAGATTCTGCCTTACTCTGCAGTTAATCAGGCTTCAGCTATTAAAGCCTTTACAGGACCGCCAGCACCACAAGGCTAGTATAAGTCTCTGCCCAAAGACATAACAGGAAGATAACAACAGGTATTAACTCTATTCATTTAATAATTAAAGACAAAAGAAAAAAAACGTGGTGCATTCTGAGTAGATAAAATAGTGTATAGGACCGCAACTTTCCATAAACAGTTATATGGCTCCCTCTGCTGTTTAGTTATGGGATGCTTATCACACTTTGTGCTTTCCAAAGCATATAATATAATATAATATAATATTTATAATATAATATATTATAATATAATATATTAATATAAATATATATATAATATAATATAATATATTATATATATATATATTTTATATATATATATATATATATATATATATATAATATTATATATATATATATATATAATATTATATTATAATATATATATATATATATATATATATATATATACACACCACAGTGGGGAGAACAAGTATTTGATACACTGCCAACTTTGCAGGTTTTCCCACTTGTAAAGCATGTAGTCTTTAATTTCTATCATAGGTACTATTCAACTGTGAGTGACAGAATCTAAAACAAAAATCCAGAAAATCACATTGTGTCATTTTTAAGTAATTAATTTGTATTTTATTGCATAAGTATTTGATGCATCAGAAAAACAAAACCTTAATATTTGGTACAGAACCCATTGTTGGAATTACAGATATCAGATGTTTCCTGTAGTTCTTGATGAGGTTTGCACACATTGCAGCAGGGATTATGGACCACTCCTCCATTCAGATCATCTCCAGATCCTTCAGGTTTCAGGGCTGTCTCTGGGCAATGTGGACTTTCAGCTCTCTCCAAAGATTATCGACTGGGTTCAGGCAGGGGCATTACCTGGGCCTGGGAACATTGGAAGCCTAACCGACACCCTCATCATTCCGGACCTGCCTCTGTAGTGCACATGACATACAAAAATGATATAGTATTTCCTATATTGTAATACCATTTGTAATAGCATCATAATTATCATTATTTCAGGTGGCCTCTCATAATTGTGTGTTAATTAAATGTGTTTTTTGTGATTTAATCACAAATAACAAATGGAAATGTGATTTTATTACAATACTCCACTACTCACTGTCTCCCTCTGGTAGCCCCACATGCAGGTCTAATTTATCTTCAAAACTGTAGACTCACAGGTAATGGCATTAGATTTGTGGTGAAAAAATACCTATATGAGGCTATGTGGTTGTTTCTATTTAATCTTCTGATTTCCAGAAAATGCAAACATTTCTCTGATTGGATTGAGACTGGTCACTCAGTCTACACACACTAGAAATGTCCTCTGTTACTACTACAAAGCAGGGGGCGGAGAGTCCCAAACTACAGAACAAACATAATATTTCAGTGATAGCTGATGCTTTTTCAACTATTAAAATCGTTCAGAAATAAATACAGACTTTTCCATCGTAATTAAATAAAACCCTCACTGGGCTGCCACCTTACTGTGGAGGAGGGGTTTGAGTGTCCCAATGATCCTAGGAGCTATGTTGTCAGGGGCTTTATGCCCCTGGTAGGATCCCCCTAGGCAAACAGGTCCTAGGTGAGGGATCAGACAAAGTGCAGCCCACAGACCCGTTATAATGAATGCCATAAATGGAAACTGTGTTCCCCCGCCCGGACGCGAGTCACCGGGGCCCCACTTTGGAGCCAGCTCTAGAGGTGGGGCATGCTGGTGAGCGCGTGGTGGTCGGGCCTTCACCATGGACCCCGCCCGGGCACAGCCGAAGAGGAAACGTGGGTACAACTTCCGATGGGAGGGCGCCCCTCTGGGGGACTCCCTTGTTCTGCTGGGGGACTTCAACACTCACGTTGGCAATGACAGTGAGACCAGGATGAGTGTGGCTGGGAGAAATGGCCCTCCCGTTCTGAACCTGAGTGGTGTTTTGTTATTGGACTTCTGTGCTCGTCATGGATTGTCCATAACTAACACCATGTTCAAGCATAAGGGTGTATGTGCTCTTGGCACCAGGTCACCCTAGGCTGCAGTTCGATGATCGACTTTGTTGTCGTGTCATCTGATCTGCGGCCGCATGTCTTGGACACTCGGGCGAAGAGAGGAGCGGAGCTTTCCACTGACCACTACCTGGTGGTGAGCTGGCTCCGATGGTGGGGGAGGATGCCGGTCAGACCTGGCAGGCCCAAACGAATCTTGAGGGTCTGCTGGGAATGCATGGCGGAGTCTCCAAGCAGCATGCAGCTCGGGTGGTTGCTGAGTCAAAAACCCGGGGATGGGAATAGTTCAGACAGGCCATGGAAAATGACTTCCGTACGGCTTCGAGGCGATTCTGGTCCGCCATCCGGTGTCTCGGGGAGGGTGTGCCATTGACCTCAACTCGGGACGTTGTAGGTCGGTGGTCAGAGTACTTCAAAGACCTCCTCAATCCCATTTGCACGTCTTCCACTGAGGAAGCGGAGCCTGGGGACCTTGGGGCGGGCTTTCCAAATCTCTGGTGCTGAGGTGACCGAGGTGATTAAAAAACTCCTCAGTGGTAAGGCCCCGGGGGTGAATGAGATTCGCTCAGAGTTCCTTAAGGCTCTGGTTGTTGGATGTTAACGCGACTCTGCAGCATTGCGTGGACATCGGGGGCAGTTCCACTGGATTGGCAGACCGGGGTGGTGGTCCCCCTATTCAAAAAGGGAGCCCGTAGAGTCTGTTCCAACTATAGGGGAATCACACTCTTAAGCCTCCCTGGTAAGGTCTATTCGGGGGTTCTGGAGAGGAGGGTCCGTCGGATAGTCGAACCTCGGATTCAGGAAGAGCAGTGTGGTTTTCGTCCTGGCCGTGGATCACTGGACCAGCTTGACACCCTCAGCAGGGTCCTGGAGGGTGCATGGGAGTTCGCCCAACCGGTTTACATGTGCCTTGTGGACTTGGAGAAGGCGTTCGACCGTGTGCCTCGGGGAATCCTGTGGGGGGTATTCCGGGAGTATGCGGTACCAGCCCCTTTGATATGGGCTGTTACGTCCCTGTATGACCGGTGTCAGAGCTTGGTCCGCATTGCCGGCAGTAGGTCGGGCTCGTTTCCAGTGAGGGTTTGACTCCGCTAAGGTTCCCCTTTGTCACTGATTCTGTTCATAACTTTTATGGACAGAATTTCTAGGTGCACCCAAGGTGTTGAGGGGATCCGTTTTGGTGGCCTTAGGATTGCGTCTCTGCTTTTTGCGGATGATGTGGTCCTATTGGCTTCATCAGCTAGTGATCTACAGCTCTCAGCAGTTCGCAGCCGAGTGTGAAGCGGCCGGGATGAGAATCAGTGCCTCCAAGTCCGAGGCCACGTTGAGCCGGAAAAGGGTAGAGTGCCTTCTCTGGGTCGGGGGGAGGTCCTGCCTCAAGTGGAGGAGCTCAAGTATCTTGGGGTATTGTTCTCGAATGAGGGAAAAATTAAGCGGGAGATCGATAGACGGATCAGTGTTGCGTCAGCAGTGATGCAGGCGCTGTACCGGTCTGTCGTGGTGAAGAGAGAGCTGAGTCAGAAAGCGAAGCTGTCGATTTACCGGTCGATCTACGTTCCTACCCTCATCTATGGTCATGAGCTTTGGGTCATGACCGAAAGAACGGGATCACGGATACAAGCAGCCGAAATGAGTTTCCTCCACAGGGTGTCTGGGCTCTCCCTTAGAGATAGGGTGAGAAGCTCGGTCATTCGGGAGTAGAGCCGCTAGTTCTCCACGTCGAGAGGAGCCAGTTGAGGTGGCTCGGGCATCTGGTTTGATGCCTCCTGGACGCCTCCCTGGTGAGGTGTTCCGGGCACGTCCCACCGGGAGGAGGCCCGGAGGAAGACCCAGGACACGTTGGAGGGACTATGTTTCTTGGCTGGCCTGGGAATGCCTTGGGATTCCCCCGGATGAGCTGGCCCAAGTGGCTGGGTAGAGGGAAGTCTGGGTCTCTCTGCTTAGGCTGCTGCCCCGCGACCCGACCCCGGATAAGCAGAAGACGATGGATGGATGGATAATCGATTAATTCAACACACAGCTGCTCACCTCCTTCCTCATATGTTAATGGAGCTTGTGCAGAGGGGGGCTGAAAGACGGCTGCTGCTGCTGCTCTTGACATGTCTGTTTGGAACATGCGTCATTTTTTGGAAGTGCTAGACGTTTGCCTGCATTGATTTAGTAACTATAACAACGGTGAAATGTATAAATCCAGAGTTTTCTTCAGAAGTATGGGCCTGTATGGGGAGAAAAGTGAGCTAGCTTGTAAACTATGGACAAAGTTAGGAATAGACAATAGACTTTTCTATTACATGAACCACTAACAGACCCGTCTTGCCCGTGAAAGAATTGGTGACATACTGTCTACCCTTTGAATCTTTCTCTTGTCTGGGCTTTTTCTCTTTTCTTTATATATATATATATATATATATATGTTCCGTTACATATGGCCAATATTGACTTTATTGGCCATGTTCCATTTAGCAAAAAAACATTGTCTTACATGTCAACAAAAGCTTTTTTCCTGATGTGCAATGTAAATTTTATGCTACACATAACCTTTTGTAGGCAGGCTAAAAGCAACATTCTGGTCTTATCTGACCAGACCAGAGTGCAATGAAGAGATGTAGTTAGGAGCTCCATTATCTGGGGAAGTTCGAAGATGAGCTACTGCTCCTCAACCTCAGTAGGAGGCATGTCAGTTGGTTCTTAATATCTCATCAGAATGCTTCATGGATTCTTCCTTTTGTAGGTTTTCCAGGAATGTCCCACTCCAAGGAGGGAATTTATATCACCTCTGGTATTGCAACACCTTGGGATCCCCTAGAATGAGCCAGAGAGTGTTGATGGGTCCACATGTTACCTCCCCTTCCCTATCTTGGATAAGTTGAAGACAATGAATTGATAATTACCCAGAAGGTACAACTGTCATTGTTTTTCCCTTTCATAAAATTTGACAAAAAACAAGCATACATATTTACACTTAAAACATTCTATGTAAATGGTGAAGTTTCCCCCTCACCCGTTTTGTATTACAGTCGCAACATCATCTCAAACTACTTTCAAAGTCCTTACATTTCATTCTCTGGACCTTGTGCTGACATATGGCAATGAGTGTAAAGAAATATCAATATTTCCTCATAACCCCGTCCTGTCTGACCATTTCTTAATAACCTTTGAGTTTAATTTAACTGAGTACCCCACACCTGAAAGAAAATTTCATTATAGTAGATCATTATCAGACAATGTTGTAACAACCTTCAAAAAATCTGTTCCGCTTTTAATTTCCTCATTATCACAGAAAAACACAGTGGAGGGCAATAATTTTGTTTGTTCCCCTTCACAAATTGATTTTTTTGTTCATAGTGTTCCTCATTTCGTGGTGCATTAGACAGTGCGGCCCCCTTGAAAAAGAAAGTAATTATTCATAAGAGGCTAGTTCCCTGGTTTAATTCAGAGCTGCGTACTTTAAAGCACAATGTTAGAAAATTGGAGAGAAAATGGCGCTCTACACACCTAGAGGATTCCTACTTAATCTGGAAAAATAGTCTACTGTTGAATAAAAAGACACTCCGTCAACCTAGAACAGCTTTGTTCTCATCATCAATAGAAGAGAATAAAAATAATCCAAGGATTCTTTTTTTTTTTTACAGTTGCTAAACTTATACAGAGTAGAGGGTGACACGGGAGTGGATTTTCTCTCCTGTCGCATCCCGCTCCTACAGAAAAATTTCTTGTCTCATCCCAATCCCAGGCCAGCATAAAAAAAATCCTGTCCCATCCCACTCCTGGTAAATTGACTCCCACTCCCATCCCGCTCCCATTTAGAACGACACCCACTCCTGTGCCACTCCCATTTTTGTTTTCTTCATTTAGTCTTTTGGCAATTTCTTTGAAGGACCAGTTAGGTCCCTGTTTTTAACTGTAGTAAAGGCCAGTTAAAGTAAAAATAATAATAATGAAGAAATAATAAAATATCAAACAGAGAAACAGCCCATGCCTATCTTAGTTGAATAAACAAAATGTACATAGTTGTATTTTACTCATTTATTAAGTGATTGTTTCCTTTGAACAATGACATTACTTTTTTGTTTCAAATTGCTAAAATGAAAGAAAAATCCACCTAGCAAGAGAACTGTACTTGGTGAACAAAAGTGCAAAAAGGCATTACCTTCACAATTTAGAAACTGTACCTCAATGGTTCACAGCCCTGGTCCTCAGGTTCCCTTCCCATAGAAAGTACTCCTGGATAAGTGCTTCTGTGTTCTCTTTGTGTCTCTGCTCTGTTCTCTCAAATGCCCAGTCGGTCGTGGCAGATGGCAGCTCACACTGAGCCTGGTTCTGTTGGAGGTTTCTTTCTGTTAAAAGGGAGTTTTTCTACTTTCTATGGGAAGGAAAAGTAAATGTTAATGGATGTAGCTCCTTTAGTCGTTCACCTAGAAAGAAAGAAAATATAAACTCTGAGCCAGTTTTCAAGGTTAGAGTCTGAAAGAGAGCACATAGAGGTAGTCACAGTAAAAGCTCAGTCAATTGCCATGTCTAGGAGAGAGAAAGGGTTAAACACTAAAAGACAGGGCCATGTGGATCATAGGTAGAGGGTGAGCATTAAGTTGTTGCCAGCAGAAGCTTGGAGGATTCCCCTCTCCAGAAAGGTGTCACAGGTAGACACAGTCAGGCCAGGTGTAGCTTCTAGGAAGAGAAAAGAGAGAGAAGTTAAAAGCTGAAACAACAGCAAATAATGCAAAATTGGAGAGTAGTGTGAGAATGTAGCGAAGAGGGTGAAAATGGTCATTATGTCCTCCAGCAGCCTAAGCCTATAGCAGCATAACTACACAGAAAGTTTCAGTTCAGATTATTTAGTTAAACAGCGCTTATTTTCAACAATGTTGTTTCAAGGCACCCCACAAAGGGTCCCACTGATGGTCATTGTCATACTAAAAACCACAAGGATTGGGATACCTGATAAACTAAGCCACTCTAACTATAAGCTTTATCAAAAAGGAAAGTTTTAAGCCTAGCCTTAAAAGTAGACAGGGTGTCCACCTCATGGACCAAAACCGGGAGCTGATTCCACAGGAGGGGAGCCTGATAACTAAAGGATCTGCCTCCCATTCTACTTCTAGAGACTCTTGGAACCACCAGTAAACCTGCAGTCTGAGAACGAAGTGCCCTGTTAGGAACATATGGAACAATCAGATCTCTGATGTATGATGGAGCTAGATCATTAAGGGCTTTATATGTGCGGAGGAGAATTTTAAATTCTATTCTGGATTTAACAGGGAGCCAATCAAGGGAAGCTAAAATAGGAGAAATATGATCTCTCTTTTAATTTTCACCAGAATTTTGAATCAGCTGAAGGCTTTTAACTGCATTTTGTGGACACCCTGATAGTAAAGAATTACAATAGTCAAGCCTTGAAGTAACAAATGCATGGACTAATTTTTCAGCGTCACTCCTGTATAGAAAATATTTTGTAATTTTGGCAATGTTCCGGAGGGCAAAGCAGGAAATCCTAGAAACCTGTTTAATATGGGATTTAAATGACATGTCCTGGTCAAAAGTAAGAGCTGTTTCAGTGCTATGATGAGCTCTGAAGCCTGACTGAAACTCTTCAAACAGGTCATTTCTGTGTACATGCTCACACATTTGATTAGCAACTATTTTCTCAAGGACTTTAGATAAGAATGGAAGATTGGATATAGGTCTGCAATTTTTCAAGTCATCTCGATCAAGCGAAGGTTTCTTAAGTAAAGGTTTAATTACAGCTACCTTAAAAGCCTGTGGTACATATCCATTTACTAAAGATAGATTAATCATATCTAAAATGGGGGCTGGTAATCAGAGGGAAACTTCCTTCAAATAATTTGGTTGGGATTGAGTCTACACATACAAGTTGAAGGTTTAGATGAAGCTAATATTTCTGATAACCCAGGAAGCTCCACAGGATCAAAACAGTCCAAACACAGATCAGGTTCTACAGTTATTTCCAATCTTGTCCTCACCTGCTGAGTATGAAGTAATCATCTTCGGGAGTATGTCAAAGATTTTTATTTTAGTCAGTCAGTCAGTCATTTTCTACCGCTTATTCCATAGTGGGTCGCGGGGGATGCTGTCGCCTATCTCCAGCAGTCTATTGGCGAGAGGCGGGGTACACCCTGGACAGGTCGCCAGTCCATCGCAGGGCAACACACAAAACAACCATGCACACACTCATTCATACCCCTAAGAGCAATTTTAGAGTGACTAATTAACCTAACAAGCATGTCTTTTGACTGTGGGGAGAAAGCTGGTGAGTACCCGTGAGAAACCCACGCATTGCACGGGGAAGAACAGCACACTCCATGCAGAAAGACCCCCAGACCGTGACTCGCACGCCCGGACTTCTTTGTCTGCACAAAGGCAACAATTGCACCAACTGCGCTTAAACTCAAATTATGATTATATTACTATAGAATCAATTGTTATTATAAAAGAATTCCATAAGTCATGACTGCTGAGAGCTATGGAATGGATGGCTCAACAGAGCTATGACTCTGTGTAAGTTTAGCAACTGTACTAAAGAGAAAACTAGGATTATTCTTGTTTCCTTCTCATTAAGGATGAGAAATAAGCTGTTCTAGCCTGGCGAAGTGTCTTTTTTTATACAACAGTAGGCTATTTTTCCAGATTAAGTAGGAATCCTCTAGGTGTTTAGAGCGCCAATTTTTCTCTCCATTTTCTTACATTGTGCTTTTAAAGTATGCAGATCTAGAATTAAACCAGGAGCCTGCCTCCTATGAATAATTACCCTTCTTTTTCAAGGGGGCTGCATTGTCTAATGCACCACGCAATGATGAAGTAACACTCTGAACAAGAGAATCAAATTTGTGGAAGGCAAGAAACAGAATTATTGCCCTTCCCTGTGCTTTTCTGTGATAATGAGGAGATAAAAAGTGAACAGATTCTTTAAAAGGTTGTTTGACAGCATTGTCTGATAATGATCTTCTATAATGAAATTTTCTTTCAGGTGTGGAGTACTCGGTTAAATTAAACTCAAAGTTTATTAAAAAATGGTCAGACAGGACGGGGTTAGGAAAATATTGTTATGTCTTTACACTCAATGCCATATGTCAGCACAAGGTTCCAGAGAAATGAAGACAAACGTGGGTAGGTTTGTTAATGTTTTGAGCAAAAGCCAATTGAGTCTAAGATACCTTAAGGCTAAATTTAGGCTATCACTTTCAGTGTCAACATGAATGTTAAAAATCCCCCACATATAAATAACTTTAATCGATATTTAAACACTAAATCAGATAAAAGGTCTGAAACATGACAGAATTGACAGAGTTGTAGCAATTGATTGGTCTGGGACTAATCAATAAATCGGACTGAAAGATGGATGCTACTCCTCCTCCTCGCCCAGTATTTCGAGGAATGTGAAAATGTAAATAATTAGTAGGAGTTGACTCATTTATATTAACATAATCCTCTTGCTGCAGCCAGATTTCTGTGAGGCAAAATAAATCAATCTGATTGTCACAAATCAGGTCACTAACTAGCAAAGTCTTTGAAGAGAGAGATCTTATGTTCAGTAAGCCACATTTAATTGTTTTATTTTTATTTTTAGTCTGAGTTGTGTTTATTTTTATTAGATTTTCCTGATTTCCTCTTTTTAGATAATTTTTTAATCTATTCAATTTTGGCCGTGGGCGAGACACTGTCTTAATAGGGTAATGGGTGGGTAGCAGTACAGAAGCTGCAGAGAGGAGTGTTAAACTACGACCCTGCTTCCTGGTCTGAACCCTGGGTTGTCAGAGGTTTGGAGAACTAATAAATTCGGCCAGATTCCTAGAAAGAAGAGCTGCTCCATCCAAAGTGGGATGGATGCCGTCTCTCCGGATCAGACCAGGTTTTCCCGAAAATGTTTGCCAATTATCAGTGTAGCCCACATTGTTTTCTGGACACCACCTAGACAGCCAGCGGTTGAATGACAGCATGCGGCTAAACATGTCGTCACTGGTTAAATCGGGGAGGGGACCAGAGAAAATTACGGAGTCCGACATTGTTTTGGCAAACTTACACACCGAAGCAGTTCTAACTTTAGTGACCTCCAATTGACGTAACCGGGTGTCATTACCGCCAGCGTGAATAATAATCTTACTGTATTTACGCTTATCCTTAGCCAGCAGTTTCAGGTATGATTTGATGTCGCCCGTTCTGGCCCCTGGCAGACATTTGACTATGGTCGCTGGTGTCTCTAGTGCCACGTTTCTGACTATGGAGCTACCAATTACCAGAGTTGGCTTCTCAGCGGGTGTGTCGCTCAGCGGGGAAAATCTATTAGAAACGCAGACGGGTTGGTGGTGACCTGTGGGCTGAGATCTAGAACTATGCTTCCTGCGTACCGTCACCCAGCCGGCCTGAGATCCCGGCTGCACGGGTCTGCTGGAGGACTGCTACGGGGAGCTACCCCTCGGTGGCTCCGCGCTAGCTAAGGGGCCTCGGCTATCTGCTGGTTTTTCAACAGCGCGGAGCCGGGCCTCCAAATCCGACCACCCCTCGCCTCCAAAGCTACAAAAATGCTACATTTATTACACGTACCATTATCACTAAAGGAGGCAGAGGAGTAACTGAACATCTGACACAGAGAACAAGAGAGAGGAGACTCAGAGAGAGAAACAGCAGAACGGGTAGCCATGGTGGAGCTAAAGCTAACGCTAAGCTAGCGACCCCTTACCACTACTAGAAAAAACCGTGTAAAACACGGAGAGTCGCCAAACGTTAAATACAGCAACAGAAAGTATGTGTTTTAACGTGCTTATGTATTATAACAAGTAAGAGATATCACAGTAGAGAGAAATCAGATCAAACGAGAGAGCCTTCACACACCAAACAATCCACCAAGTGCAAAACAGGAAGTGACGAATACGCCTTACCACGCCTCTTCACAGCATGTATTCAAGCATGTATTTTAAGGGGGGTATTTGTCAGGTGGTTTAGCTGTTAATCTGTTTAAATGCTACAGTTGGAAGAAATAAAAGCAAATCTAGACACATAGTCAACCAGTCATTCAATAATAAATGCAATAAATACCAGTGTTGCGTTAACTCATTTTTGCACACAGCAAACAGTGTGGGGATTAGTTTTAAGAGAAGAAAGAAAGCCTCCCACATTGGCGAAAGAGTTTTTATGGTTTCTACCACCTGTGTGATGTTTGTGTCCAAGCATCTATCCAGAAAATGATGGATTACACAGAGGAGTAAATTCAACTGTGCTCTGGGAGTAAATGTGGTACCATGTGTGCATATGATAGTGGTTTAGAAAAACAGAGCAGATCATTAGTGAAACACTTGTTTGATCACAGTTTCCCCAAGTTAATGATAGGAGTGAGCATGACTCGGTAATGGCTCTGTGGTATTTCAGCGTGTGTGAGCTCTCTTGTAAGTCAGTCTCTGTGAGGGCCACACTGAATTATTGAGGCTTCAATATGGAATATTGTTGGAATGTGAGGACATCTTTGCAGGTTATTTTCAATTATATCAAATTGTGCAATGAATTTTAAGTTACAACACCGGTCACATTAACTGGCCCACGGTGAAGATGTGTAAAAACCCTTAAACTAGTTTAATCTCTTGCAGTAGTATAATGTCACACTAAGAAATTCAGAAATATCCAACTGGGGGCACAGTTTAACAATTTAATATTTCCCAACTTTGGATCATACAGAGAGAGGTCTGTTCCCCTTAGCACAATCCCTCTGTATCATTTGAGACTGGAAGTCTATGGAGATTATGGCTCCATAGCCCAGAAACAGTATGCTGGAAATTGCCCTTTTTTTTTAGCCTTTAGCTTTAGTTTAAAAAAAAGATACTGTTTTGGTTGGTCCATCTGATCACCCCAACCAACTTTCCACCATGTTTGGACATTAATAGATATCTTTGTGTGGACATATTTTCATCTTTTACTTAAGCATCAGAATTTCTTTCTTGTTAGACAAAAAGTAACATCTTATTCCATTCAATTCAATTCAGTTTTATTTATATAGCGCCAATTCACAACACATGTTGTCTCAAGGCACTTTACAAAGTCAATTCATTCGAATCAAGCAGATTTCAAGTAAGGTACATACATTCAAACAGTGCAGTCGGATTCAGTTTATTATTCAAATTGGTTAAAAGTTTTTCTATCTAAGGAAACCCAACAGATTGCATCGAGTCAGTGACTTGCAGCATTCACTCCTCCTGAATAACACAGTGGACAGTTGCTAGCATGGACTTTGCTGCAATCCCTCATACTGAGCATGCATGTAGCGACAGTGGAGAGGAAAAACTCCCTTTTAACAGGAAGAAACCTCCAGCAGAACCAGGCTCAGTGTGAGCAGCCATCTGCCCACTGGGGTTTTTAAAGAACAGAGCAGAGACACAAAAGAACACGGAAGCACTGATCCTGGAGTACTTTCTATGGGAAAGAAAAGTAAAACATTTAGTTAGTCACAATAGAAGCTCAACCAGTCTAGAAGAGACAGGGTTGACACTGAAATATAGGGCAAAGTGTATCATCTGTATAAGGTGAGGATTAAGTTGTTGGCAGCAGCAGCTCAGCTGGTGTCCTCCTCTGGGAAGGTGCCACAGCTAAACACAGAGCCTTATCTATGACTATTCCATGAAAACTTGCTCTAATATGGTTTATTATTTACATTTTTATTTAACATTTCCTGGCATAGCAGAGTGTTCTGGATGTCTAATGCTCCTTTTTCACTAGTTCATACTCTCTGCAGTTCGGTACAGCTCTCCTTGCTTTTAAGGCTTTTCCATTAGTAACGTTTCCAAAAGTTACATGGAACCGTTACTATTTTTAGTACCTGCTTGTGGTGTCAACCGTGCCGAGTCATGCTGATGCCTGAAGACTGTAGCTCACTGAATGGGAAGTGTGCAACATCACTAGTCACAGCATATTAAAATAACTAACATCTTCAACCGTTAATTCTTTGATTGCTGGGCTTATTGTATATATCGCCCATATAGCATGATGTAGCGTTAGCTTACTCGCACAGATCCTTTAGCTTGTACCGCTCCATGACTTCCCTCTCTCTTCTGTACTTATCCGGAGTGCTTCGTCTGGCAGCCTGCAGCCTTCTCTGGGTTTTCTTTCACTCTGAGTCTAACAAATGCTATTGACCAAGCAGCAGGTCCTACATTGGTGTTGTTTGTGTCACATACAAATAACATCACATAACTTTTTTGGACTGTGGAGCCTACTTGCTATTAACAATCCTGCCCACATTGAGATGGTGCTCAATTGTACAGTAGAACTGACCCGAGACAAACCGTGGTGAGTTGGTACTAGAAAAGGGGCATTAGACAGTTCTGTTTACTTACTCTTCTCTGCCATGTTCTGCACTTGCTTTATTTCAGTTACTTCAGATTTATAAGATTTATTCTGTTGTTTAGGTGTTTTTTTAATTTCCTGGTTAAATGTTTTAGTTTGTGTTCTCCTATAGATCTGTCTGTGTTAGGGTTTTGGGTTTGAACTTTTCTTTTCATACTTGTGTTTAGATTACTCCCGTGGATTCCTGTGTTAGATGAGTTTGTTTATATTTCCTTATAGATCTGGTTCCTCTCTGTTTAGGTTCTGTTAGATGTTTTGTTGTTCCCTTGGTCTTCCTGCACACCTGTGTTGTGTTTGTTTCATTGCTCTGATTTCTGTTCTATTTAAGCCCATGTTTTCTGTTCCCTCTTTGTCGGGTGGTATGTTTATCCTCCTGTTCGTCTGTTGTCCTGTTATGAGCCCTGGTTCCTGAGTTTGCCTTGTGTGCTGTAAGTTTAGTTTGTTTATTAAGTGTTACCATCCACAATGTGCCTGCCGATGTCCTGTTGCCGCTTTTGTCCTTCAAAACCACAAACCATGACAGTAACTGTTTTTATTGTCATAAACTGTTGATAAGCACTACAGAGAAGCCACATGTACTGTGAGTAACATTACAGTGACAACCAGTTATCTGCATATAATATAGTAACTCAAAGAAGACTCTCAATTCTTTAGAGCCTGATTCTGTGTGAAGTCTGAGGTCTTTGGTTTTGGGACTTCAATGCGACTCCAGGCTAGGTTGCAGAGTCCAGCTGCCATCTCTGTGACAGGATACACTCTTCATCCATCCTGGTGGCCAGTGGCTACAAGGAATGGGCCTCTGTGTCATGTCATCCTTATACCCTACCGAAAAATAAAGTCATAAGAAGTCCCTAAGTGCCAATAATCGAGTCATTGCTAATTTATCATGGGATTTTCATTGTCGTCGTTGTCTTCTGCTTCATCCTGGAACGGGTCGCGGGGGCAGCAGACTCAGTAGAAACACCCAGACGTCCCTCTCCTCCTCCAGCTCCTCCGGGGGAGGCCAAGGCATTCCCAGGCCAGCTGAGAGACATAGTTCCTTCAGTGTGTCCTGGGCCGTCCCCTGGGCCTCCTCCATCGTCATGGGATTTTTCCCCACTGAATACATTTACTCAAATTAAAGGTTGGATATATCTAAAATCTATAGTGTGAGAATATTCTTCTTTAATTTAAAAAAAATGTTTTTTTATGACATTTTATATGACATTTATGACGAAATAGCCAGATTTTTGGTTGTTAAAACTCTCTGTAAACATCAATTTACCAAACAAGATGGACAAGATGCATCATGAGGAAAAGACAAGGCAGTGCGTGGGAGCATTGACAGTGAAGGCAGCGAGCAAGTTAGCCAATTAAAGCACAGCACCTCCAGACTAGTTATCAGGAGAAGGTGCCAGTTATTGACTGATTCTGTGCAGCAGATGAGAGGCTCTTTATAGACCTGGTACACAAGCCAAACCACAGAAATACATGCACAGTTTCACTTCACAAAAATCACTTCAGCACGCTCATGAATGACACGTAGGCAAAAACCACACTGACATGTGGAACACGCATTTTTCAGCTGTTCCATCGCACATGTTACATCCGCACCCCTTAAACAGACACACAGACATTGCCCCCTTGTAATTATGCAGCCGTTTCATCCCTTCTCTTTGCCCCCACAGATAGAGTAATTCTGCCAGCTCTGTCTTCAGAGAACTGTTTTATTAGCATACCTCTATAATCACAGCTCAGTGCTTTATAGTGTATATAAATGGCACTGCTGTGTCATTGTGCTGGCATATGGTTAGTATCTTGCTGACACCACAGTATTATTTGCTCATTTAATGTCAGCAGGAGAGAAGAGCATCCTGTTGTCTGCAGGAGAAAATAAGGGGGGAAATGGTATAAGGATGAAAATAGTGAGGAAATGTAGGAGAAAGGAGTGGTGCATGTTTTAGAAATAGGGTGATATCTGAAAAAGATGGGTGGAGAAGCAGAGATTAGGATTGGCAGTCAAGCAGAGTTGATGTATGGGGTAAGGATGAGAGGAGAATTAGCAATTAATCTTTCATGTTGGTGAGGGAAGTACAGAAGACTCATTCTCAAACGGGAAACCATCTACACATCTAAATAACACAACAGGTTGGCTGGCAATGACTCAAGCAGGTGAATGTTTGTCAAGAGCTGTGTCAAGGAAAACCAACACTGCACATCACCCTGAACACACCATACCTAATACCTGCTGGAAATAGGCACCAGACAGTGTAAGAATAAAAGGATGGATGGATGGATGGATGATATCTGCATTGCAGCAAAATAAAGTCAATGTTGAGGCAGCATAATAAAAAATGGACACCATGTCAGATCCATGAGGAACTCCACAAAAAGCTGGGGAGAAAAAAAGAAATACTATCATGAAACAGGAAGATTTACTTAAGTGCAAGGTAAACAACAGGAGTGAGTTTCCTCAATTCCCTGACTCTAACACAGATTAAAATAAAGTGGTAACTTTAAAAAGAATGTTTTGGTTTTCTAAGAGGAAAGGAAGTAAGAAAGTAATCTTTATTTAACATTTCCCCCACAAAATGGGATACAAATGAGAACTTGTAACAGGTAAAAAATGATTGTGGTGAGAAAAAATTTGGGATTCTTGAAATGCATGAGTAATGAAGTTACTTTTCAGCTAATGGATTTTTGACGAAAATTCTGCTTGGAAGACTCACCTCCACTTCGGGCTCCGTCTAATTACTCCACCACGTTCTCCGCTCCCACCAGTGAGCTCCTGATCCACATTCCTCTTCAGCCAATCATCCCTCCTGGCTTTGCTTTAAAAGACCTTCATACGCAGAATCTCCTGATCTTCAGCTGAGCTTCGACCCTCCTCCACCATCAGGCTTCAAGCTCCTTCCGACTCCCTTATCTCCTCAGGCCTCCACTCCACCACCAGTATCAGGATCCCGGGGGAAGATTTCTCTAATTCTTACCCTAAGATGTTTATTCAAGCTCATGTCATTATCAGCATCCATGTCTTCCACCGGGGTCCGAGCGCCAAAAGAAATCAAACATCAGCTAATAAACTCCTCTAATTGCCATCTCTGTGTTTCTCTCATTTGTGAGTCTTTCCAGGTTGAAATAACAACTCTACAAGAAGCTAAAGTAACTTCCAAATATGACTTGTCCAGTATGGTTTAGTCTTCCTGTAATTTAGTCCTAAGTGACTTGTTGCTACTTAGGGAATGTAATTTATGTATTTCTTTGTACTTGTATGTGTGTGGGTGTGGAGAACATGGGTGGCCACAGATTTTATTGATACAATAAATGTATTTCAGGCCTTCTTTTTCTTTTTTTTTGGTCTCCTCACTGGACTATACTGTTGGAACTCTAAGCCATGGATTTCAACATTAAAACTCCGGTACAAATTCTTCTGGAGTTTTCAAAATAAATTGCATTTAACAGACTTTCAGCACAACTTCAGAAGAGGAAAAGGGGGGTAACAGAAGACTTCCCATGATGCCACTGGCTGTATAAAAGCACCCCCTCTTCCACAAGCCGGCCTCTCCAAGCCGGTTGACCATCGGACCAGGAGCAGACACAGCGCGCTTAAGTCTTTTTGCTGGCAAAAAGACTTAACTCTTCAAACTGGATCCAAGAGTCTCATATGATCACCGATCATATGCAAAAGTTGAGTATTGAATGAATTGGCTGGTTTTGTGTAAGCGCGGGGTGTATTCATTCACGAACGGTGGATTAAGGCACCGGCATTGTTGACTTTCTCTCTCTCGCGAGCCCTGCAGACGCACACGGTGTTCGAGGAAAGTCCCCGAGCAGAGACGCAGTCTCTACAACCCGAGTGAAGCGGTTTGTTCCTTGCCTGAGAGAAGGACGACGCCGCATCACCGGTAACGTGCAGTCGCTTGTCCGGCCGACAGAACGAGCCGTATCTTAAGCCACAGCCCCGGAGGTCAGGTTAGCCGAAGCTAACACTTTGTTCTGACTGTGGACGTTTCTTCAAACTTCGCCGCCCCCGGACATCTTTTCCTCCAACATGGTCAGGAGTTGTGTTGGGTCGAATAACAGTTAGGATGAAATGATCTAAACCTTTTTCATTTTGATGAAGTTTGGTTTTTGTTTGTGTGAAACTGCTATCTTAGTGCTCGCAGGCTATCTGCACACGTGATCAGCTTTGTGTTCTGTTTTCTGTGTTTTTAAAGTTAAGACAAACTTTATTTAAAGGGTGATTTAAACACAGAAGGTTGCTCATAACGCGCCGTCCGCGCTTATGCACTTTTAACCCTTTTTATGACCCTGGTAATTTTAAGGTATGTGTTTTGGGTTCTGGATGCTAAGCTATCAGCCTCCTTTGGTTAGCTTAACTGCTAACAGCCTAGGCCACGTGCTTGCTGCTGAAGAGTATTTACCCAGAACGGTTCGTTTTTCATCCAGTAAATAATGTCCCTAACATCATTTACTACATTTGATAACTAAATAAACACCATTAAGCCCCATTTCTCCAGAAAGATTTGCTCTTTTTAAAGATATTTCCTAAATAATTTAACGTTACCTTTAATAATATTTCTTTAAATATTATTTCAATAAATAAAGGCAGCTAATGAGACACCGTTGAGAATTATCCATCCAGAAAGGTTGGATTTAATTCAGCAGGATCATTCTTTTAAACCATTATTTTATTAAAATAATATTTTATCTGATCTTGCATTGTGAATGGTTGTTCCTAAACGTTTGGTGATTAACTGCCTAAGTTGGTTCCAAGACTAATTTAACTTCATTTCCAATTCTTCAAGATAATCCTTGGTTCTCAACAATAACAACATTGCATGGTAATGTTTGCATCACCTTTTTTGGTCATAGATTTTCAATCATCTTTAATACACTTGTTTATATTGTACATAGCCCATTAGTCTTCGTCATTCTTTAATTCTGCTTGGTAGTTTAGTTGGAATTGTTTTTAGCATAGTAAAGAGTTTGTTGATTGAAATATGTTTTGACTTTGAGATTGACTTATTTTTGTTAATAAATTCTTGTAATTTTAAGAAATTTGTGTGTGAATTCATTACATGTGTGCAGAGTTTTTGCTGTTCAATAATTGTCAGAGCTTTGCTCACACCTTTCAACTTTTGTCCTAATACCATCGCCTTACTGGGCTGGTATTCACTAATCAACCTTAACAGACCGAAATATTATTTGATAAAATATTAATATTAAATATTAATTATTGTCATATTAATAATCACAACATTATGGCGTCCATGGGTGGGCATTATCATGAACAGCTTGCACTGTACATAAATGTGAATGAATAAACCACAACTGCACATTATTGATGCATACTGTTGCAGTGATTTAGCTTAAAACCAGCTGTCACTGGTCATAATATGACTCAAAACATCAAGTTCTAACATCAAATGTCCTGATTATATGTAAGAGAATATAAACGTATGTTTTAGCGTAAATTATTTTAACTCGTGACATTACAGGAGTTCACAATTTAGACTTTTGTCAAAAATTAATAACTCCAATATCTCCCTGCTAGTAACAATCGACTGCTACATAGGCAAAATTTTAGATGTTCTGACTCAGTCTGGTTTCTTCTGTGTAAGCAAATAACTTGAGACTTGGTTTAAGCTTCGGTTACCCTCACTGTCCAGACAGTTGCTGCACATCTGTATCCAGAGGGGCTCGTGTGTTGTGTATAAGACCACAATCTGAAAAGCTGGAAATTATAACTTTGCAGTTAATTTTAATATCTGACCTAATTTTGATGCACGTATACATCCAGTAACTTTTATAGTTTTGTTTTATGTTTTGTGAAAGAACAGGATTTATTGCCTAAGATTAAATTCCCAAATTTAATCTAATCCACCCTGCCATAAAGGGGGGTGAATCAAAAAGTCAAAATTGCAATTATTACACTTAGGAGGTGTAGCAATTTTCTTCTTCCTTTGCATTTTTAAAACAAAACCCCTTTAAGGTGAAGAGTAGTGTCTAATCACTAGTTCCTCCCAAGAAAGGTGAAAATTTTTGGAATGGGCTAAAAATCACAAATATCCTTATTTAGTAGATAGGGAGGTAGCATTGTACATCAAGCTTCAAGCGATATTGTTGTATACAAAGCTCACAGGTATAATGATCAACTTAAGAGGGTAACTTCCTGTGCCCATTGGTAGGCAATCGAGAATTTTTGCAATATATGTATAACGTCAAAGATACATTATATAAGACTGGAGCATACATTTGTTGATTAGTTTGTTGCTTTTAGGGGCAATTCTCCTAATTTGTTGTTGTTTTGTAGTGTGCTGGCCAGAATGATGGAACTGCAAACTTCCATTTATGATTCAGCATGATGTGGAATGCAGAAGGTTGTTGTGCGCGATCTGCATTCGCAGTTTCGTCTTCCAATGAGCAGGATGCGTTAAATCAGTTTGACCTTGCTGCATGTGATGGAAGGATTCAGGAGTTGTGTAACAGGCTTAGGCTTCTTTATAGTGTCCGACTTGAGATGCTGCTGATTTTCAGATGTTGCGTTTGTCGAGCTTAGCGCCTTGTTATTTCAGGGCAGAGATCACAACTGGGCAGCTAAAAGTATATCTTCAGTTGATCTAGACGACCACAGATTGCTCCTTCAAAGAGATAATGCCTTGCAAAAGGTGTGCTTGAACTCTCAAAAGCATGAAGGGAGAGGATGGAAGAAAGGCTGAAGCAAATTTAGAGGACCAAAGGGCGATGAGGCTCAAGGAGGCTCAATCCCAATATTAGTGGGAGAGGCAGATCGCGCCACCTTTCAGGTAGTTCCTATGTATTTGTGCTTTTTTCACTCCACCAGGTGGCAGCCTGCAGGCAGGGGTGCAGAGCCGCAGACAGGCAGACATCCTGCGAGCCGTATGGTTCAGAGTACATCTGCTTCCTAAATTGTCCTAATGTGTTGGCAAAGCTTAGCTTCGGCACAGACCTATATCATAAGTGTTGGAAGGTCAGATGTCTCCTATGGTTTCCTGGGCGCGAATAACCCCATTGCAGTGAACAACCAGCCAGAGATGAAAGCGAAGTGGGTTATTGAGCTACAGCGTCCACATAAAGTGGTACATATTTAGGTGGAAGGGGGGCAAATCATTGCGGGCCTGATTGGGCACCCCTTCTCCCTATCTGACTCTGTGTCAGAACCCCTAGGGGGCTTAGGTGAGAGACGGCAGGCATTGGCTCTCAGGGGTGGTGACTCAATCGCAATACTGACGGAGGCTCACCACGGGCGACTCATGCATGCGAGTCGCATTCATTAGTTAAAGCTCTCATTTTAAAATCGATTGATAAAATACTTGTTTCATCTTCCCCGAGAGGTTAGATCAGATGCTTCGCAGAACTAACCGGCAACTGACTGTGGTATTCGTCATTTCTTTCGTCCAAACTTCAGAGCCGCCCCATGACTATGCTTATTCCTCAATACATGGTCGATGTTGTAGGTCTAGGGTTGGGCATAAAAAAAAAAAAAAGAACAAGAATAACGGTTTAGAATGAAATTGATTAAAACGTTTTTCAAAAATTTTATGAAGTTTGGTTTTGTTTGTGTGAAACTCATATCTTAGTGCTTTAGTAGGGATGGCTACTTGAATCACACGTGATCAGTTTTTGTGTCTGTGTTTGATGTGTTTTTAATAAAGGGTAAGACGAATAGCGTGTTATTTAGAAGGGTGAGTTTTAAAACATCTAGCCGGAGGAAGGTTGCTCATTAACGCGGCCGTCCGCGCTTATGCATTTTTAACCCCTTTTATTGCAGCAGCCTGGTATTTTAAAGGTATGTGTTTGGGTTTCATGGTGGGGCTAAGCTACGGCCTCCTTTGATTAGCTTAAAGCTGCTAGGCAGGCTTTAGATGACACGTTGCTTTCATACAGAATATTTTACTAGAAAAGGTTGTTAGTCTTTCAAGTTAGTGAATAATGCAGTCTCTAGGAACATTTATTTTACTAATATCTTAACTAAGTTAAAAAACCCCATTTAAACAACCCATTTTCTGCCAGAAGATTGGCTCTTTTCGGCAATATTCGCCTTACAATAAATTGTATTCAACCTTATATTAATTTTTTAAATAAATAAAAGTTTCACCTAATTTAGTATCACCATTGAGAAAATTTATTCATCAGGAAGTTGGCGTTTTATTTCAGCAGATGTCGTTTCTTTATAAACATTTAATTTGATTTACAATATAGATATTTTATGCTGACATCTTAGGCATTGTGAAATGGGTTGTGCTTACACGAAACATTTGCTTCTAAGATATTGTCTAAGTTGGTTCTCAGACTTAACTTAATTAACTTAATATTTCTGGCAGATTCTTCAAGACTAATCATTGGTTCTTCAAACATAAATAACATTGCATGGTAATGTTGCTCACTGCTTAGGCAAAAAAAAATAAAAGAAGAAAAGTGGTCATGATTTTCGATGCATCTTTAAGATGCACTGTTATATATTGTACATAGCGCCTATAAGTCTTCGCTTATTCTTTAATTCTTTCTGCTTGGTAGTGTTAGTTGGATTGTCTTATGCATAGTGAAAGAGTTTGTGGGGGATATGATATGCATGTTGATGATCTTTGAGTTGACTTTATTTTTGTTGATAAATTCTTGCATTTTAAGATTATTGTGTGACTATCATTCATGTGTGTTACACGAGTTTATGCTGTTGCAAGTAATTGTCGTGAGAGCTTGGCTCGCAGCCTTTCAAACTTTGATCGGGCTAATACCCATCAGCCGTTAGCTGCGCTTGGTTTAGAAGAGTGTCTAGCCTCGATAACACTTTCAGTAGGGAGGGGAATCCTTTCCAAGTCTTCTGGCTGGCAAGCGTGGGACATACCTTGTAATCGGCTCATCTCACCTGGCTTCGTTACGCGGTATGTATCCGACTATGGGCCGGCTGTCTTTCAGTGTTTAACCCTTTCTCTCTGCCTAGACATAGCTACTGACTGAGCTTTTACTGTGACTAAACTCTATGTGCTTCTCTTCAGACTCTAAACTTGAAAATTGGGCTCAGAGTTTATCTTTTCCTTCTTTCTGGGGTGAAACGACTAAAGGAGCTACATCCATTAACATTTAAACTTTTCCTTCCCATAGAAAGTACTCCTGGATCAGTGCTTCTTTGTTCTCTTTGTGTCTCTGCTCTGGTCTCTCTAACCCCCAGTCGACAGTGGCAGATGGCCGGCTCACACTGAGCCTTGTGGGTCTGTGCTGGAGGTTTCTTCCTGTTAAAAGGGAGTTTTTCCTCTCCACTGTCGCTACATGCATGCTCAGTATGAGGGATTGCTGCAAAGTCAACGCCAGTGACTGTCCACTGTCTCTACATGTTTTCATCCGGAGGAGGTAGTGAATGCTGAAAGTCACTGACTGGATGCAATCTGCTGGGGTTTCCTTGTTCCCTAGATAGAAAAACTTTTTTATCCAATTTGAATAAATAACAGAATCTGGCTGCACTGTTCAATGATTAAGATTAATTGGAATGTATGTACCTGACTTTTGTGAAGTGCCTTGAGACGACATGTGTTGTGAATTGGCGCTATATAAATAAACTGAATTGAATTGGTATTCACAGGACAACCCTTAACAGACCGAAATATTATTTGATAAAATATTAATATTAAATATTAAATAATATTGTCAGATTAATAATCACAACAATACCATCTGTCCTTTATCTTTAAAAATCCCAAGTATACCTGATTTTAAATGTCTTTGTTTTTTTTTTTTACCTTTTCTGGATCAAATTCATTGATAGCGCCATAATGACTGCAATAACTGTTATTACATTTTTTGTCCAACATGTTCTTTTAATTGTTGTCTATCATATGATATACTATTATGAATATTTTAGCTGTCAAAAGAAATCGATTCATGATTTCACTGAAAAATAATTCAGCACAGAAAAATGTACACAAAAACTAGCGGATACATCATATGAATAAATATTATTTTTTTCTGTCCATTTCACAGCTGAGATAAAAGAAATTCATTCAGATGCAGCAGATTGCATCAACCCATTGAGCTTGTTTTGGTTGCAGAGGTGAGCAACTCAGCAGATAAGCAGCTGCTGATAGAAGTATTGTACAAGCAGAAGCTATGCTTGAGCATCAATGCATAATACTAAGACAGATGTACCTTCACAGGTAAACAGCTGGAGGAAAACAGAATCTAGGGAATAGATATTTAGAATGACAACAGGAATGATAGGTGTCCAGAAAACTACGGATTCTTTTGTGGCTAGTTTTTCATTGACATTGTTTTCAGACTTGTTCAATGACAAGACAAATGTGTGTGTGAATCTAAAGTTATGGAATAAGTTTGGATTTATACAAATTTGTTCATTTTTGCCATTTGATTTAGTGCAGGTAGCTAAGTGTGCTTGAAGCCGCAATATTTTGAAAACTAACATTGACAGATCGATTTAAATGTGTTTATATTTGGCAACAACTAACTTTAAGCTTTGATTTTCACAGCCTGTATCATAGCTGTTATGGTTCTGTGAAACATGGTACTGGTAGGATAATGCTGTGGGGTTCCTTATTTTAAGCAGGGAAAAGGATGCTGGCCAGAGTTGATAAGTCAAAATGAAGCTAAATACAGATCAATCATGAAAGCAAACCTGTTTAAAGGCTGCAAGAACTTTATAATATCAATGTGTTAGGATGGCCCAATTGGTCATTGTGTGGGTTATCATTTTAACTGAATCACAGTTACTGCTCTGAGCAAGAGCTTTATATTTGATTCTTAAAGGGGTGTGATCTTTCTGTGCTCAGTGGGCACACTAGTCTGCTGTATAGTGATTGCAGGAAAGCCATTTAATTTGAAGTTTGTGTGTTCTGGCTTGGGATCTCTGACAAATCTATTTATAAATAGAGAAGCATTCACTAGTCTTTTGGGAGCTCACAGCCTCTAAATTGTGTGCAGTCTCAAAGGTCAGTATCAGAAAAGCTAGTAAATAGCCCAGAATTGAAAGGCTGGTTGCTCATAAGACTCCAGTACCTTCTTACTATTTCTAAACTACAAATATTGAATCTAACATGTCTGTGTAATGGTTCCTCATATCAGTGAGAAATAGTCTTGAGAATTAAATGCAATTTGAGTAATGTTAATTTTAAGAACACTTATTTTTTCTATCAATGATATTAATGTGGATGTCCACCTGTACAATATTTTTTACCTGAGTTGTTCCAGTTGCCCCTATTCCATCCCATGCTCCATATTACCACCTTGTATGTTTAACATCCTTTGCTGCCAAAACTTCATTTTTTAACAATCTGTAACCAATCTTATTTTACTTTTATAACTGTTTAAAAAGCCAGACATGCAAATGCTTAATTTAGCACCTACATATCAAGACAACTATTTATGTTTGGAGTGCTTCTGAAAATAATTTAGCTATAAATTATTTCAATTTAAAGTCTTCCTAAAATCTTCAAAACTTTCAGCATCTATAGGGCTCTAAGAGCTAATTAGGTCAATGAGAGTTTATGAGATTTAATGCTGCCTGAAAGAAACACATTGGCAACAACTCAGAATGGGTAGTGACAGATGGTTTAGAATACACACAGGCCTTGCTTTCCTCTGCTGCAGACAGAAAACAAATAAGTCTGAAGCTAAACTGGGAATGTTTTCTTTGCATGTTTCTACAATGAGGTCTGTACAACAATAGCATTCTTTAAATTATATAAATACATCGTATGATTATTCTAAAAATTCTATCTATCTATCTATCTATTTATCTATCTTCTCTGATTAATCAATCAGCAGGCTGTAAAAATAGGTGGCTCTTTCCAAGCTGCCATTTTTGGTCAATTTCTAAATACAGGCTACAGTAACTCATTACAGTCATTTTTTTAAACCCCCTGATGGAGAGGTCTGTTGTTCAGCTTACATTATGAAGTTATTGGACCAAAAGTAACATTTTCTTCCATGATACAATCACAGCAACAGCTCATTAATCAAAACAAAAAGGTCCATTACCACTTTCTATTGAAACTCAACCTCCTGTTTGATTACTATCTTAACACAGTGTTTCTTTGAGGAACAATTATAAATAAGGGGAATTTTGCTGAAGACTAACTATTCATTAAAACGTTTATTTTACTTAATTAATATAGCTGATATGGGGAGGACAGACTGCCTGTCCATCACTAGTGCAACATCAAGGCAACCTTGGAAAATTATCACATAATCACACATTCACTACAAAAACGTAACCACTAAACCTGCATATTTTTAGCTATTTAATATAACATGGTAGGTCTGCCATATTACAACTGTAATAGTTTCAGTAACAACATTTTCAGTTTCACATAGACCAGTCATCCAACAAGACAGCCCATCAGCATGTGCAGCAAGTTAGTCAAGCAGTCAAGTATCCAGTCAATTTAACTCAGACTTTAGCCGCCTTGTTAAATGGCTCTTTTCACACCTCATTTACTTATTTTTTTCACTTTCTCACCCTCATTTCTCCAAAGAGGTGACAAAGTGATGAACCAAATTGAGGTTAGTTAGAGAAAAAAATGTTTTTTGCTATTTCTGCACCGTTTTGAGATGATTTAGTTTTATGAAGGATTCAATTGCAGAGGAAAACTGAGTTGAAGCAGAATGTGTTAATAATAAAAATGAAGAGAACTTACAAATATGATTTGGCATATGGAGAACAGACATGAAGCTCAGAAATTGGACCAGACATAGAAAGGCAGTCAAACAGAACAATCCATCAGAGAACAATGAGAACCAGTGATCTTATATAACAGACGGGGTGGAGAAATGACAAGCAAACCAGATGAGCTAATCAGAGGAAATGAGTTGCAGCTGAGGCAGAGAGAAAGGCAGAGCAGCTGAAGGAGCGGGACTAATTAACCATGAAGGAGCTGAACAGAAATACAAAGAAACCCAGTGAAGAATTTGACAGAAATCTAATGCCTGCTTCACACGGTAGGATTTTCATGCCGATTTTTGACCCGATCTTTCCCATCTGACATGCCCTGGTCATCGTGATGGCTCTTATGATAATCTTATGAGATATTCCTGCGGTGTGTGATGTGTTAAGAGTTATCTAGTCAGCTCGGAAGGACATCGGGACCACTCCGACCTCAAATTGGGGATATTCAATATGTTGGATTGTCTTGGCCCTTTTAAATGTGACGTGTAGCCAATCGGAAAGTGAGGTGACGGAAAGGTGGAGGGAAATTACTCTGAGGTCACCTTTGATCTCAAGAGGGTTTAAGAGATTTCCCAACAGACATCTGTTCGTGAGTGAAATTTGTTTGTGTGCGGTGTGATGTGCTTGCTGTACACAACACACTGTAGGACCTCTGTTTGGTTTTTGTTGTACTACACAGTCATATTCAAAGAATTACAATACTTTTGAAAGGTTCATGTATTTCAGTGTTTCAGCTCACTAAGTAAAACACATTAAATAGATTAATTATCCACATAAATGTTTTCAACCTTTATTTCTGTTAAACATGATGATTTTCAGCTTACAGCTAATGGGAACAAAACATTTAAGATTAGCATATTACACCAGACCAATAAAAACAACATTTTAATACAGAGATTTGGGCTAATATGTTCAATACCTGCTTAAAGGTTGTTATTTTCAAATACTTTTAATCTGACAAACAAGCCTCATTGTAACACGCATTCTAATTTACTGAAAATGACTGTAGTTACTGTAAAAAGTAATTATTCAATTCTGAACATCAGTGAATTACAGCTGTCAGAATTGTCATGCTGTCATTGTTAAATACAGGTTGATCCAAATTCCACGTGAACGTCATGATTTTCAGGATTTCTTAAATAGTGGTGTTTCAATAATAGCACAGACGTTTAATAGCACAGACAATAATAGCACAGACGCCATGCAGCACTGCCCTTATGGGGTGCTGCATGGCGTGGTTGGTGGGGCAAGTGTACCCATGTGCGAAAAACGGTCCTTAGCTTAGCTGCCCTGGGCTTAAGTTCACAGCCATTTGCTGCATGCCTAGCCTGTGACAGTAATATTATTCAAAAACCAAATATTGTTCATACATGTTTTCCTGAGACAGACACCAGTTTTCACAAATTTATTCTGCAGAAGTATATGTAAATAACCCGTTTCACCTGGTCCTTCCACCTGTATGTTGTCTGCTTGGCAGCAGATGACTGCACACATAATGGTAGAGTAAATTTCAAGTTTCTGTAAATACCAGTGCCCCTTGCACTTTTTAAATCGATGACTGGAGGCCTCTGTCTCTCCCCTTGGTCTCAAAGGTCTCTCACTGACTTGCTCACTTTTCCACTCCAACAAACATATCAAAGCAGTGTGCTTACTGTTCCACTCATATACTCTAGCATAATATATGTATTACAGCTTTAGTGAAGAGTCACATCTGACTTGATTGTCTGTTACTCATTGGTATTTTTTCCCCCTGAAGCTGAGTAAAGCTGGGATTAATGTTCTAAAACAACAACCAAAAAAGAAATCACAATGGAATCCCTAAAATTGTACAATCTCCTATTTCTCTGGAACTGTTTCGCATGCACTATCGGGTTTATTTCTGCTTTACTCCTAAATTATTATTTTTTAGTTACCAGACAACTCCACGTCTTTACCTGATTATGCATTGCTGAAAAGTAATGTAATGTCTTACTTCATCAGGGAGGAATTACGTGTAATGCTTTTCCTAAATCAAAAAGTGATGTAGATGTTTTTTGCATTTTTGCATTATTTGCTGTTATTTGAGTTTTCTCTTCCTAGAAGCTACACCTGGCCTGACTCTGTGTCTACCTGTGACACATTTCTGGAGAGGGGCATTGTCTAAGCTTCTGCTGGCAACAACTTAATGCTCACCCTCTACAGATGATCCACATGGCCCTGTCTTTCAGTATTTAACCCTTTCTCTCTCCTAGATATAGCAATTGACTGAGCTTTTACTGTAACTAATTATATGTGCTCTCTTTCAGACTCTATCCTTGAAAACTGGCTCAAAGTTTATCTGTTCTTTCTTGAAGGGACTAAAGGAGCTACATCCACTAACATTTACTTTTCCTTCCCATAGAAAGTACTCCTGGATCAGTGCTTCTGAGTTCTCTTTGTGTCTCTGCTCTGTTCTCTCTAACCCCCAGTCGGTCGTGGCAGATGGCCGCTCACACTGAGCCTGGTTCTGCTGGAGGTTTCTTCCTGTTAAAAAGGAGTTTTTCCTCTCCATTGTTGCTACATGCATGCACAGTATGAAGGATTGCTGCAAAGTCAACACCAGTGACTGTCCACTGTCTCTACATGCTCATCCGGGAGGAGTGAATGCTGCAAGTCACTGACTGGATGCAATCTGCTGGGTTTCCTTAGATAGAAAAACTTTTTATCCAATTTGAATAAATAACTGAATCTGACTGCACTGTTCAATGATTAGGATTAATTGGAATGTACAGGGGTTGGACAATGAAACTGAAACACCTGGTTTTAGACCACAATAATTTATTAGTATGGTGTAGGGCCTCCTTTTGCGGCCAATACAGCGTCAATTTGTCTTGGGAATGACATATGCAAGTCCTGCACAGTGGTCAGAGGGATTTTAAGCCATTCTTCTTGCAGGATAGTGGCCAGGTCACTACGTGATACTGGTGGAGGAAAACGTTTCCTACCTCGCTCCTCAAAAAAAACCCCAAAGTGGCTCAATAATATTCAGATCTGGTGACTGTGCAGGCCATGGGAGATGTTCAACTTTACTTTCATGTTCATCAAATCTATCTTCACCAGTCTTTCTGTGTGTATTGGTGCATTGTCATCCTGATACATGGCACCGCCTTCAGGATACAATGTTTGAACCATTGGAAGCACATGGTCCTCAAGAATGGTTCGGTAGTCCTAGTCCCAGTGACGTGCCCATCTAGCACAAGTATTGGGCCAAGGGAATGCCATGATATGGCAGCCCAAACCTTCACTGATCCACCCCCATGCTTCACTTTGGGCATGCAACAGTCTGGGTGGTACGCTTCTTTGGGGCTTCTCCACACGTAACTCTCCCGGATGTGGGGAAAACAGTAAAGGTGGACTCATCAGAGAACAATACATGTTTCACATTGTCCACAGCCCAAGATTTGCGCTCCTTGCACCATTGAAACCGACGTTTGGCATTGGCATGAGTTACCAAAGGTTTGGCTATAGCAGCCTGGCCGTGTATATTGACCCTGTGGAGCTCCCGACGGACAGTTCTGGTGGAAACAGGAGAGTTGAGGTGCACATTTAATTCTGCCGTGATTTGGGCAGCCATGGTTGTATGTTTTTTGGATACAATCCGGGTTAGCACCCGAACATCCCTTTCAGACAGCTTCCTCTTGCGTCCACAGTTAATCCTGTTGGATGTGGTTCGTCCTTCTTGGTGGTATGCTGACATTACCCTGGATACCGTGGCTCTTGATACATCACAAAGACTTGCTGTCTTGGTCACAGATGCGCCAGCAAGACGTGGACCAACAATTTGTCCTCTTTTGAACTCTGGTATGTCACCCATAATGTTGTGTACATTTCAATATTTTCAGCAAAACTGTGCTCTTACCCTGCTAATTGAACCTTCACACTCTGCTCTTACTGGTGCAATGTGCAATCAATGAAGACTGGCTACCAGGCTGGTCCAATTTAGCCATGAAACCTCCTACACTAAAATGACAGGTGTTTCAGTTTCATTGTCCAACCCCTGTATGTACCTGACTTTTGTGAAGTGCCTTGAGACGTGTGTTGTGAATTGGCGCTATATAAATAAACTGAATTGAATTGAATGTTTTAAATGCTGCAGACTGAAAAAAACAGACCCATTAGAAGATATGAAGCACTTGTTGATTTTAAAACTACACTGGATTTTGAAATTATTACAAGTGGTCTACAATACCAATTTGTGATCTATTGTCAGAATAGAAACAAAACAGGTGTGCTTTCTTTTTTAAATTATTAAATCATGACATTTTCACTTAATAAATTAAAAGAAAAAGGTCTTTGCTTTCTATCATGAGGTGCTTGCTGTACAATTGCTTACCAGCTTGTCCTCCTATCACTCTCAGGGCAACAGCACTGCGGGGGAGAACTTTCTCAGCACCCCTCACCCAAGTTGTACAAGGTTTTGAAGTTGTGCTTGTGAACATCTGCAAATGAATAACTACTTGTTGAAATATTCCACAATCATGTTCTAGAATGTAAAAGAAGGAACACTTTTATTTAAAAAAAAGTTTAAACAATGTGTGTAACTAGAGAAATTCTTTGGAGCAATCTTACCTAAAAAGGGTTATTTTTGTCATCTGTGACATCTCTGACCTGTGTTTGTAAAGGTGGCAGTGTAGCTGGTCACTTTTTTCACTTTGTCTGTCTCAATACAACCACCAGCTTTTAGCAGGATATATTTTTTCACATTGGAACATAAAGCAGCATCTTCATAAAGCTTGTCAGCAGTGAGAATAGGGAGATGCTCTGAAATGTACTGGCAGATGGCTGTGCTAATTTTGGACTTGATAAAACAGTGGATCAACATTAGCAGATACTATGGCTTCCAGAATTATCACGGGCTATGTAAATTTCGCATCAGACAACTTGTATTCTGTGCCTTGGTTTTTAAATGAAATGCAAACTTAAAAATGAACCTTGGATCACTAAGCAATAATGCAGTTATTTTTGTTTGTGTTTTAGATAAGCAATTTGTCCACTTATTGCAATTTAATGAAAACCAAGTATGATAAACTAAAACATTTTTAGAATCTAGAATGTCAAATTATAGTTGGGGTGCAAGAGAGTGCTTCAGCACCATTCTCTACCACATTTTGTTCCTCAACTCAACTTTCTATTTTTTCGATTTTGATGTGATGTGAGCTTGGATACAGCACTGTTTGAACAGCCAGCTTCGTTAACAATAAACGTTTGTGGCATGCGTGATCTCTAGCTTTTTGTGTTTTGTTGCTCACTTTGGCTTTATGTTTTGATTATTTTGTGTTGTGATTGTTTAGAGGTTTTGTCTTTGTTCACATTCCATAATTAGTTTCTTCTTTTGTGTGTCCAATTCCTGAATTTGTGTTTTGTTCTTCTGTGTTTTTCTGTGTATTTCTCATTTTGGTTGTAGCCCCTAGATCCCCAGATCCCAGTGTGTTCATGTGTTCATTAGTCATTTTCCCTCAGCTCCTGAGTTCAGGTCCCCACTCAGCAGTATCACATTCAGTTGATTGCTACACTCTAGTTCCTTTGTCACTGATTTCATTAGTTATAAGCCAGTCCTTTTCCTTTATTCCTCACAAGATCCTTCAGTTTTCCAGCCATACAAATTTGTCATCACTTTTCCTTCATTCCTCGTTGTTCCTGCCACACCTCAATGCTGTTATCCCTTTGTGTTTTTCCAAGTTTTTGGACTCTTCTAATTAAATATAATTTTCACAATGTACCTTCTGATGATCTGTCGGCATTTTGGTTCATCTCAAAATATGACATATCGTCCTTTTGAAGGACATTGGTGATTATCTGCTAGACAACTAAAAAGTCAGCAGTCATATATGTGTTTGTGTTGGTCAAACATTTCTGTAATAAAATAATTTTTTTCTGTTGGTTTCATGTAATAATCTAATTTTTTTAGCAACTGAATTATGGGTTTTTATTAGCTGTATACTATAATCATCAAACAAAAATTGAAATAAATGCTTGAAATATGTTGCACACTGAGTTTCATTTGTTGAAATGATTTACTGAACTAAGATATTCTAGTTTAAGACGCAACTGTATTTCTTACTGTTTTCCCATTCTATTTACATTGTTTCACAGGTCAACAGTGTTTCAGGTTATTTTCCTACATTTTTCCTTCCTGTTTTCCTGTTCTTTTTCTATTCTGTTTCTTGTGACTTCTACACGTTCTTAGGTCACATCTCTGTTGTTCCTGGATGTTTGTTTTGTAAAGATGCCTATTTTAAAAGGAGCTGATAGTCCAAAGTCCCCTGAAACAAACTAGATTTTGTTCGATATGAATCTGCCTCTAAGCAGCACCAAAATACAGTAAAAAGTCATATAAAGGCCAATCCCTGCTGTGAATATGATTTATTTCCCAGGGAACATGTAGTTCACTTTGGAATCTTATGTTAACATGTATGAAAGTACTTGAGTTGCCTTAATGCTGCTTCCTTCCAGTGATAAGTGACTCAGTAAGAATTGGGGGCTGTGTGTGAGAAGCAGTAGAGTGATGGAGAGCCTGGTGAGCCTGATGCTGGTGGGAAGATGTAAGCCGAGGGCCAGAGTGGCGAAGATAGTGGCCCTGAGTGACAGCAGCTTAAATGTGTGGATTATGAGCGTATTAGCAAACTAGAACCACCCAACAGAAACACTGCAGGGTACAAGATGAACCATACAGTTGTTTTTTCCCTTAAAAATTTATTGGAATAGTGGAGAGGACATGGGGATTAATAGGACAACAATAAACTCCTCAGAAGCACACAAAAAAACATTAAAGGTTTTGCGGCTTACATGCTGCTCTGAAACAGAAAGGGGCACACACCTTAGACCAGTGGTCCCCAACCTTTATATCACCGCGGACCGGTCAACGCTTCGACAATTTTACTGCGGCCCGGGGTGGGACTCACAAACTCAACAACACGCAGCTGATCTGTTCTGCATATTTCTGCCGTTTTTTAAGGGGACATATTACTGTGAGAGCTAAGATCAGCTCAGTCTACACATATTTTGCGGCCTTCTATTTATACTTTTGGAACGGCGTCGGCGAATGCGTGCTACGAGCAAGAGAACGGCGTTCTCTCCCACAACGTGTTGCTAAGCAACGCCCAGCTGAACAGGTATGATTTTATAACTTTATATACCTTTGTGAATCCACCTGCATCTTTATGAACATACCTTCTATCAACCTGCGGCACTCTGTTGTCCCATTGTCTGAGAAAAACACGGTCCCGGTCTTCATTTGCCGTCTTCAGCACAAAATAAATTTGGTCCAATGCTTCATCCACGGTTTAAAACTTTTTCCGGGAAGCCATTGGGCTTACAAAACCAAATAATCCAACACGAGAAATTATTAAAAAAAAAAAAACATACACGCTCAGCTGCATAATCGGTTCTTCCCTGTTTGAACTCGATGTGGATTTTTGAAACACGCGCCGTTACGCATGTCCATAACTAGAGTTTGGATGGGCCGAATACCACAAATGACCCCTCATTTTCATCCTTAGAGCCAGTAGAATAAAGCTATCTCCAAATCTTTCACGTCAATCCCACCAATCAGGAACCAGAGGCCGAGACTTCCAGTGATACCATTTTGTAGGATGTGTTTACTTTCTGATTCAACTGCTTGCAGTTTTAACTGTGCTTGGCGTTCGTAGAAATTGTTTATATCGGCTTTTAGTCAAGATTCTGATGTTTCAGAGGATACCACACATGTCTATGTTTAATTTAGGGAAGTTTGAGCAATAAACATAAGGGAAAAAAAAAAACCTGGACCTTCCCCGTTTGCGGGGGGGGTGGGGCCTAAGTTTAATTATTTCTCGTGAGGCCCGGTACCAATTGATCTACGGACCGGTACCGGCCCGGGGGTTGGGGACCACTGCCTTAGACCATCAATGCAAAGATGAGGCAAAATCAAGCCATATTGTTGTAGCTCTCAATTTAACTGATTTTGTTTCTTGTAACATTTCCCTGAATATTGTAATTAATACCCTCCCAACTTGATGGAACATTCCATATAAAGTCATCATTCTAATATAGTAGATCAGCTGGCAACCTAAAGCATGATTGTATGAAGTTGCATGAAGTTGTAACAGACTAAAACAAAGGTGGCAAATTATAGTAGCTTGCAAAATATTCATACCCTTTGAACTTTTTCATATTTCGTCACGTTTCAGGAATACATTTTAATGTATCCTTCATAAATCTGCTGTGCATGCATTCCTGTATCTTATCTTGTATCAGTCCCAAGGCTTAATATATACGGCTATAATGACCAACAAAGTAGAAATGCAATAAAAAATGATATTATTAAAATGGTCATGGAAGAGTAAGTGGAGAGAGCCAGAAAATGAATACAAGTGGGAAAACAAAGAAGTCTTTTGCCTCTGTGATCTAGGGAGATACCCTCTCTCTCTCTCACTCACACACACACACACACATTCTATGTGGATCAGAACAATATTATTTCTTATCATTGAGAATTAGTTGTCTTTTTTCAGTCCTCCCTCTCTTCTCTCATCACAAATAGACTATAGAGCTGTTTTCTTAAAACAAGATTACATATGGATGTGCCTTAAATCTAATTAATAATGTTGAGATGCAGGACCAATACACACTGACACCATGTAAAGTTGAATTAAAAAATATATGTCAGTAATAACAGTCAGCATGTTTTCTTCATAAAAACAGTGTACTAAAAACAGAGAAATTTAAATGGTAAAAAAGTCAGAATCTGACCCCTAAACTAAAATGAACCCGTCCTGTTACTGTAAACCCAGTATTGTGTATTATCTAGTCTCATGAGTTAGAAGTATACATTTCTCCCCGACTGTGGAATATATTGTTCGCTGCAAAGCATCTTAAAATAAGCTAATAAATAATAACATTTTCAAGTGTAAAACATCCAACTCAGTCCAAATGTCATCTGATTTAGTCTACTAACTTTAAACGAATTTGATCCAGTCCTGTCAAATTAGTTTAATTTATTGTAATCTGACTAACTATATTGCAGTTACAAAAAGGGTGGCAGGTGAACTGAATTCCTTCTCCTCTCTAATTAATCCCAAATGTTGAGCTAGCTCAGAATAAACGTCCAGTAAAATGCCTGCCTCAACCAGCAGTAGTGTGAGAGGACACAAACACAGAGAGAAACAGGCCATGGATACAGGCTATGGGTATAAAAAAGATACAAAAAGCAGAAGAAAAACATTAAGTAAATTAAAACATATATAAAGGGAGAGTTACATAAAAACATTGTGCTTTAAAAGGAACTATTGCAAAACAATTTTTGTACTCTTTCATAAATGTTTTGGTAATAAGATTTCAAAAAACTGAGCTCATGTGAATGTAGAATAAACAAAAGATACTGCAATTAGTAAGCTGTCACAAATATCACATTGTTACCCTTAAAGGTTTATCCTTTCATTTGAGAAATTTGTGGGGAAAAATGAAGATTACATTGTGAGAAAGTACTAGACTAGCTTCTGGTCAAAATGGAAAACAACATCAATTTAGGTCTTATAGAGGGTAGGAGATAACCAACACAGACCACAAATAATATATGTTGAGTCATGTATGAAACTACTTACCCATTTTCTTTTAAAATTCTCACTAATCTCATGATACATTTTCATAACACAGTAATGATTCCTCTACAATTGGCTTTTCTTAGTTTTTCTAAGACATTTTAGTGTTAATTTAAAGGTAAAACCACAGAGCCATATTTATGCGAATGCCATCACTATATGAATAATGTTTCATTAAACAGATAATTTGGCATGTGGACTTGAGCTATCTCTTTAGTTACACAGCTGAAGTTGACCACTGTTCCTCTCTCTGCCATTTAAGTATTACTTTTTGTGTTTTCTCTATATTCTTTCTTTCCATAGAAGTGCATCTAGCCCAGTGCGTCTGTTTTTACCTGTTTCTTTTCTGAACAGTGTTACTGGCAATAACTTTGTGTACAGACTTGTTTTATTGTTCCATAGAAGATATGTCTGAGCCAGTGGTTGGGTATTTAGTTGTTTCTGTTTCCTGGAAGAAATAATTTACAGAGCTATTGCAGCCATTAACTTTTTGTACTCTTTGTTCTTCTTTTGCAAAGAAAGTACATCTGACCCAGTGTCCTTGTGTTTGGTGGTGTCTCTTTCTTCAGCAGGGTCATGAGGCTAATTCTGCCATTAACCTTACATACCCTTTTTCCGTTCTGTCACATACAAAATAAGTTTGGCCCAATGTATCTGTGCTTAGCTTGTCCAGAAGCCATTTATGGAGCTATTACTGCAAATGAATTTGTATTCTGTTTATTTTGCATAGAACGTACTTCTGACTCGGTGCCTTTGCGTTTAGCTGTGTGTTTTTCCGAGACAGAGCCATTGATGGAACTATTGCTGCTCTTTGTGTAAACGTTATTGTTCTGTCACATTGAAAGTATACCTAGCCACCGCTTCTCTGTTTAGATGTACTGTATCTCTTTCAGGAAAGGTGTTTTTGGAATTAACCTTGTTAACGTTTTTATTTTTTATGTATTTCGTATAGAATGTTCATTTGGGCACCTGTTTCTGTGCTTAGCTGTGTGTCTTTTGTGAAAGAACATTTTAACAGAACTACTGGTATTATTATCTTTGTGTACTGTCATAGTTTGTTTTGTTATTTTTTTCTACACAAAAAGTACCCAAGATTGAGTGTTTATGTTTTTACCATGTCTCTTTCCTGGCATTTAAACCCCTAGCAGATTATGCAAGATGGTCACTCATGCTATGACTGGTTCTACTGGTGGTTTCTTTGTTTACTTCATCGGGAGTGGTTCTTCTCTGCTTCTGCTACCTTCTTTGTCAAGATGAGGGCTTGCTACAATGTCAATAACTTTATGCAGACAGCAACCTTAGGTTTTTACAGTTTGGGAGTATATATTAAAATTAATTTGACAGTAGTATATTATACTTTGAATCATACTGTAATATGAATTTTGAATTATGGAATGAGCTAGAATGATTTGAATTGAATTTGGACCGTGCTGTATTCTATAAAATTAGATATGTTTCTCTTGTAAAAGAGATTGACATCAGCTGTGATCGGGTGAAACTCAGATCAGTGTAGCATAAATCCACAGACAGACGCACAACCCCACACAGTACCAACAGGGGAGTCCTTTTGTAGTATGCCATAAATCAAAGCCTTCCCTTAAGCAACTTCAGGGGTAACAGAAACAACAAAGGATCACACTATCTGTGCCAAAGGGAGATGCTTGGAGTCAATAGAAGCAAACACGACTTATTAACACTCACTTAGGTTTGCACTGGCTCATGTTACATTACAAGGAGAAAAAAACTTTGAGAAGGACAGTTTTTACATTTCATTTATATTGCTTTTGTAATGTAATTCTATAGAACTGAATTACAATATTTATTAGATTGCTTTACACATTTGATACTGCAAGCATGGCAGTTGTATACATTATCTATCATGCTATTGTTTATGGTTCTATTTCCTTTAATTTGGCCACTTGTGATGCCGATCATATTCAAAGTAGAGTAAATCTGCTGGATTTAATTACTATTCTAAAAATGTTAGCTGGTTATGTTGATATGTTTCATCTTAAAAGGTGATGCAATCAAACAATAAAGGTAAACAGTAAAAAAAAGCATAAAATATTGACAAAGCAACTCCAAACAGTTGCTGTTCTTTCCTATCTTTTCATATGATAAGACGAAAGTTGAATTCTTAAGAATCCTTCGAGCATTCTAAAGAAGGATCTCAAGTTGATGCTTAGCTGTAGTATATTTGACAGTTTGCAGCAAATGTTTATATAACTAAGGTTTAGAACAAACTGAAAAAAGAAACTACTTTGCTTCTCTCTTGTGTGATATTTCCAATCCAACTGTTACAACTATAAACTTTGTTCATTTGAAGTTATACAATCAAAATCCTAATGACTCATCCACATAGAATGCACATGATTGTTGACTCTTTTTAGGTAAGCTGAATCTGTTTTTCTTTTTATTTCAATCACTATTTCATTTTTGATGTCATATAAAAAACATGAACATAAAAAACCTAAAAAAGCTAAAAAAGTTTGAAACATGAAAAAGAAATGCACAATAAGCAAAAAAATAATGATTATTTTATATTCAGATTTGTTTATTATAATTATTTGTTTCACTAAAACTAACTAACCAAATTTTATATAATAGTAGCGTAACCAAACCAGTCCTGAATTTTTACAAGGAAAACTGTAATAGGTTTTCAGTATTATACAATTTCAAGAGATTTCTGTGTCCAGCATGTTTCCCCAGTGCATCTGTTGTTAAAACTTGGAGATGAAATTATTTTTAAACCAATGCGGGCAAAACAAACTGTAATAATGAAACCAAATTGCAAGACAAACGTTAGGAAGACATACCTCCATAGCCTATCTATACTGATTTTCTGATCACTTCATGATTAACGTGTGAATGCTGAACATAGCTAGCCCCAGCATACGCAAACATCCTAGCAGGTAAAAGACTATGTTATAACTACGTTACATGTTATAAACAACGTCATTATTGTTAACAATTAACTGTTGTTAACTATAAGATAATGCATATTGTTACCATCTTGCCATTATATATTTTATATTCCCAGTCAACAGCTGACTCCAAACCACTCACACTTCACCTGACAGAAAGAAGGTAAAATAATAAGGTAGGCAAAGACAGGGGTCGCCACACTTTGCAATCAATTCGCTCTATTTTTGTGACTGCCCTTTGACCTTAAAAAGATTATATTATTATTGATATCTCCTAATACAGTTTGATGGAGCAGACTAAACCATTTCTCCTCTGTTTAGTAGGAACAGATGTGTCAATAAAAACAAAATCGTTTTTTTTTGTGACTGAGAAACACAATTTCGCCCTTCACTAAACAGACTTTTCCGCATGAACACAGATTTTGGACATTTAAAACAACCGTCACAAGTAAGTACAAAGGGAAAAACTATCCCATTTGCCCTTTCAGCATAATTTGTTTCCTACTCATAATGCTTGCCCTTTCATTAACAGTAAAGCAGCTTAAACTGACTGTATGTTAATGACGAGACAGTTTTAGGGGCTGTATAATATACCAGGAAGGATAACAACCATGATATGTAAAAAATGAAATACTGACTCTATGTTATGTTAATAGTGGCAGTGCCTTGTAAAAGTGTTCATATGTGTTTTTCACATTTTGTCACATTAGAATTGCCAATATCAGTGTATTTTAGTAGGATTTTATCTTATAGACCAACACCAAGTAGTGCATATGTGGAAGGGAAAGGATTTGTTTTATTTGTTATATATCAGAATGTCAATACATTGGTCAAAAAGCATTATGAAGACCAAGAAACAGCAGACAGCTTAGGGATTAAGTTGTGGAGATGTTTATAGCAGGGTTAGGATAAAAAAAACAACAATATGCCAAACATTTTAATATAACAAAACACTGTTTAATCCATCATCCGAAAATGGAAACATTAAATTGCAATTGCCAACATAGCATTGCATGGTCATACACCTAAACTAACAGTCAAGACAAGGAGAGTGTTAACAGAGAAACAGCCAAGAAGCAAGTGTTAAGTCTGGACTGCCAGAGATCCACAGCTCAAGTGGAAGAATCTGATTACAGGAAAACAATTAGTTGTACACTCCACAAATCTGGCCTTTATGACAAAGGGTGGCCTTAATAAAACCATTATTGACAAGAAAATAAAGTTTTTTATTTTACCACAAGCCATGTAGGACACAGCACACATGTGAAAGTAAGTACACTGGTCAGACCAAAATGAACATGAGTTGCTCTCTGGTGTTTATGATGGTGAATTCAGCATGCAAATCCTCTGTTGGGAGGTTCCCCACTGATAAGATTTCTATGTTTATTTATTTAACCTTTGTTTGATCAGGAAGTCCCTTAATATTAACAACTTATTTTCTCTAGAACTAGAAAAAGGTACTCTTTTACAAGTTACATGTCAAAAATAAGAAATTTGCATCAAAACACATGAACAAAATCAACCTAGTCAGAATCAACGCAATGCAAGTTCCAACTCAAGAATAGCAATTGCACTGTTAGTTAAAGTTAAACTCTTCCAGAGGGATAAAAACATTAAGCTTCAATGTACACAGAATATTATTCCTAGGTGCAAAATAAAACAACATAGTTCTATGAAGTTCAGAAAAAAACTGGGTAGCCTAAAAAGGAGGACCAGAAATCTCTCTACGCAAAATTAGCTGCAAAAATATCAGGCAGACTTTCATTTAGGAGAGGGGAGGATATTTACACTTATTCTTTTGCAACAAAATATGACCCTCTTGTATTTGTCTTCACAATCTGAGCAACACAAACGGTTCTGGTCTTTGAGAATGCGTCGCTCTTTGCTCTGGGTGTCATTTATGTAACAGTTTGAGTCTGTTCCCAGATTTCTCACCCAGTATAACACATCACATACTCACTGAATGCTTGAGGAATTGAACCTGTTCTGCTGCTTATAAAACTCACCTCTTTTCTCCTGCTCATGGCTAGACTGTTTCTCTGTCTCAGCATTCCAGCCGATTCTGTTTGCAGCTGATTACCCAGATTCCATTGGATCTGACTGGGACTGTTTTCTGACTTTATCTCTGTATCACCCTAATTGGATTTGTGTGTTTGGATTTGTGAGGACAAGATAAAATTGTGAATGCATCGTATTTGCTTTTTCTCTCTGAGTATTTTGAAACAGATAATCTGGAACTGATTTAAACCCCCAAATTCTCAAAAAAGGAAAAGTATTTATGTCTTGGACTAAAGATATTGGATCTGTCCCCTACGTTATCTGTACAGACTAGCTACCACTTTGTCCACTCCTTTCTAGTTACCCTCTCAACAGTGTTCTCCCCTTCAGGAGCGTTTTCATTAAGACTCCTCAGCCCTTGTCACCTAGCATTTAGCCTTGTATTTAACAATGTAATACAATTCTTTATTAGAAATTCTAGAATTATGCCCTAAAGACTTGAAACTTCACTTGGACTCAAGTCTCATTGACAGATTTTTTTTTTTTTAAATCCAATTTAATGAAGATTGAAGAGAAGCTGGTATACAAGCTACAGACTGCAGGTTTTGTGCAAATTTTATTGTGAAAGGATGCACTTGATTATTAACCAGTGATGTTGGTGGATTAGAGGCTATAAAAGGTTCATAACCATCTGTTCATGTTCGCTGTTGCCTTACATTAATAACCACATGAATATCTCTCCAACTGAATACTGTTAAGATAAGGTTTTAGAGTTAAATTTAGGAAATTGTTCCCCAATGTTTTTAAAAATGTTCCAACTCAGAGTGAGAAGAAACCCTATGTAGTGAGATATATAGTGAAGGAGTAGACAATATGAAGACTAAGTCATTACAATGACATAAAAGCACTTTGATTTTTATTAATTCACAAATTCAACATTAATACATTTTAATCTCTGTCTATTGAATTTCTTAGAGCATAAATACCTATTTCTGTTTATGAGACTGTGAATATTACATTTGATATTTTAAACTTTCAAAATAGTGCAAAGCAGCCTTTAGCTTTTGTTTTAATGAAACAAATGCTAATATTTAAAAGGATAACTGTTAATAAGTAAGTTCATTAATAAATGTTAATGTGGTAGTTAGGCCTGAGGATAAACAGTACAGGTTTGAAATTCTAACCTGCAGTGATGCAGGGTTAGAGTTGCACTAGATGTTATGGATTTAATGAGAACATTTTTATTTCCGTATTGTTAGAGACTTAAGACTTGACCCAGACTTGGTGTGAAAGACTTGAGCCTTTACCTGGATGTGAAAAAAAGATTTGTGAATATCACTAGTGCAGAGACATGCTGTTTGATTTTGATTGGTGAAGCTATTATGAGAGCAGGTCTGACTTTGCATCTAATTTCGAAATAAGAAGAACGTGCAACCCCAGGTTTGGAAGCAAATAGCGTTATGAATCTGCATGTCAGTATGTACTGGAAATAAATCCAAAAGGACGGTAAAAAAATGACATAACAGAGTAATATGAAAATGATTTGTGCTATAAATGAAAAACATGAAATCTTACATAAGAGGTAAGGCAGAGAGACATGGTACAGAGGTAAGCATCAGAGTTTGCAAAACATATAGGTGAAAAAGGAAAGACCATTAGGAAATTGAAAGTGCAGAAAAAATATGGAAATAATGGTTAAGGGAGGACATTGATTTGAAAAGCTGAGAGGAGGTAAGAGACACTGTAGCGTGATGGAATATTCTAGCTTCCTCATTCAGCTCCTAAAACCGGGGTTAAAGTGTTACCGTGTGGATTACAGTGTCTGTGAAAACCAACTAAGCGTGTAATAGCAGGTACTTTCAGTCATATTCTTTATCTCTTTCTTTCTCCCTCCGTCCAATCATTATCCCCCTCTTTTTTCTTTTTCCTACACAGTGGCCAGCAGAAACCCTGCTGAGAGGAGTTTCAGCATCCATAATAACGTGGGAGGAAAAGCGAGTGGAAGCAGGGAGAAGAAGAAATATTGCTTTCCCTCCTCATGGCCTCAGGGAGTTCAGCAGAGTTCGGAACTTCGGGGGCTGTGAGCAAATGCCCATACATAAAAAGCCTGATGCAGGCCTATTTAAAGAGCATGGCAGGTGTACTTTATCAATAAAAATAAGTGTTGGGAAGAACCTCAGAATAATGGTGGTAATGTCGTTTAAAAACAAAATTAAGTGGGGAAATAAAACAAGTAAAAATATATATATATATATATATATATATATATATATATATATATAACTGTAAAAGTTTAGATTTTGGTATCGTAGCCAGGACAGCATTGCGTGTTCCGCTGCAAAATGCATACCTCTCTGGGCAGTTTTTTTGTGGATTTACCTTGTAGCAAAGACACAATTAATAACCCCAACTGAATACCATCTCACAGAATAACTACTGGAGGGAGATAAGGGATTTAGATTTCCATTCTGTTGGGGTAAAAAGATTTACACTGATCTTAACAGATAGCTTTCTGACATTAATTTCTTCATTGCTATTTGTTTGTGTGTGTGTGCATGTTTTGGTGTATGTGATATGCCTCTGATACAATTCTACACATAGGCTTTATATTTTTGTGGACTAGTTCTTAGGGCAGATAAGTATATAAGTACACACAGGCTTAGGGTTTATAATTGTGTTTCTCCACTTGCATATTACATACTCAAAATCCAAATAAATAGGCTTTTAGAGTTAGAGTTTAGAGTTAGTTAGAATTAGAGATGTCTTCCCCCCTGGGATCCGAGTGGAGGCCTGAGGAGGTAGGGAAATCGGGAAGAGCTAGGAAGCCAGATGGTGGAGATGGGGAGGAGGAGGGTCACAGCTCAGCTTGAAGAGTGAGGAAGTCCCTGAGTGATGGTCTTTAAAGCGGAGCCTTGGACAGTGATTGGCTAAAGACGAAATGCAGACTCGATGCTGATTGGCTGGAGCGGGGACGCATGGTGGAGTCATTGGCTGGAGCAGAGGAGGGGTTGAGTCTTCCAGATTGAATTTACGTCAAAACTCCACTGAATGTAATATTTTAGAGTAGTCGAGTAGATTCAAAGTAAGTGGTGTGTACAGCGTAACTTTAAAGTATTTGTTAACATAAGTTCAGTCTATCTGCTTATATCAGTGGTGAAAATTTAGTTCCTTAAAGTAAGGTGACAGAAAAGTTACCAACCAGAAGTTCAAAGTTTGATTAGGGCCATATTTTCTGGTAACTGCTATCAGACTGTATGAATATGTATATTTCAGTGCAACCTCTGATGGCAGTAGTGCTTGAAGAACAAGTTATGGTTTTTGTGGTACAAGTTATAGGCAGCTGAAGACTGTTTTCCAAATATTACCCTTTTAAAATACATGCACCCAGATTAAAACACAGAATCATTTGGTTGTGGAGTTACTAGTTGCCATAAAAAGGAAATGAAGCAGAGAGGAAACTGCAGAAATATATGCTTTCGTTTTGTTACTACACAGGTACAGTATAGCTCCCACAGCAAGGGAAGTCAGATTTTCAGAACTTAGACTTATTCTCCTCTACCATAATTAAAAAAACACCGGCATGGGGACTTTATCTGCTTAAAGCCACTTTGACCATAAAGGAGATTAAACAGAATTTCCTGGGGTCCCTGATGGTGTTAAAGCAAAGGTAGCAGGTGGTTGGAGATGACAATAGCACTTTTTAAAGAGTGGAAAGGAAATAAAAGTTACCATGTGAGAGTACTGCAGCTACATGGTGTCAGTCTTATATAACTGTTCAGTTCTATACATTGAGGTATTTTCATTTTGTGAGGTTACATCTGAATCATGTTGTTTATATTGTTTTTTTTTTTTCTTTCATTCTGTTTCATGTTTAGCATTTCCAATGTATGGTCCAATTTGTCTTTTAAAAGTAAACATTCATTTTTAGTTTGAAAAACAAAAAAACAAAAACCTTGCCCATTTTGAATGAGTGTATACTGCTTTGAAAGAAACTGCCCTATTATAGATTTATTTTTTCCTTCACATTGGTGGAGAGATTTTTGCTAAATGCTGCTCTTCTTTGTACAATGACTTAAATTCAGGCACATTGAAGGAGCAAGAATTAACTGTTTAAGATCATCCCACAGCATCTCTCTTTGATCTTAGCCTGTACTTTGAATAGGCCACTCCAAAACCTTCATTGATTTTTTTTTTTTTTTGCACTCCACCTCTGGAGTTGCTGGTGTGCTTTGGATCATTGTCCTGCGTCATAACCCAGGTACACTGCAGCTCAATGCCACAAACTGATGGGTGCACATTATCCTTAAGGATTTACTAATAGAAGGCCGAATTCACCGTTCTATCAATTATGGCAAGTTGTCCATTTCTTGAAGCAGCAAAGCCATTACAGTAGCAACATCAGAGTTAACTGTTTGATAACTTTTTTTTTTTACATACTGTTTGCTTTACACCGGATCTAACAGGTCACATACCTTCTGAAAAGTTCAACTTTTTGTCTCATCAGTCCAGAGAATATCTTCCAAACAGTCTTGAGCATCATCAAGATGTGTGACAAATATAAGAAAGAGTTATTTTGGTCAGCAGTGGTTTTAACCCTGGAATTCTAGGAGTGATGACTTGTTGATGCACTCCTGGAGTTATTTTGGTAGGGCCGAAACTCCTGGGAAGGTTTGTTCCATGTTTTCTATATTTGTGGATATTGGCTCTCACTATTAGATAGAATGATGAGTCCCAAAGCCTTTCAAATAGCCTTGTAACCATCCCCACAGTATTTTTCAGGTTATCTTTGCAATCCAGTTTGACATTGACAGTGAAGAGACCCAAAGTACACCAATAGAAAGACATATTAATTCTAGCCTCTGAAATATGTTTCTACAAAACATATCTATAAAACCACTGTGACAGATTTCTCAGCTACCCTCCTACAAATCTGTGCACCTCAGGTTTGACTTGTTAAATACACTGTAGGGATAACTTAATTGTTTTTTTATTTTTAAAGCAGTATACGTTGTTTCATTTCAAGAATAAAATCATAGCAATATTTTTTTCTGAATGCATGTCTGACACTGACATAGAAAATAAAACTTGTACAGAGAAAAAAAAGGATCCTGTCTTCTAAGGTGAAACTGCAGACAAGGTATTATGCATATATGCTTGCCCCAATTTGTTAGCATGCTAATTTTAGTAAATAGCTCAGTAATACATTCATGAAATAATTGAAATATTTTTTTTTTCAAATTCAAATAGGTCTAGTACCCTTGAGTAGTAAAATTTAACATTTTCTGCTGCTGCCTCACTTTACCTAGCAATAAAAAAATGTATTTTCAATTTAAGCTTAGTTTGATCTAAGCTTGTAATTTAGAACTCAACACTTTCATTATTTTGCAAGGTATTTAAATAACAAATATGAGAAATGGAAAAACTGACCTTGAGCATGTTGGATTTTGTAGAACTAAAGGGCCAAGCAGCATGAATAAAACAGAAAACTCAATATGTAGAGATATAGCTACCAATAATTAATTTCTTTATTTCAACTAATCTTAATTTGTTTTACTTGCTATAAACCAAATAGAGGTCGTTTTTAATTAAAAGCAAAGACTGATTGGTGTCTTTTAAATCCAACTTGAAATCAAACATGAATTGGGAAAGAGTAAATATGTGTCCTGTGCCTTTAACAACACGGTGGCATGTTATCCAAGGTACAGTATGTACTTTGCAAAACATGTCTTGTACATTTTGTTATTTTCTGTAATAAAACCAAAACAAGGTAGTGCATAATTGTGAAGTGGAAGGAAAGAGATGCATGTTCATATTTATTTATGGCTTCTGAGTCAAAACTTCGCATAATACCCATTTGCTGCAGTTATGGCTGAGGTATTTTTCTACCAGCTTTGCACAACAATAAAATGTTACTTATCGTTTTTTGCTAAATTGCTCAAACTCAGCCACATTTGAAGGACAGAATACATCAACAGAGATTTCCAAGTATTAGCACAGATTTCTAATTTTATTTAGGGCCAGGCTATTATATCACAATGAAATCATTTAATCAGAACCATTCTTTTGTAGCTCTGGTTGTACCTTTTTTCTTTAAACAATTCAAGAATTCTGCCACTCTTTCATAAAGGCCAGATTTGTGGAGTGCACAACCAATAGGTGTCGTATTAACACAATCTATGTGAGTTGTGGGTCTCTACAGCACCAACAGAGTTACCACTGGCCTGTGCTTCCCTGTTTAATTCTCTCCTTGCCCAGCTCAGTGTAGCTGAATGGACATGTCTTGGTAGGTTTGCCGTTGTGCAATACTCTTTACATTGTCAGATGGGATATTGTTTTTTAACCTGACCTTGCGTTAAACTTTTCTATATCTTTTACCCTGACCTGTTTGCTGTGTTCCTTGTTCTTCATTAATAAAAAGCTTATTAGAACCTTTAACACTAGAACTACCTGAATTCTAACTCTACTAGAACTCCCAAGCCCGTCAGTTTGACCGTGAGCATTCTGGATGCGAGGCGGTGATGACGTCATCACATTACATTGGTCAGAATGCTAAAGGTTTTCTTGCACCCTATAAAATTATGGTTTTGACAAGAATTAATAATAGTATTTGATCAAAGCCTATTAAGTTTCATTATTATTTATAAATAGTACTGAAAAATAATACAGAGTAGTGGGTACATTTTAAAAAAAAGCTTTACTAATCTGACCAAAAGCTGGACAGCTCCATGTTACGCCCCCCTTTCACTTCGCGGACATAAACTAGTGCTAAAAATGTCTTCAGCTCATCCACACTCATGTCCGAGGAGGAATCATCTCCTAAAACTCTGCGGGCCTCAGCCACACTGCAACCGTGAACCTGGATGAGCATTTTGGCATCCACCACGCAGAGGGCTGGGCATCTTGGATCTGGCGCTCTGTCAATGTGTTCTGGCTCTGACGCCTCTCTCTACTTTCTTCCTCCCTTACCACTGTCCACACAGTACCATCCTTTCATATCTCCTCTTCCTTCCCAGGTGTGCGCTCGTCTTGCGATGAAAATGCTGTAAAGCGCAGAATAGATTGTTGTTACTGGGCTACTATATCTATGACCTAACTTATTTTTTATTTCTTTTTCGAATATCAGTACTTTGTTTTTTAGTTTCTCTCCTGCCAGGGAGCTTGATTGTTGGGTTTATAGAGCTGGGCACTGGGCACCTGGGTCGTCTCCCTGTCTCTGGACCTGCGCTGATTGTGGCACTGTTGCTATAGTTTATAGATTATTAGTTTACTAATCTATAAACTATAGCCTAAAATGATCAAATCGTTACATAGGCTAGGCTTTTACTTCCTTGAAATAATGGGCCACAACCTCCTGCTAACGGGATGACTCGTGTTTTTTAGCCGGGGGAGGCTCACTCTCTGACCCGCTGTCACTGGAACTGAATGCTGACCAAGAGCCGTCAGAATCCCTCTTGAGCCCAGAATCACAATCATGTAATTTTTGAAGCATTTCCAATGCCTCTTGAGCAGAAAATATCCCTATAGAAGCCATTTGTAGGATGCCAACAATCAGACTGCGTTCTAGAGTGGCGGTTGCTAAGCAACGCTCGCGCATATACTCAGCCGCGGGAAAAAAATATCAATGCAATTAATAGGGCCGTCAAAATAGCGGCTGTGGTAATTAGAGGTAGAAATACTTAGATCTTTTATTAATTTGGTTATTTTTTTTAAATAGAGACATAGGAACACACAAGACACAGGTTTAGAAAAAGTCAGGATGCCAGGAAGATAAGAGTTTTAATAAACCAGAGTTATGGCATGCCAAACTTTCAAAACCGTCAAATTGACGGCTCTGGGAGTTCTAGTTATAGCTTTATTTAAACTTAGATTCAGTTACATGGAAGTGGAAGCTGTTTACTGCTTAGCCATTTGTTGCAGTGGATTTTATTTATTGGTATCAGAATAAATGGAAGTTGAACAAATATGCAAGCCACACTTTTTAGACTCATTTAGAAAAAAACGTAAACGATATGCATTAGTTTCCTTCCACTTAACAATTATGCTTAAGTGTTTGTCTATCACAACAATCCAATAAATCTTATGCAGTTTGTGGTTGTTATATAACAAAATGTAAACAAAGTTCAATGTGTATTAATACTAAGGCATTATAGGGAATCCTCACAGACCCTATTTTGGCCCACTTTTCTTCCATGTTTACAAACTGCTGAAGTGCATGTTTAGCAGTTTGTTATCTCAGGAAACACCTGTGTTACAGAGTTACCATGAATTTCTTTTTTTTTTTTATAACAGTACAATGTCCTATAGCGAGTTATATACTGCTGTATATAATAAAAACAAGATGATCATAGTAGCACATTGTCTCTTGTCAGATAATAAGAATTTCAGGGTGTATTCCCAGCAGGAAAGTCCTTTGGTCCACTTGTTTGGTCCGGACCAAAAGCAAACTTTATTTTTTTTTATTTGGTGCGGTTTGTTTTCACATTGTACTTTTTGCAAGTGAACTATTACTTGTAAACCAAGCCACGCGGGTGACGATCATTGTTCCCATTGGACAGAAATGACGGGGGCGGGACAGAGCACAGACCTGGAAATTTAGGAAAACAGGTGTAGACGTGCTGCATGCAGCACCTCTGTTCTGCATATTTGTGCCGTTATTACAGCTGCAATATTATTGTGAGGGTGAAGAGCAGCTCATTCAACACAGACTTTGACACGTTCCATTTATAATTTTGGAACCCCGTCGGAGAATACGTGCTGAACGCCGACGTTCTCTACGTGCCTTGTCCAACAACACGCCAGTAGCGTTGCTAAGCAACACACAGCTTATCAAGTATGATTACCTAACAACACACACCTTGGCTACCGGCTACGGTGGTTTTTTATGAGACGTACGCTTCTTGTAGTTGGTTCGGATCGGGGGCCGGCTGGACAGGCGTGGTAAGGCGTATTCATCACTTCCTGTTTGCACTTGGTGGATTGTTTGGTGTGTGAAGGCTCTCTCGTTTGATCTGATTTCTCTCTACTGTGATATCTCTTACTTGTTCTAATACATAAGCACGTTAAAACACATACTTTCTGTTGCTGTATTTAACGTTTGGGGACTCTCCTTGTCTTACACGGTTTTTTCTAGTAGTGGTAAGGGGTTGCTAGCTTAGCGTTAGCTTTAAATCCACCATGGCTGCCCGTTCTGCTGTTTCTCTATCTGAGTCTCCTCCTCTCTCCTGCTCTCTCTGTCAGATGTTCAGTACACTCCTCTGCCTCCTTTAGTGATAAATGTAGCATTTTTGTAGCTTTGGATGCGAGGGTGTCGAATAGGAGGCCCGGCTCCGCGCTGTTGAAGAACCAGCAGATAGCCGAGGCCCCTTGGCCAGCGCGGAGCCACCGAGGGTAGCTCCCCGTAGCAGTCCTTCAGCAGAGCCCGCACAGACGGGGCCTCAGGCTGGCTGGGTGACGGTACGTAGACAGCATAGTCCTAGATCCCAGCCCACAGGTCACCACCAACCCGTCTGCGTTTCCCACTCAACGACACACCCACTGAGAAGCCAACTCTGGTAATTGGCAGCTCCATAGTCAGAAACGTGGCACTAGAGACACCAGAGACCATAGTCAAATGTCTGCCAAGGGCCGGAACGGGCGACATCAAATCCTACCTGAAACTGCTGGCTAATGCTGCTCTCAGACCAAACGCGGTTTGAGCATAAGGAGCGTCTGGTTTTCATGCAAAGTCTATGTGGATGTGCCTCTTGGAGCGGCGAGAGGTCCTGCGGCGCGTTTCACGAGTCCGGCGCGGCGCAACTTGACGCGATTCGAGCGTTTCAAACCAATTGGCCAATAAAGTTGGGGCAACCAATTGGTTGACCCAGCGCGTCAACCAGTCAGAGAAGTTCAGCTTTCTGACTTAGTGATGTATTTTATCATGTGACGGAAAGACCACAAAGATCCCGGGAAATCCCACAAAGACAATGGAGGATAAACTTATCGTTGCGGTTTATGACCATTCAATTATTTTTTTTTATAATAATATATAATCATTACAAATATTACCATTTATAATCATTGATGAAAGATGCCAACTAATCGTATACATATGGATAGGCGCTCTTCAGCTGAAATCGAGCGCCTGTAGTTGGTGTCCTGGTATGAGATGCGGGCGCCGATGCGGGTCAGAAGGTTGTCAAACTGGGCCGGGGACAGACAAAAATTGCGCTGAAAGCAATCCTCCTCTGCACGCAGCTCCTGGAGCAAGTGGTGAAATTCACCAAACTCTGAACGCCTCTGAATTGTCTGGTGAATCCAGACACGGCGCAGAGGCGCCAGACGATGACATTCTCTTGCTTTATTCAGCAAATAAAGCCAAGCCACTCTCTCAATTGCATCCGTCATTGTACACAAGAGACAGGGAAACATTGGGCTACATTGATAATTGGCGAACATTTTGGGGAAAACCTGGTCTGATCCGGAGAGACGGCATCCATCCCACTTTGGATGGAGCAGCTCTTCTTTCTAGGAATCTGGCCGAATTTATTAGTTCTCCAAAACCTCTGACAACCCAGGGTTCAGACCAGGAAGCAGGGTCGTAGTTTAATACTCCTCTTTCCAGCTTCTGTACTGCTACCCACCCATTACCCTATTAAGACAGTGTCTCGCCCACGGCCAAAATTGAATAAATTAAAAAATAATCTAAAACGAGAAAATCAGGAAAATCTATTAAAAATAAAACAACTCAGACTAAAAAGAAAAATAAAACAATTACATGTGGCTTACTGAACATAAGATCTCTCTCTTCAAAGACTTTGCTAGTTAGTGACCTGATTTGTGACAATCAGATTGATTTATTTTGCCTCACAGAAACCTGGCTGCAGCAAGAGGATTATGTTACTACAAATGAGTCAACTCCTACTAATTATTAAAATTTTCACATTCCTTGAAATACTGGGCAAGGAGGAGGAGTAGCAACCATCTTTCAGTCCGATTTATTGACTAGTCCCAGACCAATCGATAGTTATATTATAGTTATATAAATATAGCCTTTAATGCTATCTTAGCCTCAATTGGCTTTGCTCAAAACATTATCAAACCTACCCACCTTTGTCTTCATTCTCTGGACCTTGTGCTGACATATGGCATTGAGTTTAAAGACATAACAATATTTTCTCATAACCCTGTCCTGTCAGACCATTTTTTAATAACCTTTGAGTTTAATTTAACCGAGTACTCCACACCTGAAAGAAAATTTCATTATAGTAGATCATTATCAGACATGCTGAAAAAACTTTAAAGAGTCTGTCCCCTTTTCATTTCCTCATTATCACAGAAAAACCCCCATGGAGGGCAATATTTTGTTTCTTCCCTTCAAAAATTTTGATTCTCTTGTTCATATTTTTCTTCATCATTGCGTGGTGCATTAGACAATGCGCCCCTTGGGAAAAAAAAGGTAATCTATTCATAGGAGGCTAGCTCCCTGGTTTTAAATTCAGAGCTGCGTACTTTAAAGCAAAAATGTTAGAAAATTGAGAGAAAATGGCGTTCTAAACACCTAGGGTTCCTACTTAATCTGGAAAAAATACCTACTGTTGTATAAAAAGCACTTTCCCAAGCAAAAACAGCTTATTTCTTATCATTAATAGAAGAGAACAACAATTATTCATAGGTTTCTCCTTAGTACAGTTGCTAAACTTACACAGTCATAGCTCTGTTGATCCATCCATTCCCTTGGCTCTCAGCAGTCGTTTTTTGGGGATTCTTCCAAAATAAAATTTGATTTTTTTAAAAAAGAAAAAAACTCTTTGACACACTCCCAGAGATGATTACTTCATCCTCAACAAGTGAGACAACATTGGAAATAACTGTAGAACCTGATCTGTGTTTGGACTTTTTTGATCCTGTGGAGCTTCCTGGTTTATCAAAATATTAGCTTCATCTAAACCCTTCAACTTGTATGTTAGACCCAACCCCCAAACCCAAAATTATTTAAGGAAGTGTTCCCTTTGATTACCAGCCCCATTTTAGATATGATTAATTTATCTTTAGTAAATGGTATGTAGAAAAAGTTTTAAGGTAGCTGTAATTAAACCCCTTTTGCTTAAACAAACTTCGCTTGATCGAGATGACTTAATAATTACAGACCTATATACAATTTTTCCATTCTTATCTAAAATTCTTCAGAAAATAGTTGCTAATCAAATGTGTGAGCATTTACACAGCAATGACCTTTTGAAAGTTTCAGTCAGGTTTTCAGAGCTCATCATAGCACTAAAACAGCTCTGCTGAATCACTAATGATATTCTTATTGCCTCAGATAATGGACTTGTGTCTGTACGGGGTTCTTTTACATCTCAGTGCTGCATTTGATACAGTCGATCAAAAATATTCTCTTAAAAAGGCTGGAATATGCTGTAGGGATCAGGGGAACAGCACTAGGCTGGTTTTAAATCTTTTTGTCTGACAGATTCCAGTTTGTTCATGTAAATAAAAATCATCTTTAAACTCCAGGTTTAAATTGTGGAGTACCACAGGTTTTTACTTGGGCCAATTCTCTTTACTATATATATGCTTCCAATAGGTCAAATTATCAGGCAGCATAGAATAAATTTTCACTGTTACGCTGATGACACTCACTTTTTCCTTTATCCATAAAATCCTGATGACCCAAACCAGTTAGATAGACTACAAGCATGTCTTGAAAATAAAAAACTTGGATGACTTTAAATTTCTGCTTCTAATTCAGACAAGACAGAAGTTGTCATCTTTGGCCGGAGTCTTTTAAAAAAAAAACTGCTTAGTCAATCACTTAACCTGGTGGCATTAAATTGACCTCCGTTAATAATAAAAAACCTTGGTGTTATTTTTGACCCGGACATGTCATTTAAATCCCATATTAAAAAAGGTTTCCAGTATTTCCTTCTTTTAATCTCCGGAACATTGCCAAATTAGAAATATCCTGTCCAGGAATGACGCTGAAAAACTAGTCCATGCATTTGTTACTTCAAGGCTGGACTATTGTAATTCTTTACTATCAGGATGTCCACAAAAATGCAGTTAAAAGCCTTCAGCTGATTCAAAAAGTGCTGCAGCAAGAGTTCTGATGAAAAATTAAAAAAAGAGATCATATTTCCCCTACTTTAGCTTCCCTTCATTGGCTCCCTTTTTAAATCCAAATAGAATTTAAAATTTTCCTCCTCACATATAAAGCCCTTAATGATTTAGCTCCATCATACATCAGAGATCTGATTGTTCCCTATGTTTTCCTAACAGAGCACTTCGTTCTCAGACTGCAGGTTTTACTGTGGTTCCTAGAGTCTCTAGAAGTAGAATGGGGGGGCAGATCCAAACTTTCCTTTTAAAAGCTTATAGTTAGAGTGGCTTAGGTTTATCCTGAGCTATCTTCCTTATTTTCCTCCGTCTTTTTCCCCCTTGTTGGTGGAGTAAGGGGGAGTCAGGTTTGCCTAAACGGGGGGTCAGTTATGGGTTTGAGGTGCAAAAACACCCTCCATTTCTGCCTTGATGCCCCCCTCTTTTTCCAAGGGTTATGGGAAATCTGGAAACGAGAGAGGGTTTCCCAATCGTTTGGGTTTTTTAGTATAACAATGGCCTTGGGGTCTAGATGGACAAACTGTCTACTTTTAAGGGTAGGTTTTTAAAACTTTCCCTTTTTTAAAAGCTTATAGTTAGAGTTGCTTAGGTTTACCCTGACTATCTCTGTAGTTATGCTGCTATGGCTTAGGCTGCTGGAGGACATAATGACCACTTTCACCCTCTTCGCTACATTCTCACACTACTCTTCAATTTTGCATTATTTGCTGTTATTTCAGCTTTTAACTTTGTTCTCTCTCTTTTCTCTTCCTAGTGGGTCTCGGTCCGGTTGTTTGGTCCGGACCAGGGTTCGCTTGAGTGTATTCACACCTGCACCAAAGGTCTGGACCAAACGAACTCTGATCCGTTTGTGGCAAGTGTGAATCCACCCTAAGATACGAATTACTGATACAGAAACATACATTTTTAAAAACTATATTTATGTTACAACAGATCTGAATAATAAAAATGGCCTACAGACCGCACTTTGGACACCCCTGCATTAGAGCATGGCCCTTTATGTAGAGCTTAATAATACTAAACAGGAAAGACACGAGTGCTAGCTGAGGAATTTAAATGACTTCACAAAAAAACTTATTTTCTTTGTCAGTGTTTTAGAAGTGTTTTATGTTTCTATAAAGATTTGTGCATCTTTGTACATTGGAAACCATCATATGTTAAGTAAGTATAAGAGTTGTCTGCAATTTTTTACAATTTTAACAGTTTTGTATGTAGAGAATTTCTTGTTCATGTCTGATTTATTATAATTAGCCTAAGCCCATTAATAAATAAAAAGAGTCGACTTGTGTCTTGTAAATTTATTGTAATGAGCAATTGGTGTGGCAAAGGCTGTCACAGTATGGAAAATTATAGAGAAAGAGGGTTGATGACCCATCTTTGTAATATTTTGTGAAGCAAAATAAGTACCATAATTAAACTGCTTTTGTATTGTTTCTTATCTTACTCATATTGCTGTATCTAAAAGTGTGTTGTGCACACTAAACATTAAGAAAGAAAGCGCACTGTGTGAAACAAGGCCTTTCACAGATAAAATATATGTGACTTATAATGTGGACCTATTTTGCATTTTGCATGTGTATTGGAATGAAAGCTGTAGGGTTTACAATGTACTACTGCAAGAGGAAAGAGGTTTTTCTACTTTTTGACAAGGCACCATATCTCATCTTTTGTTTTTTCCATACTTAATGACTACAATTTAGCTTCAGACTCATTAAAAATTGTAAAAAAAAAAAAGAAGCCCTTTAGTTAGCTGAATAATACTTTCTGCCTTACATCAACTTATAAGTCTCAAACACTGGGGTTGAAACAGCTTAAAACATCTAAGATCATATCTGGGGCTCATAACTATATCATAAACTTGTATCACCAGACAGTCTCAAACAGACAAAAACAGGAATGCTCGTTGCAAGACAGACTTCATACCGATGAGGATTATTGTGACATTTTCAGATTACAAGGTGTTGTAGTAGGACATCTCATTACACCCCTTTGAATTGTAACAAAGTAGTACCTACTGCTATTATTATTATTTATTACTTTTATTCCCTCCCCCCTCCGATGGCCATCAACCTGGAAGTAGCTGCTGCAAAAAGACTTACAATGACTATTATGCATAAAATACTTTATACTTAAAAATATGTATTTATTGCATAACACACCTACTCTATATGTTTCAGCGAACTCTTGAGGACATTTTATACTAATTCAAAAATATTTAATAAAAATACATATTTGAAGGAAAGTTTTTTTTTCTTTTTTTGTTATGAACTCCCACTGTTACCAACTTTAGGCAGCACTCTAGAGGCCAAACATAATGTTGCTCATTTTATATCTGACTTAGGCTCTCACACATTGTTTAAATCCATCAGCAGCACAGCAGGACACTTTCATGCCAACAAAGAGCTTGCTGTGGATTATGAGCTTGAAGGATAGTCTTTTGAACAACAACACTGGCTTCCCTGGAATCCCTGGAACAACTGTCCAGATTTAAATGTACTTCTGAGCTTGGTGTAGCATAACAGTGGATAGGACTTTTATCGTGGCATAGCAGGAGAAAGATTTAACATTTGTGTGATATTTTAACAGCTACATTTTTTCTTGAATATCATTTTAAAAAAGCGAGGTTGCTGCTTTCTTTCTACAGTACTTTTATATTGTATTATAATGTGTATTTTACCCATCTTCGGCATCTTTATGAATTAAAGATATGCCTGACTAAAAAAATTTAGGTTCCCTGAGATGTGGATATCGTGGTTTCCTGTTAGTTAAGGGTGTGATCTATCATCCTATTTGACCTTAAAGTGTTATGAATGGGTTCCTGAGAAGCTTTTGATCGCCGATGTGTTATCTGAATACATCTACATGATTTCCAAGACTTCTAGTTTTGATTAACTAGACCTCAAATTTATCATGCCTATACGTTGATGTTAGATTGAACGTTTATTCAGCCATGTTGGACAGCTGTAAGGTGATGGCAGAAGTTAGCACAGTTAGTTGTGTTGTTCTTCCGAGCCAAAACGCAGATTGGAGATTTCTGGAGTTTTGCAGTTATACGCAACATCTCGAAAACAATGTGAAGCATGGAAAACACATGGAAAAATGCTTTATTTTACAACAACAAGAAAACCCATTCAGTGTCCTGCTCTGCAATTTCAGATCAAGCGTTTATGCCGCCAAACCAGACTACACTTAAGTGTAGCAGTCTGTCAAGGCATAGTACTGATATTTTGTTGTGATATTTATCTAAGACAACAATCTGTGTAGAGATGTTATCAATGCACTTTATAGAGATTCATCTGGCTGAAATGCTCAAAGGGCACTTTACTTTAGCCATACAATGAGCTGAATGATGGTTACATCTTGTTTAAAGGGTTCTGACCACGAGCATTTTCCTCTGAAGGTAAGTTAAGTGTGTGGGTGAGAGTCAACTAGGCTTGGCCCAGCCATAAACTCACAAGTAGGTTTAATATTGCATCAGTTTTAAATGTTGCCATAATGAGTCAGAGTCATCAGTGTTTTATTTACTTGACTGTATTTCTTTTTAGATGTAAAATTTTTCACTTGACTGAAATCCTTCGTCTTGAAAGGTAAAAAAGTCAAATCTGAACAAGTACAAAAAGTAATGCTGGTGTTATCAATTCAACAAACTCTTTAGCTCATCAAAAACGTACCTGGACAAAATGATTGCTACATATTTTAGAAAAACAGGCTTAGCCCCAATTTTCCCTTTAAATCACATCAAATCATTTAGTCCTTTCTTCTGGGCTGTTGCTCAGGAAAAACATGAAAAGGAAGATTTGGTTTAACCTTCTCAGGAACTGTACATTCAATAACATATTATGTTTTCACCATTTAGAAGATTTTTGTGGAACATGGTCTTGTTTTTAATCTGAATTACACAAGGTGATGAAGCAAAAGCAAAAAACATTTAGCCCTCAAGGTATTATGTTGGTCATCATCTATTGATTTTATGATGTAAGGAGGGACAAAATGGCAAAGAAAATGTGTAGAAGGCAAATAATCCTCACATATTTTGTTGTCTTAACAGTGGGGAGCAGAAGGTAATCTGAATTTCAAACATGTTTTATTGCCCTGCTCCTCACAACCTCTCCTATAACCTCTCAGTGTCCATTTTTTATTGAACGTAAAGCACAGAACAGTGTTGAGCTTACGATGATCTCTGTCCTTTGCTGTCTGCCTTACATGGCAGCTAATATGGTTTAATTGAATTTTCAAAGAAACACATACACACGGCCAATCTAAAGTTACAAAAAAATTGGAAAAATCATGATAAAGTAAAAATTGTTAATTTTGGGGTTTACATAAATGTGTAAAGCACATTCTACAACCAAAGTCAACCAAACAAAACATCCAGAATTTTTCTAAAGGTAAATATGTTCAAAGCAATGAGTGTTACCCTGAAGTCTGAAATGAAAAGCTAGCAATGAAGTCCAAGCCAATTGTAAGAAAATTCTAACATTGAAAAACTGGCAACTTCTTGCATGAAATATTAAAAAATCCTTTTTCATAAGCAATTATGTTGTCATTAGCTAAATCCCTTCTTGTGATAAGAGTGCTGGTGGCTGTTGAGAAAATAATGTCATGATAAAGTGGATTTCTGAGAGGTTTGTAGAGCAGGGTTATGACTGGGTTGACTAGAATGCCTGGGACGCCGGGGGTGTGACTGACAAGCTGTTCAGGGGTGACAAGCAGGAGGCTGATTTACTTGCAAACTGAAGTCACACCACTAAGAGCTCCTACTGTTATATGTTATGACAGGGTTACACAATTCTCTGGCCATAGCAAAATTAGATTCATAGTCCTGAAAAAACAAAAGCACACAAAAAGGAGGCACTGTCATTCTCCTGAGCAGTTGTGGTTTTCTGTGTTTGTTTCTCCTCCTCCCTATCCCTCCCCTCTTGTGCTGCTGATTCTACCAGTATTATATAGCGGCAGCCTCTCAACACCAATCTAAGACCCAATACCACTGCAAGGTCCCACTGTTAAACCCCTTCATGCCCAGGACATGACAGGAAACAATTTATGAACAATAAAAGGACTAAGAGTGGGAAACGTCAATGGAACCAGATTGTCCATCTTGGCTGTGGCAGTCCAGCCTTCCTTGTTGCATTGTGCAAATCATTAGGCACTCCCTGTCTTTGAGTATATAGAAAGACCAATCTGAAACATACCTTGAACCTCCGCCAGCCCTAGGATACAAAAATTACTTACCCAGTTGGGATTACCCCTTAGATACTAATCTGGGAAACTAAACCGTAGGCACTGCAGTTCACAGTTGCTCCAACATCTCTACTGAATGTACTACAACTCCACAAGTAATGTTTGTTCAATTTTGCCAGCAACTATGACTGGAGAAACTTTTCAAAGGAAACACGGCACTAATGCTAAATAACATCAAAGTGTGTACTGCCTGCTTTAGTCACCCTAGGATCAACAGCCTTCCCCCTGTCCTTGTAACTGTCAAGTTATTTTGTCTTTGCCTAAATTCAACTTGGCATGGCACCCAACAGAGGATACTGGACAACTCCACTCATTTTGTCTTTTTTCTTCCTTTGGTTGGTTGATGATATATAGATTGATAACCTCAAAACAATACACAATGTTTCATAAATTAAATTCAAATCTTTGCTTCAGCACATTTAATAATCTTAAGAAAAGTAATTAAATTCCTACTTAAGATTTGAAATTTATTTTTGTAATCCATCATAATGTACTACATATGTATGCATACAATATTGTGGGATTTTTTTTTTTTAATTAAACAAATATATTCACTCTTGATTATTTACATAAAGGAAGTAAAACATACCAAACTAAGGCAAAGCAAAAGCAAGCAGGTGTCTGTCTGACCATTATCTAACCACTCTCTTTACCTGAAGAGGTAACCACACCTATCATTTCTGGCACTACACTGTTCTCTTGTGTGCAAATAATAACACTGAATTAAAAATAGGGTTTTTTTAGATTGCATGTTAGCAATGAGGGCTGCACTGTGATGCAGTTGGTAGCACTGTTACCTTGCAGCAAGAAGGTCCTGGATTTGACTCCCTGCTGGGGGTCTTTCTGCATGCATGGGTTCTCTCTGGGTACTCCGACTTCCTCCCACAGTCAAAAAGCATGAGTGTTAGGTTTGTTGGTCTCTCTAAATTGCCCTAAGTTATGAATGGGTGTGTGTATGATTGTATTGTCCTGTGTGTCTCTGTGTTGCCCTGCCATGGACTGGCAACCTGTCCAGGGTGTACCCCACCTGTCGCCCCTAGACTGCTGGAGATAGGCACTAGCTCCCCTGCGACCCTGTACGAAAGAAACCGATATAGAAAATGGATGGATAGATATTAGCAATGTTTAACAATAAATCATCACAGATTTTTTTCTGAAAGTTAGATAATGAGAATGTTTTCTTGGGTTTTATTGATTGTGGATAGTTAAAAGGGTTGAAATTCCAGACAATCTTTGACAAGCGTTCACATATACAAACAGTATATCATCAGCGTATTTCCCTGTTGTGTATCACAAATGAAAGAAGCAAAACTAAATTTTAAAGACATAATATCTATCATCAGAATGAGTATTAGTTTTATTGGTGAGGATTGTGTAAACAAAAAAAAAATTGACTCTGATTTCACTTTGCACAGATATTTAAATATAAATATTGTAAAAAATAAATAAATAAAAGTTTAAAAATATATGTATATAGAAAGTATTATTAAAAATTATTTTTTTTCCATTTTGATTTAAATGTTCTCTATTCTCTAGTCATGATTTTGTTTCAAAAAAGCTGCATGTAATGCTTAGTTATTGCCTGTTTGCTTGTCTTTCCTTGATTAATAGACTTATCTTCAACTGTTTCTGTTTACATTACAATTATTTATGAGGCAGTCAGACATGAAGCTCGAGCTTGTGGCAAACATTTGATTAAATAATTAATTAAATTATTCCTATTTCTCACAGGGGATGGCTGTGAGGCAGCTCTGATTTGCTATTGGAAAATTACTCTTCCAAGAAACAGCCTTTTTTTAACACATGAAATTTACTCTGTGCTTTTAGTGTTTCTTTTTTAGACAGAAAATCTAACACAATCATTCCAACCATCTGACAAAAGCTAGATTTTTGCTAAATTGAAATTGGAAAACAAATAAAAACTGAAAAAGAGGATGTGTCAATAAAACTTTTATAACCGGGCTTTGATGTAATTAAATTAAACAGAGTGTTGTGTGGAGCTGGAAGCCTAAATCATGTGTTGACTTCATCTTGATTGGATGAATGGTGCTGCAAGAAGAAAAGATTTATGTGAACCAAATTAAAATCAACAAGACAGAGAAGCAAAAGATGAAAAGCGACCAAAAGGTGTGCTTCACGTTCAGTATAAAACTTTGATGCCTATAATGTGATAGTCTGGGGATGTTTTGCTGCTTCAGGACCTAGACGCAAAACAATCCTGGTCCCTGTGCCCTGTTGTTCATCATCATTTTGAGGTACCTCCCACCATTGTTACTCAAATGCACTGAAACAGTAAAATTAACCTACCTACAGATGCACCACATCCAGCTGATCCAATGTAAGAATGTAAAGGGATGTTTAAAAGGATTAGTTAGTATTTAAATGGATTTGGAGTGTCTGAGAGTGATATATATATATATATATATATATATATATATATATATATATATATATATATATACATACATATATATACAGTGCAGACCAAAAGTTGTGACACACCTCATTCATAGAGTTCTTATTTTCATGACTATGAATATTGTAGCTTCACACTGAAGGCATAAAACTATGAATTAACACATGTGGAATTATATACTGAACAAAAAAGTGTGAGACAACTGAAAATATGTCTTACATTCTAGGTTCTTCAAAGTAGCCACCTTTGGCTTTGATTACTGCTCCGCACACTCTTGGCATTCTGTTGATGAGCTTCAAGAGGTAGTCACCTGAAATGGTTTTCACTTCACAGGTGAGCCCTGTCAGGTCATTGTCCTGTTGAAAAATAAATGATGGTCCAACTAAACGCAAACCGGATGGAATAGCATGCCGCTGCAAGATGCTGTGGTAGCCATGTTGGTTCAGTATGCCTTCAATTTTGAATAAATCCCCAACAGTTTTTTTTTTCTCATTTCTCTAGTGCAAGTTAATTAAAAATAATGTAGCTGAAAGCCTACATGTAAACAAACTAAAAAAGAACACAGCGGGGCACTTAAATAATTGCAATGCTTGTGACTAGACAGCTCAAGGTTTTATTTGTTCAAAGTGATGAGCAGTCACCCGCGCAGGACATTGATAAGCAGGTTTTCTCCTTGCAGCACTATCTTCTGTATTTTACCTCCTATCAATAAGCTGTTTTCATCCTTACTGGGACTCTGTCTACATTCCCCTATGCAGGCCCCTACAACATGACAGGTGTACTTCGAATCTGAGTAATGTCTGGATCAGACACAGGCAGCCTATTAGTAAATTCGCCTTCCAGGTGAATGTTCTCTAGCTCAGCGGGGAGACACCTCTTGGATGACTGCTAAAATCTTTCGTTCTGTTTCTTTTACAATCTTGGATTCAATCTCGCCGTGCTGAGCCCATGGACATCTGAGAGGACTGGTGAAATTTAACGAGGATAAGGGTAAATGAAAGGCTGAATGTTTCAAATTAAACCAATTCCTATGAGAAGGGATCAAACGTTAACAAAAAACAATCCCATTATATCCTGGATAACTACATAAACGTGAAAACCAACCACACCCGTGTATACTCAGTAGGCATAATTGGTGTTAGAAATGTTAGAAATTATAATGTTGGCCTGCCCATTCTGAATATAAACAGAGTTTAGGACTTATGTGCTAGTGTACCTGGTACAAGACCACCTTGGGTGAAACACCACTGATGGTTAATCTTTAATAATTGATAATTTTATTGAGGATGTTACATTTATATTGAGGTTCTTAAGCATGTCACAGTAAACCAAGATTTGTGAAAGTTACAGTTTCAAAACCTGATTTTCCATCATAATTTTTGTGTAATGTTTAAAGTCCTGCTAATGAGACGGCATTGAAAATGGTGGAGTTACTGGCGTTTTGTTCAGTTTTGTGGAGCATAGCTGCCTCTCCCCCACCTGATGCTGTGAACTGAGCTGGCAGAAAGATGGCTGCCAAACTTTTTCCTCACTAACAGTTATGAGAAATTCAGCTGTGTGGAAATGGGCAGTCATTAAATGTAAAAGATAATATTGTTACACCTATAAAAATCAAAATGTTTGGTTATTTAATTTTGTTTTTGTGTTAGTAAAATGATGCAGGGAAATTTATGCACAGTTTTACACATAGTTATCATGCCATGAGAATTTAATACCGGCCCATGACTACTGCACACAATGTCAAATGGTGCATGAGTTGGGATGTACCCCAGATGTCCCTGTTTAGAGCTACTGATGAGGGCAGTGGGCACACACTTCAATCGTGTGACTTACATGAACAAATATCTGTTAGTTTAAATTTCATTATACCTTGTTTATGTAAATTGTATATTAAACTTGGAATGCTCTAATACCATCTCTCTCAACTGATAGGTGTTCAAAAGTATCTAGAAAAAAAATATATGGAGTCCTGTCTAGTCACAGTAGTTGGTGGTTATTTCTTGTAAAGTGCCATAAAAAATACACAAAAAGCTTGTTTACATATTGTTAGCCTTTATAACATCATTACCTAAGTCACATGACTTAGGCAATGATGCTATGAGGCTAACAATATGCAAATTGTGCATGCCGAAACACAAATACAGTGCAGACTACATGAGATGCTATTTTCTTGAGAAACAAAGGAATGATGCCTTAATGTGCAACCCATTTGCAGTCAACAGAAATTGTCATATTTCCAAACAACAAATAGAGTTAGTTGGTGGGGCTACCATGTGACTGCAAACTTAACTTTGCAGAGGTAAGCTTCTCTATTCTGGTGATTAACTATTATGAGCAAGTATTTTTTCCTTCCCTAAAAAATACCCTGAGCATTCAACACAACCTCTCTGTGAGTGTGCCTTCTCACTTTTAGTTTAGCTGAAAACACAGAAACAAATGAGACATTGAGCATGACCTCAGAGTTGCTTTTCAAATGTAACTCCAGACTTTTATCTAATGTAACTAAGGCTTTTATCTGGAGCAAAAAATCATGCTCAGTCAATTAATTCATGAAAAGTTTGGTTAATGGTGTTAGTGTTACACCTAAGGTTGAAATTCCTTTTTGAGTATATGGCTACCTATCGACTAAGAGAATTTTGTTTTTGTTTTCAATTCAGTAACAAGAACTGAAGAAACAGATTCTTTTTATAGTGCAGTGTTGGTTATACAGTAAGAGGACTATCAGCTAAACCTACATAATTTTTATGTTTTATGAAAAACGTCTCAGCAAATGCAGTCTTATTTTTATATATGTTGCACTAAAACAGCAACAGATTCTGTTACACCGGTTGTCACTGATTGATCTGATTGTTATGTCAGCCTTATTAATGCTTGAAGAAGTGACTGAATTTACAAAATTGATTGAAAGAATTTTTTGACTTGGGTCACGGCTTGTCAAAAGGGGGAGATGTTGGGTCAAGAACCTTGAGCAGTTGGGAACCACTGATCTAATAGATCCCTGACCTACTCCCACCCAGGTGACTGTTGTGGCGGTAGTAGGGGTTTATCCTGTAACTGGTGGGTTGTCAGTTCGAACCCCCGCTCCATCCGTCTCAGTCGTTGTGTCCTCGGGCAAGACACTTCACCCGCCTTGCCTGCTGATGGTGGTCAGAGGGCCCGGTGGCGCCGATTGTATGGCAGCCCCACTTCTGTGAGTCTGCCCCAGGGCACCTGTGGCTTCCATGTAGCCTACCACTGTCACTGTGCAAATATGTGTATGAATGGGATGACTGATTCTAGTATAAAGCGCTTTGGGGTCCTCGGACTAGATAAAACGCTATACAAGTGCAGGCCATTTATCAATATCACACAATATTAACCAGCTGCACTTCAGTTTAGAAATTTCAGCCAAGCAATGTTTTAAAAAAACTTTATAATTTCCTAATTTATTCCAAATATTTCTTGACAGCTGTGTCCAACAACAGTGTGCTTAGTATGCATGACTAATTTAAACCCAATATACTGGACACACACCCTATGGTAAATGGTCATTTGAAAGTGATTTAGCTAACTAGAACCTTTACTTTCTTATTTCATATTCATGAAAAACAGTGGCCAGGGAAGTATATCTTTGTCTAATTATTCAATTTATTTACAAAATAGGCATTACCAAGTCAGCTGTAAGCAACTGGCCTATATAGAAGTCAAAGTCTCACTTTTTTTGGCTTGAAATGAAATTACCATGAAGCACTTCTCTTAAAACAATAGTATTATGACTGAGGATTTACATAAAATATATTTGAATATTAGCTGTATTGCTCTTGGAAAAACTGTGATATATTAATTTAATATGTGAACATGTTTATGTCAGGATCTGTGCTTTGTCTGTTTGTTTTGGTGCGTTTACTGTGCTTAGCCCTTGGATGGCGTGGAACCTGGAGGAGAGGTGACAGGTGTTTATCATTCCCTTGATTACCTGCTGAGGAGTATATTAGGATGGGGGCTGCCAGCAACTCACTGCCAGAGTGTTGTCCTTTAGTGGTACAGCTCAAGCCACATTATCTGGTCTTGTTCTTGCCTTGAACTCTAGTATTTTGAATTTGTTACCTTGCAGGATTACCTAAACCTGACCTTGCCTTTGTGTGGATCTCTGCCTGGATTACTCACTTCTGGAAAGAAGCTATCCAGCTCCTTGATCAAAGACTCTAGCCTTTCGTTACTTCATTGGACCACACTGGTTGGCAGCCTCCTGAATTCTTCGCTCCTTGGATCAACCCTCAAGAACCCTGTCCACCCTCCTCCTTCCACTGCACCCACTTCCGAAACCCCGGACCATCTTATCATCCTGGCACACCATTATCCACCATTTTCTGTCTCAGGGGTAAACAACTATTTGGTCTCTCTGCACCACCCTCTGGCGGATCATTCCACCAACCCAGTAAGGCTGAATTATTATTCTTTAAGTATTGACCCTAAAGTATTCCCTACTCACCATCCTGTTTATTTTACAGTTGGTTTCCCGGTTCCAGTTCCCCAGCACATTTCACTACTCTGTAAATAAACACTTTACCGTAAAACTGTCTCCTGGATTGTTTTCTGCATGTGGGTCAAATCTGTTAAAAACAATATGACAGTTTATTTGAGACTAGAAATCTGAGTTCTGACTGGAATGACATGACATGCTTTATGACCCCAAAAGTAAATTCAGCTCGACATCCTTACAACTCATTTGCATATTGAGAAGATCTTGAGTTATTAAAGAACGGATTTAATTTGCACCGTGCAGAATAGCTTCCCCTGCAACATGCACTAGAACAATGCTTTTCATTCACCAAGGCATGGACGTGTGAAATGTCTCATTTAAAATTTTAATTTTGATATTTTCAACAGGCACCTGAAGATGGCATGGACTTGGTAACTGTTGTGAATTAATTGTGACTCAACCAATCATGCCATCGCCCAAGCCTCAGTCTGTGAAATGTGAAGGGTAACGAGGTAAATTGGAGAGTTTTATTTAAATCCTTGATTATAGTCTCATACACAAATCCGTCAGCCCTTAAAGGCTGTAATACTGCTAGTAGAACCTGTTTTGATGGAGCATGATCAGTTTAAATAGACAAAACTGGACAAGCATTAGGTGGTAAACAGTCATTTTAAAGGGGTTTAAGCTTGGGTAACATGTACTAGCAGTAAATTCATTTTTTTTTTTTTTTTTTTTTTTTTTTTTTTTTTAAGGATGGGGATATTCTCCTGTGTGTCGGAGTTTATTTAGCACTTTGTCTGTTTTAAAATTGTCAAAACAACATTGTAAGATATTGATAACATTGTAAAAACGAACCTCAATCTATTTCAATATTTAGAAAACTGTGGAAAATACTGTGATTATATAAAGTTTCAGAAGTTCACTCTTGTTGATAAAATGCCAAATGTCTTTTGGCCCAAAAAATTAGTTTGGTATGTGCATCGAAGTAAAAAAAGCTCTGGAGTACAGAAGCATTAACAAAAAATAAACTGGGATTAATAGATGTAGCTTCAACATATCGTGTCTGGAAAACACATGCAATGATTAGTGACACTCCTGAAGGTAGGTTGTGAACTGACTTACACATAGATATTCCTTTTAAAACAGCGAGGGACAGTCTGTTTTTCCTAATGGTAATAACTAGTCCATCATTAATGGATATTATTGGGGTGGGTGTTGTTTATTTTTACGTCCAGCATCAACCGAGCAGGCAGTCTATTTCAGCAGCCCCATTTTCCTGATTTTTTTCTATTTTAAATCTATTCTGTGTCCTCTTTTTGCGCCTCGTACACATTATGGAGCTGACTGTTTTGTGGACAACTTTGTTTTTACTTTCTTTTTTCTCTGCATTTGTGTTCTGAGAGCAGGTGAGCAGCAACATTCTCATTGTTTACTCCAGAGATAAGCTGTTAGTTCTTGGTAGCTTCGCATTACCACTTCCCACCAAGCTTCAGGCGTCGCAACCAGAGGAGAAGGCAAAGACCCGTCATAATGTCAATCATCATGGAAAATGTGAGATCTCTTCCCAACAAAGTAAATGAATCGGGTGCCCTTATCCAGCTTCAGAAACACTACGCAGAGAGCCGCTTAATCATGCTGACTTAGATGTGGCTAAACACACAAACTGTGGACACACACATAAACATGGACAGTTTTCATTTAATCTGGGCTGACAGAACTAAGGGGAGTGTTAAGAAGAGAGGAGGGGCTGGCTGTGTTTGTGAATGATAGATGGTGCAACTCTGGGTATTTAACTATCAAAAAGGTGCTCTGCAGTAAGGACATTAAGCTGTTGGCTGTTAGCATGAGGCCATAATATCTGCTGCAGAAATTCACACGTTACTGCAATAGCGGTGTGTGTGTCCCCTCTGCTCATGCTCCAACAGCCTGTGATGTCATCCACACTGTTACCGTCAGACTCCAAATACAGCATCCCCAGGCCTTTTTCTGATCTCCAGGGATTTTAATCATGTCTCCATGTCCTCCCCTCTCCCCACCTTCATTCAGTATGTTACCTGTTGCACCAGAGACAATAAAATACAGGACTTATTGTGTGCCAACAGGAAGGAGACATACAGCTCATCACCTCTCCCTCCCCTGGGGGCTCAGATCATAACCTGGTTCATCTTGTCCAGGGGTCATCAGCTCCAGGCTCCTGAGATGCTCCACAGATAAACTGTGTGGCAACATGTGACACATGTTCAATATAAGCCTGAAGCTGGGGAATGTACCACTCCTCTGGAAGACCTCCTGTGTGGTACAGGTGCCGAAGACCACACATCTGAAGGACCTCAACAGCGACAGGCTGGTAGCACTGACCTTGCATCTGATGAATCCCTCAAGAGGATGGTCCTCAACCATCTTCACCCCCTGGTGAGGTCTTCATTGGATCTACTGTAGTTTGCCTACCAGCCTGGCATCAGGGTGGATGATGACATCATCTATGACATCATCTACCCTTTCACCCAGCTCAGACTCACCTGGAGATTTTTTAACATTTTAGACCTGTCTGATCTTAGCCCTACATGGCTATGATTTTCATGGTCCTTAGGTGTTATCATTTTATGTTAATAATTTTCCTGTTCATTATGTTCTATATTCTTGCCATATTAGTTATTCCTTTGGGCTTAGTTTCTTAGTTTATTCTCATAGTAGTTTTAGTATTTATTCTGTTACATCCCTGTTTTTCTTCTTTGTGTCCCATCTGAGCTCTATTTATGTTTATTACTCTCCCTTTCCAGTCTCCCCGCTTGCTTTCTGCCCCAGCTGATCTCTCCTGATTACTCACACCTGCATTCAATGTCATTCTCCTATCTCCTATTATATAAACTTGTTTACTCACCTTGTCTGTCACTGGATTCTCCCATTACAAGTCCCATCTTAATGCCTGTGATTCTCCCTGTGATCCTTGCTTGTAAAAACACAAAATAGGAGCAGGAATAATCTCTCTATTGGCATTAGGACAACTTCAGTATAAAAAAAAACATAAAAAATGCAAAACTGTATATGACCTAAACAAGTCTGGATTAAATATTCTATGCTGATTGCAGATTCTTAAAAAAACAGTTTCTTTTATTTGTAAACACTCAACTCTATCAAGAAAAGCAAAAAAAAAAGGTCATTTTTAATTCCCCAAAACTACTGCTAAAATATTCTGTTCTTCCAAACCCAATATGGTGGTTAGCTGATCTAAACTGCAGAGGCGGAGCCAGAGGGGGCACCGGACCCCCCTGAAATCGGATTGGCCCCCTCAGGTGCCCCCCCAGATGATTAACGTTGGTTACGTACTGTAACCCCAGATTCTATGAGTATAGGTGCAGCCCTTTAAGGCTATCGCTAGTGGGTTTATCCCTTCGTGCGCAGCGCAGCACTGAAAACTTTAGTCCACGCCCACCTGCTGTGTGGGCCCCACGCCGGTCCGTATAAATAACGGTGAGACCGGACAAACGGCTCCCAAATAGCTTTTTCTTCAGCCATACAGGAACCAGTGAGGCCCAGAGCTTAAAGGGCTGCGCCTATACTCATAGAATCTGGGGTTACAGTACGTAACCAACGTTCTATTTCGTATATGCTTCGCCCTTTAAGGCTATCGCTAATGGGTTAAAGGCGAAGCAGGATGTAGTCTATGCCTCACTGGGTCCATCCAGACCACAACTGAAAACATCTGCTCGCATAAATGAAACCAAACTCAGCCTTCTGAATGTGTAATTACGCACTCCAAGCGTCCTGCGTATCACAAAGAACAGAGAATATCTCTGGTCAGTGAAAAGGCTGAGATAACAGACCTGCTGCTGTAATAGGAAAACGAAGGTTACGAACTGTAACAGTGTAACAATGAGCAGAGCAGGTCAAAAATCTCCAGGAGGGAACATGGAGACAGATCAGCAGCTGGATCATGCGTAAAGATGCAGCATAATAAACCTCGTGTGCCACAGACAACATAACAGAGGAGAGTAACCTCTGTTCAAACGGAGGCTTAATGAAATACAGCCGCAGTGACAATAACAGCAGAAGTCACGAACCGTGGCTGATAATAAATATTATGGCACCCTGCTACTGCATGCAGGAAGGGTGACTCAATAATAAACGCAACGAAATAATAATCATTCTGTCAGAACCCTGAGAACAGAATGAGTCATGGAGAAACCTGACACATCTCGCAGGTAAAAACGAATGAATGAGCATGGAGATGACCATGAGGCTGCTGTGCAGATGTCCTCCACTGTCATACCTCCATGCAGAGCTGTGGAGGATGAAATCCCCCTGATTGAGTGAGCTCTGAGATTCTCTGGAGGATCCGATCCAGAGGATGCGTAAGCCTGTGAAATAGCCTCACACAGCCAATGTGAGAGGCGCTAGACAGATAGAGGACGTCCTGCAGAGTTTTCTCTGTAATGGACGAACAGACCCTGGGAGCGGCGCAGTGCAGCCGTGTGCGCCACGTAACATGAAAGCGCGCGCACGGAACAGAGGAGATGAGAGGTGGCCTCCTCTTCAGAGTTATGAGGAGGAGGATAAAAACCATCCAGAGTTATCACTCTCGATCTTTTAGGTGTAAAAGCAGGGTTAGGACGCAGCACAGCTAAGCTGCCGTCGGCTCGTATTCGAGACAAGGGGGCGACAGAGAGCGCAGATAAATCGCTCACTCTCTTCGCAGATGTCAGAGCTAACAGCAGGGCTGTTTTAAAAGACAGAATTTTAAGAGGAGCCTGATCTAAAGGCTCAAATGGGGCTTTAACCAGTGCGCGTAGGACCAGCGCTAAATCCCACTGAGGGACTAGAGAGCGTGACACGGGTCTGTGTCTACGTACACCCCGCAGAAAACGCTTCATCAGCGGGTGGTTAAAGACTGTTCTGTCACCAAAACCCTCATGACAAGAGGAAATAGCTGCAGCAAAAGTTTTAATGGTGCTTAAAGCTAAATTCCTGTTCATCAGCTGCTGGAGGAATGACAGCACGCAGCCTGATGGACATGAAAAGGGCTCCACGCCTTTCTCTGCGCACCAGCGCTGAAAAGCTGCCCACTTTGATGCGTATGACGCTGTGGTAGAAGGGGCTCGTGCGCCCTGAATCGTGCGCACCACATCTTGCGGGAGACCCAGCCTTTCTAAGCGCTCCCGTTCAGCGGCCAGACCCAGAGACGCTGACCTAACTCTGGGACGCTCCTGATCGCCCCTCCCGCCTGGAGGAGTGCATCCTCTCTCCACGGCAGCTGCCATGGGCGACCTGACACCAGCTGCTGCAGGCTCGGAAACCATGGCGCGCTTTTGCGCTCGGGGGCTACGAGAATCACTGAGAGCTGTTCCTCTCGGATTCGGTCCAGGAGCCGCGGGATCAATGGAACTGGTGGAAAAGCATAAAGGAGCGTTTTCGACCACGGGGTGTGAGCAAAGGCGTCCACTCCTAACGGTGGATCCTCCTGTGGGCTCAGTGAGAACCCCAACTGGCATTGTGCGTTCTCCCATGTGGCGAAAAGATCCACTGCTGCTTTCCCAATCTGCTCCAGATCTGAACAATCAGCTCTGGGTGGAGACTACAGTCCCCGGGACGAGGACCACCTCTGGACATGATGTCTGCTCCTCTGTTCAAGACGCCGGGGATGTACACTGCTCTGATGGAGAGCAGGTTGATGCGCGCCCAGCACAGCAGCCGTCTGGAAATGTTCAGCAGCTGAGCTGAGCGCACACCTCCCTGGCAATTTATGTAGACTGCTGCCACTCAGTTGTCTGTGTGGATCAGAACATGTTGATCCCGCAGCAGAGGAGCAAAATGCTGTGTCACCTTCCACACTGTGAGAAGCTCCAGCACGTTTATGTGGACAGACAGGGACAGACATGTGGTCTGGCCACTGTGCCCCCACCGCCTGAGACTGACACGTTCCTCCCCATCCCGATAGGGATGCGTCTGTAAACACTGAGACGTGTGATGCAGGTCTGCTGAGGGGAACTCCCTCTGACAGGATGCGGGGATTTCCCCAGTGGGCCAGGTCGGGTCCCACTGAAGGAGGGACTGAGATCATCCGCCTCTTCTGACGCACAGGATCTATGCGCAGGCGGATGAATCTTCTCTGAAGACACCTCATATGAAGCAGACCCAGCGGAACAACCACGTGAGCCGCTGACATCATTCCCAGTAATCGCATAAGTGACAGAGCTGTCAGTACGCTGTGAGGTTTGACATGGAGGAGAAGCCCTGGTCTGTTCTCGGCTGAGAGAGCCGGGCTCTCATTGTGGCTGAGTTTAGCTCCACCCCCAGATAAACGATCATCCGGGATGGGAAAACAGAACTTTTTTGCCAGTTTATTGAAAACCCCAGGACTGTCAAATGTGCGGCCAGTTTCATTGTCTGTGCCGCCGCTTCCTCTCTGGACCGAGTCAGCAAAAGCAGGTCGTCCAGATAAAAAAGGATTCTCATTCCTGCCGAGCGCAGCGGCTGCAACGCCGTCTCCACAGATTTGGAGAACGTGCGTGGGGTGAGAGAGTAACCGAACGGCAGGCGGTTTTATTGATATGAGATCCCCTGATAAGCGAAATGCAGATATTTGCGGTGTTTCGGGATGATGGGGATGTGAAAATAAGCATCCTTCAGATCTATGGAGGTGAACCAGTCATTCTGGTGAACGTTCTCCATCACCTGTCTGACTGTCAGCATGTGGAAGCGTCTCTCCAAGATCGCTTCGTTGAACAGGGACAGATCGAGAATCGGTCTCATTCCTCCTGTTTTCTTGGGAACCAGAAAATACCGGGAATAAAATCCCGTGTTTTTCTCTCCGCGAGGAACCCTGGAAATTACGTTTTTTATCAGGAGTTCCTGCAGTTCTGACATGAGAGCAGAGCTCTGCTCCGGGGAGGACAAGACTGTCTCCAAAATCCCTCTGAACGGTGGAGGGTGTGACAGGAACTGCAGCGTGTATCCTCTGCTGATCAGTCTGTCCATCCACCTGTCCAGGAAACATACGCGCCTCCACTCTGAGTGATGCACTGAGAGCGGGCGCGCATTTATCTGTGGTGCCGTGGTGCTCATGGATACGAGCCAGGCTAGAGCCCCTACCGCCGTTACACTACTCGGATTCTGATCGGGGGTAACCCATGGGGGGCTCGGATCTAAAGGGCTGTAAACCAGCCTCACCAGGGGGATATTCACCCAGGCTCGCAGCTTGGTGTTGAGCGGGGGCATCACTGGTGCGCCGCTTCGTGGGGAGCTGCTGTTGTGCATCCTCTGTGATCTCACCTGCTGACAGCTGGGGAGGACAGGAGGGAGAAAGCAGTGAGCGCGGCTCTACCGGAGCAGCATAAGATGCTCTCGTGGAGTCATGTTTGAGAACTGTTAAATGTGGGGCCTCTTAAACGGCCGTTTAAAAGGGGCCGTCTCATTTGGAGTGGAGGATGTGTGTGAAGAAAGCACAGCGAGATCGTACGATCTGGCCGAGCCGGAATAAACCGGAAACTTGCTCTTAGAGAAATTTACGTGTTTTATTTCAAAACAATCAGTTTTTATACACCCCCCCCCCCCCCACCCCACCAGTCATTTTTTAAATCTCCGCCATGGCTCCTGCGGAGGGTTGGACCAGGCGCACGCTGCTGCGGCTGAGTAGACGGAGCAGTGGGCGGAGGAACTCTGGGAGCTGCGGCAGCGGTCGTGGAGCGTCTCTGCTGATGCCGTTGATCACGGCGATCCCGCCAACGGCCGGTGGTATGGGAGGAGCGGAAAGCAGAGCGATTAAGAGACCCATGTCTCCTGACCCATTCAAGCTCCTCTTGAGAAGTCTGCACACAGCAGACACCGCGCAGAGGTCTGCGAAGTTGCAGAATTCCTCCACATCTTCTGGAGGCAGCTCCATCTCCCGAGCTTTCTTGGAGATAGCGTAGGCCAGGAAGGCAGTGTTGTTCGTCGCCGCAGCGACCTGAGCAGCACACTGGTGGGAGCGATCTGTCAGCCTGCCCGTGGTCTGATCACTGGGGGAGGGGGGCACAGGCCGTCGTCCGACGCGCTGGGCTGACCTAACCCCAAAAACTGCCGACAGACTAGGTTCCAGAGCAGGAACTGGGGAAAACCCCTGATCCGTCAGGGACTCCACCCTTGTGATGGGTGTGAAGGTGGAGACCGGTGGCTTCAGCTGAAGCGGCTCGGCCCGCCGCTCCCGACAGGTAAGTGGTTACTGCCGGAAAATGGGGCCAAACCGGATCTCGGCGAGTTAGATGAGCTGGAGCGAATTTTCCCGCCAGGTCATCAGTCGGGAGCTGGGCTAAAGGCGCGGGTCAGGGACACCTTTAGCCCCAGCTACTTTAGCGATGATGTCCGGCAGCGCGCTAACAAGGGCGCCCATCGCCGGGAAGGGGGTGGTCGCCGACATCGGGAGGCCTTGAGCCTGGACTGATTTGGCGTCTGCCTCCGCGTCCTCCGTCCGGAGGAAGGGAGTGGAGATATCAGTCGCTGTCTCCGGGGCGGAATCGTCCGATTCCCGCCCAACACCGAAGATTCCCAATGCCTCCTCGAGGGAGCATTGGTCTGCTACGGGGAATTCCCCTTCTAGCGGGGAGAAAATGGCTAGCCGCCGTTGCTTCTCTTCCAGAGGAAGACGCCTGCAGGAAAGGCAGGTGGACTGCGGGGTCAAGGCCAAGGTAGCGTGATCAGGACCGAGGCAGCCCTCGCAGATGGCATGCAGGTCATAGCCCATGATGTAGCCGGTATTGCAAGCCGGGCAAAGGCGGATAGTACCGACGCTAGCCATTGCTCTTCTTCCAGAAATCAGTGCTCTTAAGCTGTTGCTGAAGAAAAAATGGGAGCCGTTTGTCCGGTCTCACCGTTATTTATACGGACCGACGTGGGGCCCACACAGCAGGTGGGCGTGGACTAAAGTTTTCAGTGCTGCGCTGCGTGCGAAGGGATAAACCCACTAGCGATAGCCTTAAAGGGCGAAGGCTATACGAAATAGAACATGTTACGACACCAGGTCATTCCGCTACAGTAGTAAGCGCCATGTAACTTCTTCCCCCATTTTTACTGTGTAACGTGATGAAGGACCAGCTGGTGGCAGTAATGCGCAACTTCAGGTTAGCCAAACCCAAGAAGAAGAAAAGTCACGTAAAGGAGATGAGAGCTGCGAGGAGAAGATGCAGAGGATCACAGCGTAGAGGAACACTGTACAACCTGTTTGACTCCAAGATAAAATACCAGATAAACAGCATCAAAGTACGTTTAACAGTGGTTTCCTGATGAGGCAATGTTTAAAATAACTTCTGTGTTACGTAGGAGATCATTTTTGGTAGTTCAGCAACAACTACAAGTCGCGAGCATCAAACTAACGTTACCCGGCGTCTACAGACAGCCGCTCCACATTTATGTCTTCAGTATTTGGAGCGATATGATTGAGAATGAAAATGCAGGGAGACAAGATACATGACTTCTTTTTAAAAGGAAGCAAATTAGGCACAAATCAAATAGAGTTCTGCTCTGGTATCAGCAGCCCTGATTGGTCCCATCCTGGGACCAGTTAGGAGAGGGAATGTCAGACACAAGCCAGCCAACCATCACCAGGTCAGAATATCTACAGAAACAGTCATTAACCAGTTCAGTTACCTTCAGATTAGCATTATTTTGAAATGTTGTTTGCTGCTGTGTGTTTTTTATGATAAATTTGTGGTTGTGTTTTTATTTTGAAAATACTCATATTTTTAATGTAGTTCTATCGAGGGAGGAGTCTGAAGCCACAGAGGCCTCTGCCTCTGACCAGGATGATGGTGAGCCAGAAGAGCCAGATACCACTGACCTCTTCCCAGCTGTGTCCAGTACTGCTTTTGCTCCTCCAAAAGGACCCAGTGGTAATTCTACTTAACTGAAACCTGCTAGTTAGCTGCCTTATCTATGTTTATATTTTTTTTTTCATTTTTTTATTTTTGAATAAATCCATCCATTTGTGTTCTATACCTGCTTCTTCTGTATAGGTCTCCTTTGAATACATAATATGCAGATACAGTGTTAAAAAAAGAGAACAGGGGGGGACATGAAAAGAAAAAATGTTGACAAGTACACAATTGTTGGTGTATATACAGGGGTTGGACAATGAAACCGAAACACCTGGTTTTAGACCACAATAATTTATTAGTATGGTGTAGGGCCTCCTTTTGCGGCCAATACAGCGTCAATCCGTCTTGGGAATGACATATACAAGTCCTGCACAGTGGTCAGAGGGATTTTAAGCCATTCTTCTTGCAGGATAGTGGCTAGGTCACTACGTGATACTGGTGGAGGAAAACGTTTCCTGACTCGCTCCTCCAAAACACCCCAAAGTGGCTCAATAATATTTAGATCTGGTGCCTGTGCAGGCCATGGGAGATGTTCAACTTCACTTTCATGTTCATCAAACCAATCTTTCACCAGTCTTGCTGTGTGTATTGGTGCATTGTCATCCTGATACACGGCATCGCTTTCAGGATACAATGTTTGAACCATTGGATGCACATGGTCCTCAAGAATGGTTTGGTAGTCCTTGGAAGTGACGCGCCCATCTAGCACAAGTATTGGGCCAAGGGAATGCCATGATATGGCAGCCCAAACCATCACTGATCCACCCCCATGCTTCACTCTGGGCATGCAACAGTCTGGGTGGTACGCCTCTTTGGGGCTTCTCCACACCGTAACTCTCCCGGATGTGGGGAAAACAGTAAAGGTGGACTCATCAGAGAACAATACATGTTTCACATTGTCCACAGCCCAAGATTTGTGCTCCTTGCACCATTGAAACCGACGTTTGGCATTGGCATGAGTGACCAAAGGTTTGGCTGTAGCAGCCCGGCCGTGTATATTGACCCTGTGAAGCTCCCGACGGACAGTTTCTGGGTGGAACAGGAGAGTTTGAGGTGCACATTTAATTCTGCCGTGGCAGCCGTGGTTTTATGTTTTTTTGGATACAATCCGGGTTAGCACCCGAACATCCCTTTCAGACAGCTTCCTCTTGCGTCCACAGTTAATCCTGGTGGATGTGGTTCGTCCTTCTTGGTGGTATGCTGACATTACCCTGGAGACCGTGGCTCTTGATACATCACAAAGACTTGCTGTCTTGGTCACAGATGCGCCAGCAAGACGTGCACCAACAATTTGTCCTCTTTTGAACTCTGGTATGTCACCCATAATGTTGTGTGCATTTCAATATTTTGAGCAAAACTGTGCTCTTACCCTGCTAATCGAACCGTCACACTCTGCTCTTACTGGTGCAATGTGCAATCAATGAAGACTGACTACCAGGCTGGTCCAATTTAGCCATGAAACCTCCCACACTAAAATGACAGGTGTTTCAGTTTCATTGTCCAATCCCTGTAAGTGAAGAGGTGAGAAGGCAGAGGGTTTGGGTTGGGGAAGGTCCTATGGTTTTCACCGCTCTGTTGATCATGTTTAGTCTCTATACTTCACACTTACCACAGTATGCTATCCATCATGCCTGCTATTGTAGACCATCACTTTGATGTTGGATTATCATCTATTTGAAAGCTGTTCAATAAATGGGAGCACCCCCAACTTATTTCCCAGTCTGGACATTGTTTTGTAAGCGGGTAGTAACCTGGATCCACCCAAACCCAGAAGCGACCAGAGATGGAACCTGATGGTCTTTACATAATTTATATATTAATCTAATACTGGTTACAATAGGATACTGTTACAACTTATATATTTTCTTTCAACATTATTTATATATTTAAAAATAATATATTATACATTCTATTTACATACAAGCAACAATATTTCTACAAATAAAAGCAGTAACATCAACATTGATAGCAATTACAGTAGTTTTAAGTGTGATATTCATTTCTAATCGTCTTTTAATACTTTTTAATGCTTGGACATTCCTTGAACTCCACATTTGGAATATTCCAAAGCTTCATCACAGTGGTGTCATTGTTCAAAAGTTGATGCCAAGTGTTTTACATTTTGTCTGTTTTTTGTGTTACATTGTTAATAAACTGCAAATTATGTACACAAATCTCATCTCCTGTGTACTTGGTATGTACTTAAATATAAATACAGTTAGAAACTGACTGTTAGAGAAACAAAGTCATTCTCATAGTTTGTGGCCCCCTGAGATAGCCTTGGCCCCCCCCCCTGCCCCCCCCCCCCCCCCCCCCCCCCAATAATAAAAGTCTGGCTCCGCCCCTGCTGATATGCCCTTTGAATGTGCATGTGACTGGCCACCTGTGCAAGTTTCAAGTTAATAAATCTTTGGTATTTTATGACTGAAGGTACTAGAAGAAGGGATACAGCAATGAACCAATGCAATACAAGACACATCTATGCCTATTCATACATATTCAAGACCAGAATATGTTTGTCAAGTGAGGAGGCTGAATCAGATCTTAACTGTTCCAGCCCTGGCAGGTAGTGCAGGAATGCACACAGCCAAAGTGACATGTTTGTGAAAGAGAGAGATGTGGATTTTGATGTATTATGACCTGACACTGTAGTCTCTCTTCTCATTATGCAATAGTGGCAGAATATTTGAAATTTTACACAGATACAGCACAAGGTTGTGAATGGCCAGAATGAATCGGCACAGGTGAACAGCAGCTGAAGAACAGGGCCATCTTTTTTTATGGTGGTATGGCAGCATGTCTCAGTGAAAAGAAATAAAGAAAGCAGATAAAGACGGAGTTCAAGCAGATACTAGCCTCTGCATTTTGAGCTGTTTTTCTTTTAAGGTCACTTCTAGCAAATTTTCATTGCTCCTCTTCAAGGCTGCATCTGATTAAAACACACACAAGTACACAGAGAGTGAGCTAATCGGTTTCTGATGGATTGTAATATTGAGGTCAGGTCATGTCTAGGTCCCCTCATTAGCTTGTTAAATCCCTCTCTGGAACACATTCAGCATTTAAATGCTTTATGATAATTAGGCTTCTTGCTGCCAACAACCAATCCTGAATAACCTGAATTATTACCATTTTGAACTCTCTTTAGTGGATAAAGGAGCATATGTCACATTAAATGTGTTCTTTAAAAGGCTCCTCTAAAATAACAGCCCGCTAAAACAAGTTTGATTTCAGCGCAAAAACAAAACAGTGAAAGGTTAACAGCAAAGAAGGATACTGAATAACACACTATGTAAAACAACACAGACTTATGGGGTATTGGTGTTGGCTGTTGTTGCCTTTGAAAATCATTGAGCAACAAAATCACATGGATGTTGTGCACATCCCCATTTTTGCATAGTTGTCATACACACACTAAGAACAGAATAGTAGAAAGAAAGCACATTCGTTTTTACTGGCACACCTACGCTTAAATATAAAGACAGAAAATATATGCATTGCAAAACATTAAATTTAAGCTTCCAACAATGTCTAAAAGTAACACTTAGAAGGTCAAAATGTGTGTTCTGGCTTGATTATTTGTAATGTTCTTCCTATAGACTCATCAAGAAAACATGGAAAGAACTAGAGAGTGGCCTACCTTCAGGCTGGAGCGTTTTACTGTGACGCAGCATTTTGAGGTCTGTGTTGTTCTGCTGAGGCCTTGGGTGCTTACTTGGGCTGCTGGTCCACTCTGCGGCCCCAGGCCTAAGGCTGACCCAACTCAGCCACCCTACCTCATGCTTGATGTCTCCTTCGTCCAGCCTACTCCATCCAGCTAGCTCCACACCCTTGAGACCTTCTCTACCTGCTCGAGTTCACAGCCTGAGGATAACTCCATCTACCCTGTTCCACAACCTGAGGCTCAATTCATCTACTCTGTTCTGCTGTCCATTGTAACACCTCTGCACTGCAGCATTTCAGTCACTCTGCTCTGCTGTCCACCCTATGTCATCAACCTATAACTAAGGCCTTTGCTAGCATTGTAGCAGATAGCCTCCATCAAGATTGCTAGCTGGTGGCCTTCACTAGACTTTCACTAGACCACTCGGTTTTTCGGAGCAAGCTGTTGGTTGGTTCAAACGTTATCACAAAAGTAGGACACAATGTATTAAATATAATAGTATTTGTTCTGAAGCTGTAGCTGTCCAGAGGGGAGTGCCACAGGGATCAATATAAGGTCCTCTTCTATTCATAATTTATATAAATTAATTGGGAAAGAATGAGTCTGGTGCAAACTTGCATTTTTATGCAGATGACACAGTTATTTATTGCACAGGAGCTACTCCTACTGAGGCCATTGGACTGTTGCAAAAAGCCTTTGTTGCAATGCAATGCTGTTTATTAAATTTGGAACTTGTTCTTAATACTTCAAACCAAATTGATGTATTCCAGATCCAGGGCACCACTTAAGATCCCTTCTGTGTTCTCTTCAGTAGGAAATGAAATAGAGCTGGTTCATACATATAAATACAAAAGAGTCTCAACAAGGCTCTGAAGGTGAAGGAGCAGGTGTCCAGCAACCTAAATGCAATGGAGAGATTGTTCGGAAAACTGTTTAAGAGACTCAAGAAGTACAAGGAAGTTGTGAAGGGTTACAAAAAGAACGAAAAGACACTGAAGGCCTGCGCACAGGACTACTTGACAAACAAGGGGGAGCAACACTACCAGATGCTGAAGGCTAAATCTGAGGAGAAAATTAACCTTACAAATGAGGAGATCGCTGAGCTTCGATCCAAAAAGAAGGCGGAGCTTTCGACTCCTCAAGCCCAGCTGAGACGGGAGCAGCAGAAGATTCAGTCATTAAAGAAGAGCCTGGATCAGAAGGAAAAAGAGGTTCCCAAGGGATGAGCTTATATACAATGTCCAGAAAAGATTAGCTCATCTGTAAATGATACTTCTTGTTTCTGCTTCCCTTTGTTGGTGTCTGTTTATATTGTCAGGTAGTTTATTTCTGTGGTTTTCAGTGTTTCTACAAACTGTATAATTTACCAATAAAAAAAAAAGGGGGATTGAATGCAGATCCCCAGGTGATGAGCGGCTGAGATCTGTGCATGAGTAAAATGGTGGTATACTGGTAAACAAAAAACACGACAAACTCAGGTAAAACAAGCCAATAAATTCAAGTCAAATATAGAAACTTTAAAAATACTAACCACTGTCTCATTGTTTTCCAATAAAACAAACTAGACGAGGAAACCTTGGACAGCCTGGAGAGCTATGTGGACGAATGTTTTGAAAACATTGTAATGGGCAAGCCACAGAAATCTCCACCCATGACCACACCAACACCAAAAAGCTCCAATTCAGAGTGCTTGGCATGCACCTCCGCTATCTCTCCAGAAAAAAGCTACAATAATGTCCTGGACTCTATTGACAACAAGCTAACCAGCCTGGATGCTCGTCTCCCCCTGGTGGAAGTTCCCCTCAGGGAATTTCAAGCTCTGAGGGAGTCTCTGGAGTTCAGCCAGGAACAACTAGCTTGCTCACAGCTGAGAACCAAAAACTGAGGGATAGCGTGAAAACACTTACCAATGGAATGACGCATATGTCCAGAGAATATAAAAAATTAAGGAGACCATCCTGGATATACAAGGCTGGGGCATGCAGGACAACCTTGTCTTCTCTGGCTTCCCAGAACGGGCAGAGGAGGACACCGAATCCACTTTCCGTGAATTTCTCCAACATCAGCTGAAACTCCCAAGTGACGAGGTAAAAAACATCACATTCCATCGTGTTCACTGGCTCGAAGGCGAAAAGCCCGATCACAACCAACCTCTGCCAAATGTAGCAAAGTTTGAGCACTACAAGCAAACAGAGCAGGTCAGAAGTCGGGGCAGAGAGCTGCAGGGAACGAACGTCAGCGATAATGATCAGTTTCCAAAGGACATCCTCAATCAGAGGAGAGTTTTATTCCCAATCAAGAAGAAACATATCACAGAGGGCACCAGAACTACAGTGGCTGTAGATGAAGTCACCTGTAAGACTGATAGTTTAATGTTAAAGTTGTTAAATATATGAAATAAATTTTAAAAAATTATATTTTTTTAAAGAAATTATAAGTTGTGAATGAAAGGATTGTAATTTGAAAGAAAATGAAAATGTATTTATTTAACATATAGGCTAGGATTGTCAGAATGTACAGAATTTGTTCATCTGGGCTCTGTAGGGCCTGAGAAAGCTACAGATTCAGAGGCTATAGAACGTCTCACCCCTCTCATATGAAATGCACAGGTCTTTCCTACTATTATGTTCTTGGGAATAAGGTTGAAGTCCTGCAGGTGAGTGTCTGGAGGTGTCAAATAAAACTGCAGGGAGGAAGCAGGAAAAAAAAAATACAAATCTCACTTTGGGTTTGTCTGGGACACCTCCCACTTACTACAGACAAACATGTCAAAGCTGATGTGAGATCAGAACCTGATGCTAGGATACTTTTTTTCAGATTATGAAGTACATGAAAATACCAAATGAAAATAGGCATGGCATTTGAACTAAAATTTTTTGCCATTATGCAAATATCTCATATCTCATCATTCATCCTGAGGTCCACAGCTTGGTCCTAGTCAGATGAGAAGTGGTGGACCTGAACACAAGCCAGAATTATAGCATACACATGCATTATCTCAATTTGGATTGGATTGGTGTGTCAACAATAAAACAAATCCAAGACTTTATTAAAAAAGGTTTGATTTTATTAGGGTCTCTGCTCTTTTGGTTTTCTTGATCAGAGGAATGTATGATTGTTGAGGTTTTCAGGTAAAGGACATGTACTAACCTGGCAGACAGGAACACTAGTGAAAATGTTCAACCTTCCCTCTGCAAAACACAAGCACAGTAACATCTAAATGTTAGCAATGCAAACATAGAAAATGGAGACATATGATGTGACATTCAATTTTATACTGTCTTGTCTAAAGCTAAAACTTTAAATAAAACCCAGAACAACTAGTTCGGCAGACACTGAACCTACCTGTACCTTGGGGGGGAAGAAATTCAGCTCCATTTTAGAGGTAAAGCTCACCAGGATAAGCTTGGTGAAACATAAAATTAAACATTTACATTGCTTTACAAATAAACATTTTAAAGACAGCCTACATCGCCAAAAATAGAAAAGCTGCTGGATCCAACAAACACAGGAACCCAAGCCTGGAGATGAATACAAAACAAAACAAAGAAAAACAAATTAGCATTTTACTTTGAGGAATCACAGATGAGATTCACATGAAAAAGTGTGCCCTAAAATAATAAAATGAATAATGGGAATTCTTGCAATTTCCTGACAAATGTATATAATACATGTTAAATGCATTTGACAAGTTGTTCACCAATATGAGACTGATTTGCCAACCAGTTACCTTGAATTATATTGCTACTCAGCACATTTAACAAAAACTTAAGTAACAATACACAATTCAGTCCGAGTTATCTTTATTTTAATAGAAGGTCTGCTAGTATCTGTAAAATATCTGGTTTGCAGGTTAAATTGTATCCTACTGACTATCAATTACATTTTCTATTATAAGTTTTGACTGAAATGGAAGACACAACTCAGAGGAGGACAGGAAATTTGCTGCTGTGGTCCTACAGATAAGCAAGTTCACACTGTGAAGAATAGTGACATTCACTGCTGTCAAACATAGGACTAATTATTCTATTAAACATTTGTTTTTGAACAAAATGTTCACATGCAGCTTCAATCAGGTGGTTTGTTTCTAGGATAGTACTCTGTACTGCAAAGTAAACAGTTAACGTGTTTTATAATCAGCTCCTTCTGAAAATAGGAATGCTCATTTGGATGTAGCTTTATTCTCAGAAGTACCTAAACACATCTTAAGGAAGGCTTAATGCAGTCATGCTACAGCAAATTAGCATCAGCTAGGCACCAGCACGCCCGCGTACTGCAAGAATACGCAAGTTTAGACAAGGGATGGATGGATGCAAGCAAGTTGCTGCTGTTGCTGCTGCTGCTGCTCCTTCTTCTTCAGTTTAATCGCGCCCCCGTACTGGCAGTGGACAGGAAATGTGTCAATCTACAGATAACGACATTCATCAATTTGTGGATAACATGACTCTTCCCAAATTATCAGATAATCAAGTGATGGACCTGGATGTACCACTGACTTCGGCCGAAATACAAGTAGCTCTCACAAGCATGCCCAATAAAAAGGCTCCAGGCCCATATGGATTCCCAGCAGAGTTCTACAAAGAATTCTGAAATGTTTTAGCGCCAATATTCAACAGAATGTTGCAGGAAACCATAGAAAATGGCAGACTTGCTTTAAATCAAGATTAAAAACTTATTTGTCTAGAGTGGCCTTTGACTGTGCTATCTAAACATTATTAGTGAGGTTTTCAGTCCAACTGTCCTTTCATTTTCTTATCGATCATTTTATCAATATTTTTTTATTTTATTTTAAATTTTATTTTTTATTATCATCTTTTTAATTATTCATTTTTATTGTCTTTAATTATTTAATTACCGTTATGCCACTATCATGTACTTTTCTGTACAGCCCTTTGAATTGTCTTCCTGCTGAAATGTGCTATAGAAATAAACTTGCCTTGCCTTAAAGCTCCCTCAAAAAGACTAGAAAAGGTAACTCATCTCATAATACATCCTGACCAAAGTGGTTGTATAAAAGGGAGGCAAACATCCAGGAATTCACTCAGATTACTTAATTTATTAGACTATTCCTACAGTAAACATATTGAGACTAATATGTTATCCCCCCCCTCCCCCCCTTTAGGTAATTTGATTGATAAATTCTTTCTCCAGAGTTTCAGATTATTCTATAAATTGGTTAAAATCTACAGTTCTTCCAATTAATGGTTCTTTCCACAATTCCCTTAATACACAACTACAGTCAGGGAATATTATGTAATTGAGTATTAATATTTCTCTTAGATTGGCAGATTTAACAAAACTAAACCACATCCAGCTTTTTAAAAAATTGGAAGATGATCTCGCTAGATGGAAATCTCTACCCATATCACTTATGGGCAGGGTTGCTTCAATAAAAATGATGGTCTTGCCAAAAATCAAGTACTTATTCTCAATGATCCCAAATAAACCGCCATCTGACTCGTTTACATCCCTGCACACCTCCATCAAAACCCCCCGCATATTAGATTAAAAAGTCTACAGAAGACCAAAAATAAAGGAGGACTTGATCTGGCTAACTTTCACCATTAGTTCTTGGGCAACAGGCCACAGTATATCTCAAAATGGTTCAAACACAGTCCTCTAGATGAACCCTGGCTAGACATAGAACAGACATTGTAAAGATTTTAGACCTACCATTTACTAGCTCAAATATAAAATGACACGTATGCTCCTCTCTGACAGCATGGTGGGAATATCTAAAAAGTCCCATCTCTTCCCTGCCACAGTTGTGTATTTATTTACAATAATAGTGTGAGTATTCCATGCAAGTTGTGTATATCATTTAGGTATGAGAGGCCTATTTTGCACATTCTGTGTCTCAGTGCTTTGTTGGATGGATTCACACATACAATTTCATACCTACAGATTTGTTTGTGATAATCACAGTTTTCTAGATTTCAGCATACCTCGTTTCAGTAGAAAGTCTGAGTTTAAGTTGCGAAAGTCAAAATACCCTACATAAAGCCTCCGTTACCAAGTCTTGTGGTATAAACATGAGTCTGACAATAAATGCAAAGGCTGATTATTATATTATATTTATTTCTAGATATAAATATACTGCAGTCCATATATTTTAGTATTTATGTATAGAAACATGGTCATAGTAACTACACCACTTATGTTTGTGATTGAAGATGTTTAAAACTCTTCTCTCTGTTTGCCTCATAGAGATTAGGGATGCAAACCTAATCCCCAAAGTGTTTGAATTTATAAAATAATAAAATGCCACACAGCTTTCAATATTCTGCTTATTGTTGTGTTGGTTAACTTACCAAAACACTAATCTACTGTTTAAAAAAAAAACTCCTGTCAAGAACTGAACTAAGCTAAAATACAATCAGTTTCTATCCATTCTTTAACAATCTTCCGGTAAAGATCATTTGTCTAAACGAAGAAATTGCTTTTTTCCTTTCCTATAAAAGACCTGTTTATCCTTAGCATACCTAAGCAATGAGTTCCAAGTTCATTATGCTTTATGATAAAATATACTTTAATGTGCTTCAGTTTGTCACATTGTGTAAATCAGCAATATTGCTTTACAGCTGTTGCAAAGCTGTTTATTTTTCGCCTGTACATTTTGTCTGGTTTGTGTGCATTTACATGGATGGTTGGTGTTCAACCCCCTCACTCTCAGCATTATGGTGTTTTAATGATTCTGGCAGATGTTATTGTTGTTATGAAATGAACTCACTTACGTGTGATGTGATGATCTGGTGAGATTACCTACCATTCTCTTCAAGGGCAAATTTTAATGTGGCTGTAAATTGCCCATGGACTCATTTTGTAGAAATGATGATGCTGTAATTTTGCTGCTGATGGAGACAGAGCTGTCATGTTAAGCAGGCAATGCATTTATGGTTATGCATATGTTGTAAAGAGTCTTTGGGGATTAGATTCAATCAATTTATTTTATTTGTTCATTTAATAAATCAATTATGGTATTTGTTACACTATGTAAGTATGAAACCACATTGTAACTGCAAATTGTCAGAGTTTTTTTTTTTTTTTTTTTTTTTACCGTGTCCTGTCTGGCAGAGTAGCGCTCGGAATTGTTGTCTGAGTGCCAAGAAATTGCCCAACAGATTTACTTTCACAAGCGGAGCATCACAGCTATTGCTTTAAAGCTCTGCTTGATATTTATAAAAGAAACTTTATTGTAAACTTCTTTGGGAATATTTCAATTGTTACGGACACGGAGACTGAAATGAAAAGGAAAACAGAAGCTTGACAAAGAGAGAGATGGGGCAAAAGGGAAGAAGGGGAAAAAAGGAGGAGAGTGTGGAGGAGAGAAAGAAGGATGTATAGAATAAAAGATTAAACCCTGCTTGCTTATACACAAGTTAGCACACGGGATTTATGAATGTAAAATGTACTTAGTGAGAAGTGCAGCCCAATATAGATCATCTGTGTATCTATCAACACCTGTGTGGACGCGCTTTGTATACAAGGTTTCTCCACAAAAATATGCAATAACGAGTGTGAGGACCCACCGACCTGCCCCGTGGTCCCCGTGCGGACACTGAGGAGATCCGACCCACAGACATCCAAAGGCGCCCCAAAGCACAGGAACCCCAGGAGAACCACCGCCGGGACCACTGCAACCCCCCCAGAGAAGAGCAGTGGAGAGTCCCGGGGGAGCCACCCAGCAGCGACAGTGCAGAAGCCACAGGCCCCGCCGGCAGCCGTCCACACCCGAGCAGATCCAGCCATGGACCCAGAGACCCAAGACCCCGGGACACACCACCCCCAAGGCAGAGTCCCGACAGAGCCCAGGGGTCCAGGCCCCGGCAGGCAGCCACCGGGAGTGAGCCAGCACACACCAAAGCCCCAAGCCCCGGACACCGAGAACCACAAGTACACCTGCTGATCCTAGAGAGGGAGCAGTCAAAGACCCAACCTGTCACAAAAAAAAAAAAAAAAAAAAAAAACAGGCATGAACAGTCACAGTCACCCACTCCCATCCTCATCCACACACATAAAATCACTCGCTCCCAACGTAGAGACAAACAACAATGGACGTCATACACTCACTCACACTCCCCATGCCTACTCTATACTCCAGGGTCCAGGCGCCGGCAGCCCCTAGGGGCAACCAGCCCACGGACACAGGAGGTGGTTCCCTTCCCTCCTGGGGCAGAGACAGGCAGACAGGCCCAGACCCGGGCGGTCCCGGCCCCGCCCAGAACCCAGTCCCCAACAACCCCCATCCACCTTCGGAGAGGGGGCTATGTACAAAAGAGGGGTCCACATGGCCCAAACCAGCACGCCAACCAGCCCTGTTCAATTCATCATCCTGAAATGGAAGAAGGAAAGCACAACTGCAAATCTACCAAGACATGGTTATCCACCTAACTGACAGGTAAGGCAAGGGAAGTATTTATCAGAGAAGCTGCCAAGAGGCAATTCTGGAGAGGCTGCAGAGAGATGAGAGAATCTGTCTAAAGGGCAACTATTAGTCACTTGCTGCTCAAATCTCCCTTTTTGTAATTGTTGAGAGAAAGTCAAGATGTTCCATTTGCAGTTTTCCACAAGCCATTTATGGTAAAAGCAAACATGTGGGAGATGTTGCTATAATCAGGTGAGAACAAAATTCACATTTTTGGCCTTTCTGGTTGAATAATGGCAGTGCACACAATTGTAACGGCTGTGGGCTCTCTTGGTCCGGGCTGTAAATATTTGTCTATATGTGCATTGTTTGACACTCATTCTGTGGAGAAACCAACATCTACTGTCTGCGTGATCTCCTTAAATCAGGAGTTGGTTTTGAACGACATTTTGCAGCTGAGTTTCCTAAAACACACACAATCCCGGCAGACATAGCCAAGAGTTCCGGGTCTCCATGGACTATTATTCTCACAGAAAGGAGAGGGTGGCAGCACCATGAGCGGAAACAGAAGTGAGGCTGTAGGGCCAGTGCGCTAGCTAGGCTAAAGAGACATCCTTACAGACCACCACTTTCCAGCCGTTTTCTTACCAACACCAGATCTCTTGCCAATAAGATGGATGAACTGAAACTACAGGTAGCTACAAACAACATTGTGAGAGAAAAGTGCATTCTGTTGGTCACAGAGATCTGGCTACACACAACCATCCCAGATTCAGTTGCTGAGTCAGCTGGCTGCACTGAGCAGTACCAGGACAGGACACGGGACTCCGGTAATAGCAGAGGAAGGGTGGCTTTGTGTTTATATTAATAACAGCTGATGTACCAATACACTGACTGCTGTGTGGGACTGTTACATGCAGGCCCATCTATCTTCCCAGAGGGTACACTGTAGTCTTGGTAAAATCTGTTTACATCCTACTGGATGCTAAGTAGCTAGGTAGCTCGGCTGTTGGACTTCAACATAAAAGCATTAGCGACCAGCAGAACAAGCACACTGACGCTATGGAGTTCAACAATGCAGAATTAAAGGGAACACATGTAAAGTGTGCTAACAAAGGAGCTAAGCACACTGGACAAGGAGGTCTTCACAGACAGTGTTTTATATTACATCAAGACCTGCGTAGACACTGTGACTGTGGAAAACTGATAGTCAATCAAGAAACCTTGCATGACAAAGGAGCTCCAGCAGCTGCTGAAGGAGAGAAACAATGTCTTCAGTTTAGGTAATGAAAGTTTCTACAGCACAGCCATGATTTTTAACATTTCCCTATCCCAGTCCACTGTCCCACCCTGTCTGAAATCCTCTATCATTGTCCCCATGCCCGGGAAACCCCACATTCCCAATCTTAATGACTACCAGCCAGTTGCATTGAAACTAGTGGTCATGAAATGCTTTGAACATCTGGTAAGGGCTCACATTATTTTCTTATCTTTCTTTGTCTTGTTATGATGTGGTCATAATGTTGTTGGCTTCTATTTCTCAACAACTTTATAATAACACAGAGACGCTGACATCCAACTATTACTTCTGTAAACAGTGTGCTGCTGTGTGAAGTTTACATTCTCCTTCTGCAAATGGGGGACACTGTGAGGTCGTAAAACATTCAGACTTAAGTCTGATGGCAGTTGCATTTAATAAGTAGTTTGAACAACCACACAAAAAAATCTGATTTCAGCAAAAAATCGTAATTGAACATCTAGACCTGCAGTGTGAATGTAGCCAATGTGTGGTTGTATCTGTGTTCCAGTAGTGCTGAAATGTCCTAAAACAGCAAAATTATCAACTGGAAAGGTGCAAGGACTGCATATATCAGGCTTATGAGCTTTACCTGTGAATTTTGAATGTGGCATGTACAGACTAAGAGAAATAGCTTATAAAGAACACAGACAACCTTTTGATGAAGATCATTTCAGCCAACCACTATGAGGTTATTTTAAGGAATACCCACCTTTTAATAATACTGACCATAACATTAGGCTAGGCTAACTGCCCAGTGGGGCATTGGATGGAGCTGTATGGGCAACTAGATGAGAAGCTGCCACCATGATGAAGAATATTCAGGGAAATAGCAAGTGAGGTCACCATATCATCCCTTTCTCTTCGCTGATAATACCAGTGCAGCTGCCATGTTTTCCCAGTTAGCCAGTTTCCCAACCCAAAATAAATTAACTTTAATGACAAGCTTGATAGCTGCCTAACTCTGCTTGTGCAAGCACCATCAGTTTCATTTTTGTTTTTGTTTTTTTGTTGTTTTTCTGGAGTTAAACAGTCACTAACAGCTCTGTAGGATACTTATGGCTGGTTGAGGAACAGCCAAACTCTGAAACTGAGGTAAGGTGCTAAGTAGAAACAAACAGGGTTTACAACAACAAATCGTACTCATCCACTGTCCAGAGGACAAATGCATGTCTACGACATGGAAACACATCCAAGCACTTCAGTTATGCACAAAAACATAAGTGGGATTCAGCAAGTATGGGCAGATGCTTTCAACTGATGCATCAAAATGTGAAACATTTGGGTACAGCAGAAGGCTCTTCAAAAATATAATTTCCCACATATTCCCAGAGAAGCTTTTATCTTCTGTTTGTGAATGTTCACAGCATTTTGTTTTGTTTCATTTTTCTTTGCTCAAGGCTCAAAGTATTTCCATGCAGCTGCAAGATTGCCACTTTCTTGTGACAGTCACCTGGTGCCTATTTTTGATCACCTCAGATTTGCTTTTAGGGTAAATCAGTACCTAATTATGGAAACTGGTGAATACTTGGTGGTGGAGGATGGGTGTTGATCTTGCTCTTTACCTATCGAAAACAATACCTTTAACTCGCAGAAAACAAATTAAAAAAAAGTGCGTTTTTAAGGTTATTATCAGCGAATGCAAGAAAATCACAATAGTAGTGTATTCAGAAATGCAGTGTTCATGCCAGTTAATCGCACAAACAATGCAGAAGAGACACCGTATTTATTTCTGAGAGGCATGTGAAAGTTGTGAAGAAAAAAAAAATCATGACAAACTAAAATTTACCCCATGTACAACCTGTCCAAATTTGATGTCATTTGCATCAATAGATCCAAAGTTACTCAGAAATCAAATACATAATATTAAGGGACCCAGGAGAGTTATTTAAAATGATGTGCAGAAGTAAATCATTTTTCTCTTTTACATCTGCATCTGTTGTTTGCGGTTGAGGAAGGAAAAACTGCAACCTGATTTTTAAGGAATCCCAGCAGATTGCATCGAGTCACTGACATACAGCATTCATTACTGCTGGAGCATATAGCAACAGTGGACAGTTGCATGCATTGTGTCATTAACTTTTCAGCAGTCCCTCTTACTGAGCATGCAAGCAATCTGCTGGGTTTCCTTAGATATAAAATATTTTAAACAGTGAATTATAAACTGAACTTGACGGCATAACTAGGAACAATTTGAAATGTTTGTAATTGATTTGGAATCTGTCTGTATGACTGGATAGTTTTTTTTGAAGAGTGCCTTGAGATGACATCTGTTGTGAGTTGGTGCTTTATAAACTGAACTGAATTAAACTTTTCTCCATAGCTACAGCCACAGACAAACATGTCTTTGTAACTTCTTTGGTTCTCGTTTTTACCATTAACAATACAATTCAACAAAAACTGTAATTATTTCCTGGTGAGAAACTTTTTTATTAATTATTTCTTTTTAAAGTAGACATTATAAAAAGTAATCAATTATCCCGCTCTATTTTTTTTCTATAAGTTTGTAGTGAGAACTATATATCTCTGAGTATAACGCCGTTGTTCAGCAGAGCCAAATATAGTATGAATAGGAATGCATATATAACAGCAAAGTCAAAGTGGCTCACATATACGAGAAATGAGAGGTATATTAGGGGCCAAAGCCTTTGGCTGTGATGAAGTAACGCATTTTATCCACTTGCAGCAAATTTGGAAGTCTTCTTTGTCGAGCTGTGGTCAGCAAAGAGCAGTCGTATGTAGGGCAAAACTATGGGACAGGAGTGATGACCCTGGATAATTTTTTCGTAGCATTTTGGAAAAACTGGAGTGTAACTGATGGCATATTGTTGTGGCTGGAGATGGGGAGTTTTTTGGGAAGAGAGACTCTGGTGGAAGACTTCACGCAGGGACAGTGGACTGGGACAGAAAGTGGTTAAAAGCCTCATGCTTCTCTACTGTGGGGGTAAAACTGCTGTGGACCATGATGTTTAGTGCAGCGTCCTCTGTTGGTAATTGCTAATTTATTCGGGACGAGTCGGATCAGTTTAACGTGGTTTCATTCATTTTCCATTACAACTGAGTATCATCTCAATGGGGGCAGAATAGTAAATAGCAAGAAAGCCCCACGGTCTGAAGTGATGTGATTTAGAGATACAAAAAAACACATTTAACATTAACAATTTAAGAGTTGAAGACATTCGTTACTGAAACTTGCTGTAACTAGTGACCCCGCACCCTACCCAATGCGTAACCAATAGTCTTCTGATGTTGTGGTTTCAATTCGACTCTTAACGGTTGAGACCACAAGCAAGCATTTACTAAAAATGGTAACAGTTCCATGTAACTGTTACTAATGGAAAAACGGAAAAAGCAATTTGACCCATAGCTAACCGCTCTAGGTAGGAACTAGTGGAAAAGGCACAAAAGATGTTTAGCTCTTATGCCAGTCCAGCGTCAACTTGAGCAGTTCTGAAATTAGTCCCGTGGTTGTTGCTAAACACCTTGTCACACCTATCTGGTGTTGTCCAGGTGTTATTCTGTTGTCTTTCTGTAGTCTTGTTTGGCTTATTTGAAGCTTCTATTCATGTTACCTCAGGCCATGTTGAACCATAATAAACGAATGTTGGTGCAGAGACATAAAAGTGCTGGGGAAAACATGTAGTCCGGATCTGGAGTCATTTTCCATAATCTGCAAACCGTTTTACTCACCGAGAGAGTTTTCCTTGTTCATAATAATCGGCTCATATTTTCCTCCGCATGGCTGCACTTCTGCCGCGGAAAAACATCTTGCTGAGCTGATTACAGACGTGGAGAAAAAACACCCTGACTCTTTCATCATAATACTGGGAGATTTTAACAGCGCAAACCTCTCTAATGAACTCCCAAAATACAGACAGCATATTAAGTGTCCCACCAGAGACAAAAACACACTGGACCACTGTTACACAGCTTTTAAGGACTCATATCATGCTGTTACCAGGGCTGCTCTGGGACTTTCGGATCATTGCCTTATCCACCTCATCCCAATTTACAGACAGAAACTAAGAGCTTTCAAACCCGTGGTTCACACTGTTAAAAAGTGGACTGAGGAATCAAAGCAGATGCTACAGGCCTGCTTTGAATGCACAGACTGGACTGTTTTTGAAACCTCAGCCACTGATTTAAACGAACTAACTGATGTGGTGACATCATACATCAGTTTCTGTGAGAACACGTGTGTGCAGACCAAGACCTTCTGCACCTTTGGGAACAACAAGCCATGGTTCACTCCACATCTCAGGAATCTGCGCAGGGACAAGGAAGAAGCTCACAGCAGTGGAGATTGGGCGCGGTACAGGCAGGCCAGGAACAGACTTACAAAGGAGATCAAAGCAGCCAAGAGAAGCTACAGTGAGAAGCTGAAAAACAGCCTTTCTACTGGTGACACCTCGGCTGTATGGACTGGCCTGAGAAACCTGACTGCCTACAGAAGCCCCACCTTCTTCCTGAACAAAGTCCTCGCCTGGCCAACCGTCTGAATGGCTTCTACTGCAGACATGACAAGAAGCCATTCACACCTCAAACCAACTCCTCCACATCCCATTCAGGAACAAATTCGACCAGTAAAGCAACCAACCCCCTACCTTCAGATCCTCTGCCTGCACTAAAGATCTCTGAGGAAGATGTAAATAGGCTCTTTCAGCGCATGAAAACAAAGAAAACTGGAGGACCTGATAACGTCTCCCCATCATGCCTGAAAGCCTGCGCACATCAACTCGCTCCAATCTTCACCCGGATCTTCAACAAGTCACTGGAGAAGTGTGAGGTCCCCTCCTGCTTCAAACGATCCACCATCATCCCAGTGCCCAAGAAACCCACCATACTAGGATTAAATGACTACAGGCCTGTAGCCCTGACGTCTGTGGTCATGAAATCCTTTGAGCGTCTGGTGTTGAAGCACCTGAAAGACATCACAGGCCCTCTACTGGACGCCCTGCAGTTTGCTTACCGAGCAAACAGGTCGGCAGATGATGCTGTTAACTTGGGTCTACACTTCATCCTGCAACACCTCGACCACCCAGGGGCCTACGCCAGGATCCTGTTTGTAGACTTCAGCTCGGCCTTCAACACCATCATACCAGACATCCTCCACCAGAAGCTCACTCAGCTCAACGTCCCAGCCTCCACCTGTCAGTGGATCAACAGCTTCCTGACGGACCGACAGCAGCAGGTGAGACTGGGGAGCATCTTCTCCCGAACCAGATCAATAAGTACTGGTGCCCCCCAGGGGTGTGTTCTATCCCCACTCCTCTTCTCCCTCTACACAAATGACTGCACCTCAGCAGACTCGTCCGTGAAACTCTTTAAGTTTGCAGATGACACCACTGTCATTGGACTGATCCAGGACGGTGATGAGTCTGCATACAGACAGGAGGTGGATCGGCTGGTACACTGGTGTAGTCAGAACTGCCTGGAGCTAAACCCACTCAAGACTGTGGAGATGGTGGTGGACGTTCGGAAACACCACCTCCATACACCCCCCTCAACATCCTCAACAACACCGTGTCGGCTGTGGATCACTTCAGGTTCTTAGGAACCACCATCTCTGAGGACCTGAGATGGTCTTCACACATAGACACTGTTCGGAAGAAGGCCCAGCAGAGACTGTACTTCCTGAGGCAACTTAAGAAGTACAACCTTCCACAGGAGCTGCTGGTCATCTTCTACACTGCCATCATTCAGTCTGTCCTGTCTTCATCCATCTCAGTGTGGTTTGGATCATCCACAAAACAGGACAGGTCCAGACTGCAACGAACAATCAGGACTGCAGAGAGAATCATCAGGGCTGACCTTCCCTCCATCCAGGACTTATACAGGTCAAGGGTCAGGAAAAGAGCTGCTAAAATCTCTGCAGACCCCACACACTCTGCACATAAACTGTTTAGAGTTCTGCCTTCAGGCCGACGCTACAGAGCGCTGTTCACTAAAACCAGCCGCCACAGAGACAGTTTCTTCCCCCAGGCTGTTTCTCTGTTGAACTTTTAATAGAGTACAAAACAGAAGCATAAAGATGTTGCAAATGCACCTTTTTATTTATTTATATATGTGTATATTTGTACATTGTAAATATGTATATTCTGTGGTGCAAAAACAAAAACCAAAGAGCAAAGTGTACCGGTGTCAAATTCCTTGTTTGTATGTACAAACTTGGCAATAAAGCTGATTCTGATTCTGATAACTAAATTAAAAAAAAAAAAAACATGTACTATGCTGGCTACTAATACTAATGTTAAATAGCCAATTTAGCATTAGCATTTAACATAAACAACACAAACAATGACCAGAGTAAACTATTGTACCTGGCATGCAGCCTCTTTTTCACCTCCTCTCATGCTGGATTCGTGATGTGGACAGCTGTGGATGTTTTTTTTACCCAAAAGGATATACACTTGACAAGAAAAACAAGTACACAAAACAACAAATAAAACACTGATAGCAAAAACCATGAGCTGCTGTCACAATGTGCATTGCCATGTTGTATGAATCAAAAACCATTAAATGAAAGCATCCTATGCAACTGCTGCGATGAGAGAAGCAGTCAATAATTTATGAAGCTGTTTGAGAGCCTTTGTCCTAGGCCGCTGCTTCTTCCATTTCCTGCCAATGCATGAGAAGGATTACATACTGCAGACAGACACACTTTTATGGTGTCATCCTTTATTTAGGTCAATAGGCATGAGGCTGGCATATTTGATGTAATCACTTTTGGTTTTCTATGGGCTAGTCCATGGCCTTGTGCTGTTTCATCTGTTTGAATTAAGTCATCAGTTTTCAAGTGAAACAGACCAGCCTGTGCAGAAACAGGAAGTTTTCTTTATTTTTTCTTTTAATTTAAAAAAACAAGCATTTTTAAGTATCTTCCACCAGGAGTAGAATATTTCTTTCTCTTAAAAACAATGCATCTGTTAATGAGGTACTTTAGCCTTGTCAAATGGGCAGTAGGTGGCTGAAACGTGTTAACACTCTTAAGGGGCAGAATAATGGATAAAACCCCTGTGCACAAATTACAAATACTTTGTCTCTAATGCCATACACACTGGTCATCTTAATTTAGCAGTGCACACACATGTAGTAAAATTGTTTTATATCTGTATTTAAGCTTTTTTTTACTCATTTAGGAACAACCTCTTGGAAAGGTTTAGCTCATTAGTAGCACAAAGTGGTGAAGAAAGGTGGTGGAACTTGGCCAGGTGGTGAAATAACTTGTTTTGAAATTAACATAATCATAGAAACCACACTGGTGGTTAATTCAATTCAATTCAATTCAGTTTATTTATATAGCGCCAATTCACAACACATGTCGTCTCAAGGCACTTCACAAAAGTCAGGTACATACATTCCAATTAATCCTAACCATTGAACAGTGCAGTCAGATTCTGTTATTTATTCAAGTTGGATAAAAAGTTTTTCTATCTAAGGAAACCCAGCAGATTGCATCCAGTCAGTGACTTGCAGCATTCACTCCTCCCGGATGAGCATCTAGAGACAGTGGACAGTCACTGGCGATGACTTTGCAGCAATCCCTCATACTGAGCATGCATGTAGCAACAGTGGAGAGGAAAAACTCCCTTTTAACAGGAAGAAACCTCCAGCAGAACCAGGCTCAGTGTGAGCGGCCATCTGCCAAGACCGACTGGGGGTTAGAGAAAACAGAGCAGAGACACAAAGAGAACAAAGAAGCACTGATCCAGGAGTACTTTCTATGGAAAGGAAAAGTAAATGTTAATGGATGTAGCTCCTTTAGTCGTTTCACCTAGAAAGAAGGAACAGATAAACTCTGAGCCAGTTTTCAAGTTTAGAGTCTGAAGAGAGCACAGAGAGTTAGTTACAGTAAAAGCTCAGTCAGTAGCTATGTCTAGGAGAGAGAAAGGGCTAAACACTGAAAGACAGGGCCATGTGGATCATCGGTAGAGGGTGAGCATTAAGTTGTTGCCAGCAGAAGCTTGGAGGATTCCCCTCTCCAGAAAGGTGTTACAGGTAGAGACAGAGTCAGGCCAGGTGTAGCTTCTAGGAAGAGAAAAGAGAGAGAACAAAGTTAAAAGCTGAAATAACCGCAAATAATACAAAATTGAAGAGTAGTGTGAGAAAGTAGCGAAGAGGGTGAAAGTGGTCAATATGTCCTCCAGCAGCCTAAGCCTATAGCAGCATAACTACAGAGATAGTTCAGGATAAACTAAGCCACTCTAACTACAAGCTTTATCAAAAAGGAAAGTTTTAAACCTAGCCATAAAAGTGGACAGTTTTTCCAACTAGAGCCCACTGATGGCCACTGTTATACTAAAAACCACAACGATTGGGATACCTCTCTCTGTCAGATTGACCATAACCATTGGAAAAGAGAGGACGTCATACAGGTAGCAGAAATGGAGGGTGTGTTTGCACCTCAACCATAACTGAGCCGGTTTAGGCTAAACCTGACTCCCCCTTACTCCATCCAACAAGGGGAGAAGAAGACGGAGGTAAAATAAGGAAGATAGCTCAGGATAACCTAAGCCACTCTAACTATAAGCTTTATCAAAAAGGAAAGTTTTAAGTCTAGCCTTAAAAGTAGACAGGGTGTCCGCCTCACGGACTAAAACTGGGAGCTGGTTCCACAGGAGAGAAGCCTGATAACTAAAGGATCTGCCTCCCATTCTACTTCTAGAGACTCTAGGAACCACCAGTAAACCTGCAGTCTGAGAACGAAGTGCTCTGTTAGGAACGTATGGAACAATGAGATCTCTGATGTATGATGGAGCTAAATCATTAAGAGCTTTATATGTGAGGAGAGGAATTTTAAATTCTATTCTGGATTTAATAGGGAGCCAATGAAGGGAAGCTAAAGTAGGGGAAATATGATCTCTCTTTTTAATTTTCATCAGAACTCTTGCTGCAGCATTTTGAATCAGCTGAAGGCTTTTAACTGCATTTTGTGGACATCCTGATAGTAAAGAATTACAATAGTCCAGCCTTAAAGTAACAAATGCATGGACTAGTTTTTCAGCATCAATCCTTGACAGGATATTTCTAATTTTGGCAATGTTCTGGAGATGATAAAAGGAAATTCTAGAAACCTGTTTAATATGGGATTTAAATTACATGTCCTGGTCAAAAATAACACCAAGGTTTTTTACTTTATTATCGGAGGTCAATTTAATGCCATCCAGGTTAGGTGATTGACTAAGCAGTTTCTTTTTTAAAGACTCTTCAGACAACTTCTGTCTTGTCTGAATTTAGAAGCAGAAAATTTAAAGTCATCCAAGTTTTTATGTCTTCAAGACATGCTTTTAGTCTATCTAACTGGTTGGGCTCATCAGGATTTATGGATAAGTAAAGCTGAGTGTCGTCAGCGTAACAGTGAAAATGTATTCTATGCTGCCTGATAATTTTACCTATTGGAAGCATATATATAGTAAAGAGAATTGGCCCAAGTACTGAACCCTGTGGTACTCCACAATTAACCCTGGAGTTTAAAGATGATTTATCATTGACATGAACAAACTGGAATCTGTCAGACAAATAAGATTGGTTACAGTTAGCAATATGCCAAATGCATAGAATGATGTACTAATAAATTTGAATTCTTGGGGCACAGCAATAGCGTGCACAACCCATATACAGAGGCTTCAGTGCTCTACACAGCTGTCCCGGGTTCAAGTCCCGGCCCTGTTGACCTGTGATGCATGTTTTCCCCCTGGTTAAGACAATGCTTCACGAATTCCCAATTGAGTTAAGAACACATGGGAATGCCTATAAATCAATAATCCTAAAATTTGGCAATTCTTGGCGATTTGTATTATTTTTGGTCTGTGTGGAATAGTGGTATGTAGTGGATTTCTTTGTTATGCAAATTCAAAAAAACAAAGCTGTTCTGCGATATCATTAGTGAACAAAAAACATCATGAAGTAAATGAAACACACCAAACACATAAGTAAGTAAGTAAGTAGTAAGTAACTAAATTTTATTTCTATAGCGCTTTCCCAGACACAGAGTCACAAAGTGATTCACAGTTTTCAAAACATACAATACAAAACATGAAAATGGAACAATACAAAGTGGCAACATTGGGTCAGTTAAGACTGGAATGCTCGTCTAAACAAACACATCTGAGTCCAGAGAGCACAGGTTGAGAGAAAGTTCATTCCAGAGTTGAGGAGCAGTAGCTTTAAAAGAACTGTCACCCCTTGTTTTAAAGAAGGTTCGTGGAACCATTAACAGGTTCTGTCCAGATGACCTCAGACTATGAGTTGACCTGTAAGGCTTAATTAGGTCACAAATGTAGCCATGTAGGGCTCAAAAAGCTAGCATTAAAATTTTAAACTGAATAAAATGCATAACAGGGAGCCAGTGGAGGGATTTAAATACAGTTGTGATGTGGGCCCTCCTGTTGGTTCTGATCAAAGGTCTTGCAGCTGAGTTTTGAATTAACTGCAGATGAGTCAGCTCTTTCTTGTTAAGACAAGTAAAGAGACTATTGCAATAGTCCAACCGCGAGTATACAAATGCATGAGTTATCATTTCAAGCTCATCTCTGGAAACCATGGATCTTAACTTGGCAATGTTACGCAGATGAAAGAAGCAGTTCTTAGCCAGCTGTCTAGCATGGTGATCCAGTGACATGGGCTCATCAAAGATAACCCCAAGATTCCTCAGTTTGTTTTCAGCCGAGAAGCTCAGATCACCTAAGTGCTGTTTAATGAAAGGGATAACACTATCGGGGGCTATGATAAGAGTCTCAGTTTTCTCTGAGTTCAGTTGTAGACTATTATTGCCTAACCACTGCTTCACTTGTGTCAGGCAGTTGATTAGGGAGATTAGCTTGTGAGCCTCTGACACCTTAAATGAACAGTTCAACTGGAGGTCATCTGCAAGATGTGGAAAATTGATAGAGACATACCCCTAAAGACTTGCTTCTGTAAGTGACACAAACGTTGATTCCACAAAGTATACAACCCCTGGCAAAAATTATGGAATCACCAGTCTCGGAGGATGTTCCTTCAGTTGTTGAATTTTGTAGAAAAAAAAAACAGATCACAGACATGACAAAAAACTAAAGGCATTTCAAATGGCAACTTTCTGGCTTTAAGAAATACTAAAAGAAATCACGAAAAATAATTGTGGTAGCCACTAACAGTTACATTTTTAGAACAAGCACAAGGAATAAATTATGGAATCACTCAATTTTGAGGAAAAAAATATGGAATCATGAAAAACAAACAAACAAACAAAATAACACTCCAACACATCACTAGTGCTTTGTTGCACCACCTCTGGCCTTTATAACTGCTTGCAGTCTCTGAGGCATTGACTTAATGAGTGACAACCAGTACCTTTCATCAATCTGACCCCAGCTTTCTCTGATTGCTGTTGCCAGATCAGCTTTGCAGGTTGGAGCCTTGTCATGGACCATTTTCTTTAACTTCCACCACAGATTTTTAATGGGATTGAGATCCGGACTGTTTGCAGGCCATGACATTATATGTCTTATATGTCTTTCTTCAAGGAATGTTTTCACAGTTTTTGCTCTATGGCAAGATGCATTATCATCTTGAAAAATGATGTCATCATCCCCAAACATCCTTTCGATGGATAGGATAAGAAAAGTGTCCCCCAAAATGTCAATGTAAACCTGTGCATTTATTGAAGATGCAATGACAGTCGTCTGCATAAATCTCTTTGGAACGGCACCAAACAAAAGTTCCAGCATCATCACCTTGCCCAATGCAGATTCAAGATTCATCACTGAATATGACTTTCATCCAGTCATCCACAGTCCACGATTGCCTTTCCTTAGCCCATAGTAACCTTGTTTTTTTCTGATGAGGTGTTATTGATGGCTTTCTTTTAGCTTTTCTGTATGTAAATCCCATTTCCTTTAGGCGGTTTATAACAGTTCGGTCACAGACGTTGACTCCAGTTTCCTCCCATTTGTTCCTCATTAGTTTTGTTGTACATTTTCTGTTTTCAAGGGATATTGCTTTAAGTTTTCTGTCTTGACGCTTTGATGTCTTCCTTGGTCTACCAGTATGCTTGCCTTTAACCATCTTCAATGTTGTTTGTACTTGGTCCAGGTTTTAGACACAGCTGACTGTGAACAACCAACATCTTGTGCAACACTACATGATGATTTACCCTCTTTAAGGAGTTTGATAATCCTCTCCTTTTTTTCAAGTGACATCTCTGGTGTTGGAGCCATGATTCATGTCAGTCCTCTTGCTGCAGCAGCTCTCCAAGGTGTGATCACTCCTTTTTACCTGGACACTAACGAGCAGATTTAATCTGATGCAGGTGTTATTGTTTGTAATGAGAATTTGCAGGGTGATTCCATATTTTTTTCCTAAAAATTGAGTGATTCCATAATTTATTCCCTGTGCTTGTTCTAAAAATGTAACTGTTACTGGCTACCACAATTATTTTTTTTGATTTCTTTTAGTATTTCTTAAAGCCAGAAAGTTGCCATTTGAAATGCCTTTAGTTTTTTGTCATGTCTGTGATCGGTTTTTTTTCTACAAAATTCAACAACTGAAGGAACATCCTCCGAGACTGGTGATTCCATAATTTTCCCAGGGGTTGTAGTTTCAGCAAGGTTAGCTACAAATACAAGTCACACAACTCTTCTTTATCAAAAAGGTTTAAAACCAAGAATGCCATTCCTTCCACTTCACAATTATACACTACTTTGTGTTGATCCATCACTTGAAATCTCAAGATACTTTTAAGTTTATGGTTGTAAGAAGACAAAATTAAAAACAAAAGTCAAGGAATACGAATACTCTTGCAAAATATTATATACAGTGTATAACCTTGAAACAGAGGGGAGATCAGAGAAAAAGACAAGTTGTGAGGCAGGGAAGTATCCTGCTTTCGACTAAAAGTAGAAATATTATGTGGATGGTTGGGAGATGTGCATGAAATGGGATAAATACAACATTATTCAGACAACCAAGTAAGTTTGGTTTTTCTGATTTGCAGAAAGAGATTTGGCTTTAGGTCTGATTTTCATCTAAAGGATTGAAATGAATGTTCTCTCAATCAGCTATTTTGTGAAGATTCCACTTAAAATCACTGCTGCACCCACTCAAACTACTGGACGATAGCACATCTTGATGCATAACATCGTACTTGTGGAATATTGACAAGTAAAACAAAACCGCTTGGGAGGAGACGGGCTACAGCTTACTGGCATTCAATGAGGCTTGGAATTTTCACTGCAACAAAAGTCTACGAGTAATAAATAGGCTTGCTGTTTGTTTTTTTCAGATAAATACAGCTTTCCTTAATCTTTAGTACTGGGGTTGTATTTGAAACAAAGTTTGTGAAATACTTCAGAGGTTTCTATAATACTGATTTGTCTCTTCTGTTTTACCTGTTATCCAAAGTGTAGAAGAAGCCTAAAGAGAGAAGTTAAATGATGATACCACTGTTAAATGGGATTTGCAACAGACTCACATCGTCTGGTCGGGTTTGAAGAGGGCAGTTCCCCAAACTGAATACAGATCAGCCCCCCAGGTTATTTGTCATATTTCTATGCTGGAAGAGGTCCAGGCTGTGCGGATATTCGATTGCTCCCTCAGTACGGCATTGACGTGCAGATGTGAAAGGGTGCAGCTGGATTTCCTCAACCTGGTGGGGAGATGATGAAAAGATCCACCTTCTCCAGATGGCACAGATTCTCAGAGTCAGCTGGCATAGAGGGGGCAGGCAAGGGACAATAGTGATTGAAGTGACTGTTACATCAGGATGAGATGCAAATACACAGCAAACATTATAGGTTAAGCAGAGATTCTGTACTGGCAAGCATTTAACATAAGACACCTGGGTGTTCTGCTTTTATATCAGTTCAACAGAAAACTGTCAAAGTTCTACTAATCAAGGACAAATGCCAATGCACGTCAAGAGCACTGTGCATGATGACGCAGATGTCTTGATTGTGAAAGTTTTAAAACCAGAAACTTCCAAATATATTGTGATAGACCAACAAAGTGGTGCATAATTGTGAAATAAAAGAAAGAAGATGTATGGTTTTCAAAATTTTTTGACAAATAAAAGTCTAACGTGTGATTTGTATAGCATTTTGCCCCGAGACAATACTTTGCAATTCTGCAAATAATAGTGCAATTAAAGCTGCTTGTATTATGGAGTGCGTTTCTACCAACTTCGTAGAGACTAAACTTTTGCTGAAGAAAAGCATCTCCACAGCATGATGCTGCTAACAATATGTTTCATGGTGGGGATGTTTTTTTAGGGTAATGTGCAGTGTTAATTTTCCAACACACAACATTTTGTATATCTGCCATAAAGTTTAGTTTAGGTCTTATCTGACCAGAGCCACTATGTGTTCTTTCACGTGTTTACTGTGTAGCCCACATGGCTTGCAGCAAGCTGTAAATGTCACTTCCTATGGCTTTCTTCTTGCCACAGTGGACATATTTTTGCAATGCACAGCTAATAGTTGTTGTCAACAGATTCTTTGACCTGAAAGGGAGATCTCTGCAGCTCCTCGATAGTTACCATTGGCCTCTTGGCTGCCTTTTAAATTTTCTTTTTATCCATGGATGTATAGTTATTCATACCAATTAATTGTTTTAATTAACACCCATAATTTTTCAGGCTTTGGATGAACAAATCAAAGCAAAGATAACACATCCTTTTCACAATTTGGCACAATTTTGGAGTTATTTGTAAAATGTCAAGAACATGTCAAAATTTTAACAAGACAACTGAACAATATATTATCTTCAATTTCAGCCCCATCTTTACATTATTTCTCTGTAGCCAGTTTCAGGGAGCATAGACACTACATCCTGCTCCTTAAATAAAAAACGTTTTACTTGGAGTACATTCATCTTTAAAAACTAACCTAAGACCTACCATGGTAAAAACAAAATCATATATTGAAATTTCTTGAATTTAAATGGGCACAAATCCTAATTATTACTCTCTGCCACCATTTTTTATTATTTCTTGTTGAAGCTTGATGCTCAGCATATTTTAATGTAGTCATTGCACTTGTTTTGAACAGATGCCCCTCCTAATGATATCTAAGGTCAAATGATTTTAAAGCAGAAATATAAAAACAAAGAAATAATAAATGTGTTGGTCTTCTTTCTGATATGTATGCTCTGTGCAGGCAAAAAAAAAAAAAACAATTTAATGGAAATCGATTATTTCTCTGGAAAGAGTTTAATTGGCCAAAGTGGATCAAACAAATGCTCTTTTATTTAATTTGTGTTCTCTCAAAATTAAACCTTAATTATTCCATTAGGTTTGACTGTACTTTGTGTTTGTCACCGACCTCCTTGTTGTTTGCTAAATGGATACCGTTAATGAGAAAACTCAATGAGTAAATGTAATTCATTCAATCTCCTGATCTCCACAAACACCCTTTATGCTTACTCACTCATGCAAACACACATACACACAAATAAATATACATCAATGCAGCAATAGGAATTTAATAAAACCCAAGTGAATAATTAGGAACTGATGCTTTGTGAGTTTTAATTATGCAGTGAAGATAACAAGAACACAAAAGGAGGATGATAATAAAGACCACACTGATGAGATGATGAAACAGCCTGAGTCCAACAATCCAATCAGGTAACAATGTGCATTACATGCACTTTAATTTTTTATCTTGTGATAGGACATTTTCCATTTTTTATTTCATCTTTCTTCTTACTTTTATGTTGAAAATGAAAAAAAAAAACAAGAACAATTCCAAATTGTTAAAACTTTTAAAAATGTAAACAAAAGAGATTGTTAACGATGTGAAAATAGTTGTTGTTGTCAAATGACCCCCAACTTAAATCCACTCAAATTTAAATCAACAGATTCTTTAAGATTACTTTCCCTTTATCATCCTCCAGCATACAGTTTAATTTAGATGGTTATATTTGGTAGAATCCAACTGCTATTGATTAAATCAGTAAATTTATTTTAGGGCACACATTTTGGCATTTATAAGTAGGGAGAGCGCAGTTCTTTTAACAAATGTTGCATTCTAATTAGATGAAGTCCTGGTTTTGTACACATTTTAAGTCTCCCTTCACACTGGACTTAGACCGCGTCATTAAAAATCAGCCAGAAAAATTTGGGTGAATTCTGCAGGGTGTTGGAAATGTCATCTATTGTGCATCAAGAATGCAGTGGATTCACTAACATACATGATGGAAAATAAGATATCTGATTGTTTTGAGAATTTGTTACATTGTGGTGGTTCATTATCATAGTTGCATATCTAGTTCCTGGGTGCTGCACAGAGGAGCCTGCTGGCATCAGTGGGATCTTTTATCTATATGACCCTTATTTGTTGCTTGGTAGCTTCTCTTGTGTTGGAACACAGCCATGGTTACAACATCAGAATCAGAATCAGAATCAGAATCAGAATCAGCTTTATTGCCAAGTTTGTACATACAAACAAAGAATTTGAATCCGGTACACTTTGCTTTTTGGTTTTTGTTTTTGCACCACAGAATATACATATTTACAATGTACAAATATACACATATATAAATAAATAAAAAGGTGCATTTGCAACATCTTTATGCTTCTGTTTTGTACTCTATTAAAAGTTCAACAGAGAAACAGCCTGGGGGAAGAAACTGTCTCTGTGGCGGCTGGTTTTAGTGAACAGCGCTCTGTAGCGTCGGCCTGAAGGCAGAACTCTAAACAGTTTTATGTGCAGAGTGTGTGGGGTCTGCAGAGATTTTAGCAGCTCTTTTCCTGACCCTTGACCTGTATAAGTCCTGGATGGAGGGAAGGTCAGCCCTGATGATTCTCTCTGCAGTCCTGATTGTTCGTTGCAGTCTGGACCTGTCCTGTTTTGTGGATGATCCAAACCACACTGAGATGGATGAAGACAGGACAGACTGAATGATGGCAGTGTAGAAGATGACCAGCAGCTCCTGTGGAAGGTTGTACTTCTTGAGTTGCCTCAGGAAGTACAGTCTCTGCTGGGCCTTCTTTCGAACAGTGTCTATGTGTGAAGACCATCTCAGGTCCTCAGAGATGGTGGATCCTAAGAACCTGAAGTGATCCACAGCCGACACGGTGTTGTTGAGGATGTTGAGGGGAGTGTATGGAGGTGGTGTTTCCGAAAGTCCACCACCATCTCCACAGTCTTGAGTGGGTTTAGTTCCAGGCAGTTCTGACAACACCAGTGTACCAGCCGATCCACCTCTTGTCTGTATGCAGACTCATCACCGTCCTGAATCAGTCCAAGACAGTGGTGTCGTCTGCAAACTTAAGGAGTTTCACGGACGAGTCCGCTGAGGTGCAGTCATTTGTGTACAGGGAGAAGAGGGGTGGGGATAGAACACACCCCTGGGGGGCACCAGAACTTATTGATCTGGTTCGGGAGAAGATGCTCCCCAGTCTCACCTGCTGCTGTCGGTCCGTCAGGAAGCTGTTGATCCACTGACAGGTGGAGGCTGGGACGTTGAGCTGGGTGATCTTCTGGTGGAGGATGTCTGGTATGATGGTGTTGAAGGCCGAGCTGAAGTCTACAAACAGGATCCTGGTGTAGGCCCCTGGGCGGTCGAGGTGTTGCAGGATGAAGTGTAGACCTAAGTTAACAGCATCATCTGCCGACCTGTTTGCTCGGTAAGCAAACTGCAGGGCGTCCAGTAGAGGGCCTGTGATGTCTTTCAGGTGCTTCAACACCAGACGCTCAAAGGATTTCATGACCACAGATGTCAGGGCTACAGGCCTGTAGTCATTTAATCCTAGGATGGCGGGTTTCTTGGGCACTGGGATGATGGTGGATCGTTTGAAGCAAGAGGGGACCTCACACTTCTCCAGTGACTTGTTGAAGATCCGGGTGAAGATTGGAGCGAGTTGATGTGCGCAGGCTTTCAGGCATGATGGGGAGACGTTATCAGGTCCTCCAGTTTTCTTTGTTTTCATGCGCTGAAAGAGCCTATTTACATCTTCCTCAGAGATCTTTAGTGCAGGCAGAGGATCTGAAGGTAGGGGGTTGGTTGCTTTACTGGTCGAATTTGTTCCTGAATGGGATGTGGAGGAGTTGGTTTGAGGTGTGAATGGCTTCTTGTCATGTCTGCAGTAGAAGCCATTCAGACGGTTGGCCAGGCGAGGACTTTGTTCAGGAAGAAGGTGGGGCTTCTGTAGGCAGTCAGGTTTCTCAGGCCAGTCCATACAGCCGAGGTGTCACCAGTAGAAAGGCTGTTTTTCAGCTTCTCACTGTAGCTTCTCTTGGCTGCTTTGATCTCCTTTGTAAGTCTGTTCCTGGCCTGCCTGTACCGCGCCCAATCTCCACTGCTGTGAGCTTCTTCCTTGTCCCTGCGCAGATTCCTGAGATGTGGAGTGAACCATGGCTTGTTGTTCCCAAAGGTGCAGAAGGTCTTGGTCTGCACACACGTGTTCTCACAGAAACTGATGTATGATGTCACCACATCAGTTAGTTCGTTTAAATCAGTGGCTGAGGTTTCAAAAACAGTCCAGTCTGTGCATTCAAAGCAGGCCTGTAGCATCTGCTTTGATTCCTCAGTCCACTTTTTAACAGTGTGAACCACGGGTTTGAAAGCTCTTAGTTTCTGTCTGTAAATTGGGATGAGGTGGATAAGGCAATGATCCGAAAGTCCCAGAGCAGCCCTGGTAACAGCATGATATGAGTCCTTAAAAGCTGTGTAACAGTGGTCCAGTGTGTTTTTGTCTCTGGTGGGACACTTAATATGCTGTCTGTATTTTGGGAGTTCATTAGAGAGGTTTGCGCTGTTAAAATCTCCCAGTATTATGATGAAAGAGTCAGGGTGTTTTTTCTCCACGTCTGTAATCAGCTCAGCAAGATGTTTTTCCACGGCAGAAGTGCAGCCATGCGGTGGAAAATATGAGCTGATTATTATGAACGAGGAAAACTCTCTTGGTGAATAAAACGGTTTGCAGATTATGGAGAATGACTCCAGATCCGGACTAAATGTTTCCCCCAGCACTTTTATGTCTCTGCACCAAGCTTCGTTTATATAAAAGCAGATTCCGCCTCCTCGCTTCTTCCCTGATAGCTCCGCGCTGCGATCCGTTCTGAACAGCTGGAAGTCCGGTATCAGCAGTGCGCGGTCCAGGATGTTGTCACTCAGCCATGTCTCGGTGAAGCAGAGAACCGCTGATCTGCGGAGGTCCGAGTTTTTACCGGTGAGAAGAAGCAGCTCGTCCATCTTGTTGCTTAGAGAGCGGACATTTGCCAGATGTATTGAAGGCAGTGGTATGCGAAGTCCTCTTTTGCGGAGCTTTACCAGGGCGCCAGCACGCTTTCCCCTCCGACGCTTCCGGCGCAGTATCCCGTAGAGTGCCGCCGCTCCGCTTGCCAGAAGCTCAGTGAACCTCGGATCAATAGGATGGTGAAAAAAACCCAAGAGAGGACTCTCTGATGTTGAGAAGTTCCTCTCTACTGAATGAGACCACCGAATTGTGGCCCGAGACCACAGTACTGTGGCTCGAAAAGCATATAAACACACAAAATACAAAAACAAGGAGAGAGCGAAGCTCCGAGGCTGCCATCGTCGGCGCCATCTTGGTGATTTCCTGAAAGTCTGGTACGAATTTCTGGAACTTTCAAAATAAATTGCATTAACCTACGTCCAGCACAGCCAGGAAAAGGGGTAAAAGTGGACTTCCCCGTGACGTCACTGTCCAAATAAAACCCCGTTTTTGCAGAGATCCTGTGTCTTCCACATTGGTCGACTGCGGAGCTGGAAGGAGAGATACAGCGCGCTAATGTCTCTTTGCTGGCAAACAGACATAACTCTTCAAACTGGATCCAAGAGTGTCATATGATCACGCGATCATATGCACTAGGTTAAGTACGAATAAATTGCTGTTTGTGTATCCGGTATTCATTCATGAACGGGGGTAATTAAGGTAAAGGGGTGGCTTGACTTTTCCCTCTGAGGTCTACAGAATCAAACTGTGTTATAGAGAGTTTCCAGCAGAGACCCTGTCTCTACGACGGCGAGTGGAGTAGTTTTCCCAGTCTGAAGGAAGGACAACGGGACCGCATCACCGTGGTTACAGCAGTAACGTGCAGTTTGGCCGGCCAACCCTCCCCACAGCTACGGAGGTTAGCTGCAGCTAACCCATTGTTCACTGTGGAAGCTTTCTTCAAACTTCGTCGCCCCTGAACAACCTTTCCTCAGCACAGTTCACCTGAGAGGTTAGGTTTGGGCAGAGAGAGATAAGTAGTTCAGAACTAAATAATCTAAACATTTTTTCGTTTTATGAAGTTTGGTTTGTTTGTGTTGAAACTCAGCTGTCTTAGTGCTAGCAGAATATCTGCTCAGCACATGTGCTCAGTTTGTGAGTTCTGTGTTTGTTTTTTGTGCTTTTAAAGTTAAGACAAACTATATTAAAAGGGTGATTTTAAACACAGATCGGCCATAACGTGCCGTCCATGCTTATGCATTTTAACCCCTTTTTTTAGTGGTATTTTAAAGGTATATGTGTGATTCTGATTATAAGCTTCTTTTGTTAGCTTTAACTGCTAACAGCTAAGAACACATGCTTGCCTGGTAAAGATCATTTACCCAAAAAGGTTGTTAGTTTTCAATCCAGCAAAATAATATTTCCCTAAATATTATTTTACCAAACTTGAAAACTAAGTAAACACCATTAAGCCCGTTTCTCCAGAAAGATTTGGTTCTTATTCAAAATAATATTTCTTTAAAAATTATTTTACTAAATAAAGGCAGCTAATAAACACTGTTGAGAATTGGTCATCCAGAAGGTTGGTTTTATTCAGCAAATCATTCTTAAAATATTATATTATTAAAATAATATTTTATCTGATCTTGCATTGTGAATGGTTAGTTCCAAGACTAACTTCACTTCATTCCCAGATTCTTCAAGATAATCCTTGGTTCTCAAACATAAATAACATTGCATGGTAATGTTGCATCACTCTTCGGTCATGGTTTTCAACCATCATTGATCGACTAGTCTTCCTTATTCTTTAATTCTGCTTGGTAGTTTAGTTGGATTGTTTAAGCAGGGTGAAGAGTTTGTTGATTGAAATATGTTTGACTTTGAGTTGACTTATTTTTGTTAATAAATTCTTGTATTTTAAGAAATTGTGTGAATTCATTCCATGTATGTGCAGAGTTTTGCTGTTCAATAATGTTAGAGCTTGGCTAATCCCTTTCAACTTTGTCCTAATACCATCGCCTTACTGGGCTGGTATTCACGGGTCAACCCTTAACAGACCGAAATATTATTTAATAAAATATCAAAATATTAATATTAAATAATATATTTGTATTCATAATTACAACACTTGTCTCTTGGGTTGCATGGAAAGGAGGGCAGTTGTACTTTTCTTAAATTCTTTGTTTTAATACGAACAGCAGGACACCATACACAGAACCACGGCACATGGAGGTCTCTCTCAGACACTCCCCCACACCTGAACAAGGGGGAGTCCCCTTTGAAACGGGGCCAGGTGGGAACCAAAAATCACATGTTGCCCTAATAATGAACCCTTATCTAATCTACACCTTAAAGTCTCAAAATGACATTGACCATCAAAATACTTGCTTTGTAAATGAATCTTACTGTACAACCTAAATGTGCTTGGCTCATTCTGAGGGATCGATCACATTATTCCCAAGCTGGGCTTGTGGGAGTGCAAAAAAACTATGCTTTATGCTTAGGCTCCCTGCACATAGACATCTGTATATGTAGCGCTCCCCATTAGATACAACTGCCAGCAAAGGGAGAGCACACACACCCCCAAATTACATATAAAATAGTCTGGTTACTGGGTGAGTTTTTCTCACAATATTTCTCGCAGTCTCTAAAAAACCCCTGGCATTATATTTAGTGATGACGAGAAAGGAGGAGGGAGAATTAGAAGTAGTAGTAGGCGGAAAGAGTGTGAGCAGCAGCTTATAGGGTTTATAATACAATGGTAACAATGATAACCCATAAAGACATCTTTAGGCTTAAGAGCATCTTTAAGGTTAATGGAAAAAACAAACAAACCTTGGATTCTGTATGCATGAGTACAGAGTGGTGTGCCAGGTTTGAAGTTTTTGATCCTGGAGACCAAAGTCCATTTGGAAGGGGCCTTAATTACCTGTGTCTGATGTGCACTGGTTTTTTAGAAAAAAAAACTAAACTATGATGCAACCGTAAATAGCATTTAGACAAATCTTCAAATGACTTGACACTCAAGATGTGTTTGGTCACAAATAAAAATTTATTTTCTATGTTATTAATCAGTGGCACTTATTTTTTAAATAACTATTGTTCAGTCATTCCACCCACATGAAATAGGTTGGAAATATATTGCAGAATCTGCACAAGTAACATCTGGTAATTTTTTTTAAATGGTTTATTGATAAAATGCTGAATAAACTACAACAATGTTGTATCTATGGCAGCAAGTGATAGACAAGGACCTCTTTGCTGTTTATCAACTAGCATGCAGCGATATACTGAGAAGTCTATAAATGGTTTGAGTAGATAGGCATGCTGAAAAATGAACCTTTGTGTTCTACTGTGGGTTCAATGGCGGACTTGCCTCTCTGGCTGATTTTTTTCCTGGTTTTTACTTAGAAGATTTTTTAAATTTCTCAGTAAACGAGGATTGTATTGCACTTTTTAGAACTCAACCCACTTACAAGCTGAAAATTGCTGAACAACACTCTCTCATCATATGCCTTTTGAGAGACAGGTGTTCTACAGCTGGCAGGTGCTTGTGATATAAAACTCAAGCCTAAATATTAATTAGACACATTACAAACAGGTAAGACTTGGGATGATGAATTATATTTTTATTTATTAACTTCCCAGCATTAGACCAAGGTTAAAAAGGACCTGGTAAGGTAGTGGCTGTATACTATAAAGATGACAGACAAGAAACATAGATAAGAGAATGTATTGCAGGAGACAGTAAAGGATCAAGAGACAGATGGGGCAGGCAGAAAGGAGCGGAGGTGGAAAATGAAAGAGGCTTTGGAGATCATGCTGAAGCCTTGAATATGTAACAGACTTATGACGGATGGATGGATGGCCCATAAGCACATCAACTGTGTTACTCATGTGTGCTATTAAGTCAGTACATTTAAAGAAGTCGAACTGCAGAGCAAAGCGTAAACATTCTTTGATGGACAGTTTCAAAAGTAAATAGGCAGGCAAGGAAACATTTGCAGGAATATGCTCGTATGGAAGACAGAGAACAAGAGAAATAATAAGAAACATAGAAAATGAAGCCAAATTTTATGAATTATTTCAGAGCTGGTCAAATAAACTGTTTACAAATGGGAAAAAAACAGAAGCAAAACCCAGAACAGGGAGATGCAGAAACATAATTTTCACCAACTGCTCTGTCTCCATCACTGAGGATAATTAAGGTAGCCTAGTGGTTATTTTCATGGAGGAAAATAATCTTCCCTATATGCATTTAGTTACCAGATCATAAAGCCAATCCCATCTGCAGAGGACACGCAAAATCATTTTGGCAGGAATATATTGACTAAATTAGAACTGTTTGTAGAAATATATATTTTTTCCTCACATTTTAATATCGACCCTGGATGCAGCTTGAATCTTAAGAGTGTATGTTTGTTTGTGTGGTTGAGAACTTATTACATTATTCTCTATTCATGCAACAGAAATTAAAACAAGAAGGGCTTGATCTTAAAAAGGTTTGCATGTATTAAAACACTTGCACAAGCAAACTGATCTACAAACCAGGTGCAAATCGAATTGCGTGTGTAACATGAGGGTAACAGTAGGCACAAACGTTTTAGCGTTTGCCTTCATGAATATGCAAAACATATGCTAACGACCCAAACTCACACATTTTTGGGAGGAGGATATTAAAATGTAATCCTATACCACGTGCAATGCGATTAATCAAACCTAAAACAGATTGCAGGTGCTGTTTGTGCATCTACATTTAGCACATTTGAAAGGCCAGTGCAAACTGGCATTCAAAAATGTTTTGCCATGTAATTTAACAAACACAACTGTATATTAACAGCCACCAGAGGCCAGAATACCATCATGGAGCCAAAGGGACATTGAAGAAAAAACAAATGTTCCTTTGGCTAAAACCGTCCTGTGGGCAACACATCCACTTACTGCACGTGCAGTTTTTTTGGCTTTTTTTGCACAAGCAATTTAATGCTCCTTATTTGAAATTTTTGTAAATCAGGCCCTAAGTGGCTAATTTGCCTGTATTTTATCATGTTTGTCAGCTAATCCTAAATGAAACCGGTGTTTTTGCAAAACAATATATTGTTGCTCTTGCAGGTCTGTTTTTGTGAGATGTTTTTTGTTAGCGATTAATGTTAGTACTGTTCAATTGTAGAGTCTGTCTTTGTGAACAGTAAACAAACACATTAAAGAAGTCCATGCTAATTTAGCCCTAAATGGTAAATAGAATTACTTTTTTCAAGTTGAATTAAAACTTCAACAATGTTTACCAGTGTTGAAGTATGAGGCCCAAATCAACTCTGTCAAAACTCTCACTTCTAGGGTTACTCTATTACCTAAAGGTAACTTTGATTGACATTTTATGTGATTTTATGTGATAGACCAATAGGTCTATTGGCTCCAATAGGCATATTGGATGGTGAGTGTCTCAGAACAGTAACTTTCATACTTGCCACAGGTTCTTATTTAAATTTAAGTGTGGATTTTCACAGGGCTATTCAAGCACATGAACCATTCCATTGTAGCTCTGGCAGTATGTTCAAAATCTATCTCCTGGAAAGTGAACCTTTGCCCAAGTCTCAAGTATTTTGCAGCCTCTAACACATGTTTTTCCATAATTATCTTGTTTAGTTCCTTCCATCTTCCCATTCACTCTGACCAGCTTCAATGTCCCTGGTGAGGAAGTAGGTTAGAAAAAGCAACCCACAACATGATGCTGCCATTACCATGTTTCATATTGGGAGTGATGTGTTCACGGTTAGGTGGAGAGTTAGGTTTTCGCCACATAAAATGTTTTACATGATGGCCAATTTTTTGATTCTCTTTTGGTCTCGCCCCACCAGATCACCTTTTTCCACATGTTTGATGTGTCTTCATCATGGCCTTCTGGCAAACGTCAAACAGGACTTCTCATGGTTGTCTTTAGGCAGTGTGTGTGGAGTTGTGTGGAGTTGACAGATTCTCATACCTGCTCACTGGAGTTCTACAGCTCCTCCAGAGTTACAAAAGGCCTCTTGGCTGTTTTGATTAATGCTCTTCTAGCCTAATTTGTCAGTTTAAGTTGGTCTGTGTTACAATGGGTCTTAAACAGTTACAAGTACGGCTTAAATAATTAGAATGAGTTACAAATTTTCAATAAATTTTGTCACTCTTTTCAGGAGGTGAGACTCTCACAGAGGGAAATATTTTAAACCTTTTTTTCTTGTAACTTTGATGGTCATGGCTTACAGGGAATGAAAACCCAAATTTCAGTGTCTGAGAAAATAAGAATAGTGTGAAAAAGTCAAATACTGTATTCATAGGAAGTTGGAAGGCAAAAGCAGGCAAAAAAGGTGCACCAGCAACAGTGGGACATGCTTAGTTTAAATTGAGTGGCTGGCACCTCAAAAAAGACAACATGACCAGTCAGAGCCACAGCAACAGGGATAACCATAACTTTATCAAGCAAAATTCATTCAAGATTTTGGGAGAGCTTCACAAGGAGTTGACTGAGGCTGGAGGCAATCTTACCGTGGCTGTGAAGAAAAAGAGCCATACTGTTGCTTAGTGGTCCAAAGTCCAGTGTGAAGTTTTCACAGTCGGTGATCATTTGGGGTGCCATGTCACCTAAGGGGTTTGGTCCTCTATGTTTTCTGAAGTCGACAGTCAATGCAGACATCTACTAGACAATTTTAAAGCAGTAAATGCTTCCTTCTGCTGACAAGTTTTTTGTTTTTTTTAACTGTACTTGTATGTAAGGCGTTACATTAAGTGACCTAAATTTCACTCCAACTTGCACAAACCCTGAAAATACTGTTGTGGGTTTTTCTTATCAAAGTGGGAGAGAAGTTAACTCACAACAAGAGAAAATCCGGACTTTGTCTTCATAAGTTTATTCAAAGGCATTCAGCGTTTGAAGACCCTGTCACTGACAAGTCAGTGAAGCAGAGCCCAGAGCACAGTTTACAGACAGTATTTAAACAGTATGTGGGTGTTACCTCAACTTAAAAGAGTTTGGAGACATGCTCCTCTAGACCCCACCTCGGGTCAGAGGTAACAAAGTTATTTATGAGGGCACCCATCTGCTCTTCCTCGGGACTTAACTCTTCAGGGAGTGTTTAACCATTAAACTTCTGATAATGACTTTACAGACCAACTCCTCTAGGGTAACAAAACACAGAGGTCAGAGGAGAGAGGTAAATGGAAGTTCAGAGCATTAAAAAGAATTTTCCCACAACAATACCAATAAAATACTTTGAAGTTTCTGATTGTAACATGACACAAAATGTTCAAGGAGTATAAATACAACGCACTGTGTAATTTAATGGTGAAAGAAAAACAAAGCAAACTGGTCTTATTGACATAGTAAACAGCGAAAACAAGTTTGTCTCTTATCTTTGGACAACTGCTTCAAAATTTCAACTGCTTCCCTAATGTTTACAGAGGCTTGTTGAGACAAAGTGGGGTATTATTTTGATTATTCCACCAAAATGGAAGAAATGCCTTGCACTATGCACACTCCCCTCCAACCCTTACATTTATTTTAATCAGGTTTTCCACAGCTTATTTATTTTCATTTTTCTTCCATAATTCTTATACTTTTGGAGCCATCTGGAAAACAAACCAACCAGTCATAGCAAATGTGTAATGTATTTTTCCAAAAAGAGCAAGTAAGCTAACACAGTATATGCATCATTTACAACATAACAATACGGATCATCTCCCTTTGCTGTGTTATGCACGACAACAAAATGATCATTTCTGTCACTGAAGTAAAATTAAGTCTTGACAGATGAAAAGACTGATGGAAGCAGTAGTGGAAATTGGGGAAAAGTCACAAAGAATACTATTTTACCTAGGCGTTTTTGTGCCTTGAAAAACATGTTTTTTAAAGATCCATGCATTTGGTTTGTCATATTATTTTTGGCAATAGGTGTTTGGATTTCTTCATGACCTTTTCTCAAAAATACAAACACTCTAAATTGGACAGAAACAACAAAACAGATGATGTGTTAATATATTGATATATTTTTTATTAACAGTAGAAGTGATTGTGACAACAATGTTGTAGTTTGCAGCTTTACTATCAGGCAAACTGATTTGCTGTTGAGATTCAATTGATAATTCAACAGTTCATGTCAGATGACTTCACAGAAAACTCCCTTCACAGTTAGCACTACAGAGACCTAGTAGGATTCTGCAAAAAGCCTGCTATGTGCTGCCAGACAGATAACATACTAAAAGACAATAAATTGTACTCACAACTACCTAGTTATAAACATGGCCAATATGAGAAGCATAAAAACTGAATCAGTTTTGCATTGTTAGTGTGGGACTCAGCAGGGACGGATCTTTGTTGCATTCAATTTGAATATCCTTCTCTTAAAAACTTGAGTCACAAACAAGCTAATTTTTGTTATTTTGCTCACCTAGTTCTGAGTAAAATATGAACCAATCCAACTGTTTGTTAATTTAAAACTAGAACTTCCATGATGCCAATTTGAATCCCTGACCATTTTCCATTCTATGTAACTCTCTTAAATCTAACCCCACACCCCAATGACCTTTTAAAAAACGGGTCTCTTTCACAACTTTCCAATAATGTGATGTCTACCAAATAAAATATCGGTGTTAGGACTATGTATATTATGCAAAGGAGTTATTTTAACCCCATACAAACTTTACAAAATGCTGCACACACACCTATCATTTTACTATCCTTTTACCGTTTGGCCGTTTGGCAATCAGAACATAGAACATACAGAATTCCTAAACAACAAAGTAAACAAAATACTTAGCAGCTGTTTTTGTTTTTTGATTGAATAACTGACAATTGCAGAGAATATTTATATAGAGATTTTAAGATTAGCGATCTAATGATCACAGTGGTTCTGTGTTAACAAGGTTGGGTTATTTATTTAGTTTTTTTTACGTGTTCTGCCCAGCAAAGTAGCACTCCAAATTGTTGCCTGAGTGCCAAGAAAAAGCCCAACAGATTTGATTTCAGCTGCAAGTGGAGCATTATGGCTTTTGCTATAATGCTCCGCTTCAAATATATAAAAAACGAAAAGGGAAAAAAAATGAAGAAAGAAAGGGAGAGAGATGGGGCAAAAAGGTAAAACACCCGAATCCAAACACCCACATGTTTGGATTCCGACAGTGGGACATGTCCCTCTGTGGGACTTTAAGACAAAATGACCAGTCAGAGCCATAGCAAATGCCACAGCATCTGGAGGCATTCTTCTGATCAAAGAAAGCTATATCTGCCAGAAAAACTGACCATCCCAACATTTGTTCATTAATGCTACTTTGCCCCTAAAGGTAAAATTAGGCAGAATATGATGTTTAACATGACTTAAATTCTGCAGACCTTCTCAATTTTCTAACAATTAAACATTTTTTTTTAATTAACAAAGCACAGAAAGACCAGATTTTACACCAGCAGAAACTAAAAAGTGTTGTAAAAAGTAATAAAGTGCGCTTTAACCGCATCTTTGATAAACTATGTCATCCTAAAATTTTATTGAAAGGGAAAGTGTGCTGGTTATATTTTTGACCCTGGGGGACATCAGTTTTGCTTGGCGATGTAAGCAGTGCAATACTTTGCTGCATTGACCTGGTGACAAAGCAGCTATTCATCATCAGCACAGCACATTGACATAAGCAGCAAATGAGGTCTTTGGTAAAGCTGAACGATGGAAACCTTTAATAAAGAAAAAAGATGGATACAGGTGAAAAGAGACATCAGATGAGGAATGGTCCTCAGGGAGCATTTTGTTACAAACTGAACTTGAGTGGGAAGGTGTCCTGCTGATCCTTTTCACTGCAGGAAAATAGTGCAGGCTATGGCTGCTGTCGTAGTATTGCTGCCACCACCAGCAATGCACTGTTTCACCATATTAACACTGTTTTTAATGCAACTTGGCTTCTACTTGAACAGTTTATCATTGACTCTCACACAATGAATGACCGGACTCTTCCCCCTTAGATGTCATATCTGGGCGACTTTGTACTTGCAAAATTTAACAACAAAATACACTTATTTTGTGTCACTTTGGTAATCTTTCATAGCACGTCTTTTTGTTAATCTAATTTTACACCCAATGTCAATTACTGCCCCAATTTTCTTTTTATTATAGTTACACCAGATTGGGTTACTCCTTCACATTTCTGACATTTCGTTGGGAAAAGCGTGTCATAGGCACTTTAAGACCAATACACTGTGCATTTTTAAGATCATCACCACTAGGGATGAGATGTAGCTCTTGAAGGTCACTTGGAGGTACTTGTTTGGTCATGGGGAGACCAATGTTGTTCTACAGTCATTTTTACCACACACACATGTTTAAGTTAAGTTGGAAATTTGACAACGCCAATTGACCCTCCCTAGAGCGCAGTGGACTGGATCATATCCCATATCTCAATGGGAGAAATGTTGGTTACACAGAAAATAGATTATCGGTTTTAGTCCGAGTAACCACAATTGAGACAAAACGTTGCCTTAACTGCAAGTTTAACCACACAGAGAATGTACACACGTATGTCGTGTTAAGTTCCATTTCCCCCTCTGGGGCATGTATGTGTGTTAGCAACCTTTCCACAGTCCAAGCACTGGTCAGATGCATGCTCATCAACACCAATAACAGTAAAAACAGCAACACAAAATATCGCAACTTGTTACTAGTCCATGCCCAACAGTTCCAAATCTGTAGCAATGACAATATATTTGTGTAACACCTACATAAACAATGTTTACTATTTGAGCATTCCTCTAAGTAGCCGCCCTTTGATGGTTTGGACTGACATATTAACCTTTGGCCATCTTTCACTGCGACCCTACTGCGGCAAGTTCATTCAAGACGTCTTTGGACAAACCAAAGACATGCCAGGTGACCACCTCATGCAAGCTCGAGGAGAATGCCTTGATGTGGACCAAAGCAGTAATCAAAGCAAAGGGTGGTTTGTAAAGTACTTAAAAATATAGATAGGCTTTTAGAGTTACTTGCACACATGTTTTTACTTACTATATACACTCGCATGGCTCACACACTCTAAATTTGGTTGGACCCTCACTTTGCTTTTATTACCGACCACCGCATTCGCCTGATTGAGTTACTAGATAAGCCTTCTGCACAATGTCAACAAGATTTATTCCCAGCCCAGCATTTATTTTTAACCTAGGATCTGACATGGACATGATGGTAGAGTCTGCGACCGCTACGCGGCAAGCCTTCTCCAGCACATCCCAAACGACTCACTTCCAGTGGGGTCAACAGGTCTGGACTTGTCGGTGCCAATCCACTGTGGAGAATGATGTCACTACTTCTCACACTGACACCACCTCTGTACACAATTCATGCCATGAGACCACTCATCGGCACTTTTCATCTTGGGAAATATGCCCCGTGCCATACATGAGACAGAAAAAAACACACACAGATGGAATCAACTTGGTCATTCAGTAGTTCGGTAGTAAGCTGACCTACATTCTCTTGAAAACACACACACTGCACGCCCGTAAAACCCATTGACCTTACACACACCACTACAGCCACACCCAGACTCACATAGCAGTGCCCCCACACAGCCGCTCACGATACAGAGGCCACCAAGGGATGATGGGTGCATCACTCTTACCTGCCTCTCTTCTTACCCTTGACTCTTGCGCCACATCACCTCTGACCAGGGTGACACACTCGGCACTCACACCGCCACAACCATACTGACGCACTTCCATTGGCTCCAGAGTTACAACTCTCTGTTGTCCATATTTTGTTTTGGTAGTTTCATTGGGCACATTATTAGTAATTCTTTGTACTAGTTTTTTGAACCGTGCGTCTGTTTAGTCACTTTTTTTCCCCTTCCTTTTCCTTGTCATCGCCCTTTACGTTTTTGCTCTTCTAGCTCTCATGTTTTTGTAAAGTTGGGTTTTGGATCTGGTTATGCTTAGCTTTCATGTCACAGTTCCTAGTTAGTGTTTCTATTGTTACTGCACTCAAGAATGTCTGCTTTTGCTCAGCCAGTTTTCACTTCTCTCCTGTCTGTTATCAATCAAAACTTCATTCGGGATCACCTTGCATAAGCACCTTAGTCTCCTTCATTTCATAGTTCTTGCTCCTCTTCTTTATACACATCTGTTCTGTTCATTGCTTGCGGAGACATTTTGGATCACATCTCTCTTTATGTCTTATCCTTTGCTCATGCCAAGCCTGTCTTGCCAGCCTGTCCAAGTCTGTTTTTTGCCACCACCTTCGGAAGCAAGTTTTGTTTATTAAATCATTTTCACTCACTACCTATGCTTCCTGTCCGTCTGCATTCCGGGGTCCTCCGCCATACCAGCCTTGACATCTTTATGCTCCCTAGCAAATTGAAACCTTTTTTCTGGCCACATTTCTTCCTCGAAGACGATGAGTCCCCACTATCCCTCCACTTTTTAATGATGCGTTGGATAGTTCTTAACCCAATGTTGGTAGTTTCTGCAATCTCCTTAGATGTTTTCTCTGCTTGATGCATGCCCATGCTTGACCCTACTGAGAAAGACTGACATTCTTGTCCATGACCAGGTTAGGGATTGTGCTGTCGACATGGTTGTTTCAGAAATGACACCGAAGACACCAACCACCTCATCGCACCAGTGCCCGGTGTAAATAACTGTTGCCAGCTAAAAAGTATTCGCCCAGCAGTAATGTGTGTATATATATATGGCTAAATTGACCCAGCCTGGTAGCACAGTACACTTCCATTTATTGCAAATTGCACACCAGTAAGCGCGAGTGAAAAGGTTCACCAGTTTTAGCTGGGAAAGAACACAGTTATGCTCACAAATATTGAAATGCACACAACATATGGGGACATACCCCAAGCTTCAAAAGAGGACACACATTGTTGTGCACGTCCTTTGCTGGCGCATCTGTGACCATACAGCAAGTCTTTGTGATGTATTCAAGAGCCACTATCTCCAGCGGTAATGTCAGCATACACCAAGAAGGACGAACCCACATCCAACCAGGACATCTACCTAACTGGTGGACCAAGAGGAAGCTGTCTGAAAGGGATGTTCGGATGCTAAATCCCGGAGTGTATCATAAAAACTATTAAAACCCGGCTTAACCCAAATCATGCAGGAATTCAAATCGTGCACTATCTCCAACTTCCGGTTTTCCACCCAGAACTGTCCCGTCGGAGCTTCCACTGGGTTCAATAGCACCGGCACGGGCCGCTACTAGCCCAACCTTTGGTTACACTCATGAGCCTAATTTGCCTTATATATCATTCACGTTTCATGTGGCCAAAGGAGCGCAATCTTGGGGCTGTGGTACATTACCGTGAAAATGTATCTCGTTTTCTCTGATGAGTCCACTCTTATGTGTTTTCCCCACATACGGGAGAGTTAGGGGGTGGAAGAAGCCCAAAGAAGCGTACCACCCAGACTGTTGCATGCCATGAATGAAAGCTGGGGGTGGATCAGTAATGTTTGGGGTTGACATATCATGGTACATTCTTCACCTTAGCACACCCAATACTGCTGCTAGAGGGTAGCACGTCCATTCTGCCAACGGGACTACGACCATTTATGTTTACGATTTTGGATCCTTACCCGTTGCACTCACAACGACAGTATCCACTTAATACACCTGTACTCCTGAAGGCACCGGTGCCACGTATCCAGGATGGAACCACGCACTTCCAATCACACAGCAATGACTGTGAAAGATTGGTTGATGAACATGAAAGTGAAGTTGAACATCTCCCACTGGGCCTGCACAGTCACCAGATCTAACTATTATGAGCCACTTGGGTGTGTTTTGGAGGAGCGAGTAAGGAAACGTTTTACTCCAACAGTATCACGTAGGACCTGGCCACTATCCTGCAAGAAGAATGCTTAAAATCCTTGACCACTGTGCGGGGATTGTATATGTCATTCCCAAAAAAGATGAATGACGGCAATGGCCGCAAAAGGAGGCCTACCCCATACTATAAATTATGTGCGTCTCAAAACCCTGTCTTTCAGTTTCATTCTCCAACCCACGTGTATATATTATATACACATACATATATTTATATATTACGAACACAATATATATATCTTTCTATATATTATATATATATATCTATGATATGTAGCGTCTTGCAGCAAGAAAGTCCTGGGTTTGATTCCTGGTCGCGGATCTTTCTGCATGGAGTTTGCATGTTCTACCCGTGCAAACGTTGGTTCTCTCCGGGTACTTGGGCTTCTTCCCACAGTCCAAAAACATGACTGTTAGGTTAATGGTCTCTCTAAATTGCCCTTAGTTGTGAATGAGTGAGTGCGTGGCTGCTTGTCCTGTGTGTCTCTGTGTTGCCCTGCGATGGACTGGCGACCTGTCCAGGGTGTACTCTGCCTTTCACCAGCTCCCCTTCAACCCTCCATGGAAGAAGAGAAGAGGGTATAGAAAATGGATGGATGGATGGATGAATGGATAGAAGTTTTTAGATGTCAGGTGACAAAATGTAAAAATATTTAAGGTGTTAGAATATTTTTGAATGTCACTGCATTGTCTAATAACATTGTATTTACCATATTTAACTGTATGAAAACTGGAGAGGACCAGCCTTCTATTCGCAGTCTTTGTCAATAGCTCCAACTTTTAACTTTTGACGACTGTCTTCTGAGCACGAAGTGCCATAAGTCATTTTCTCAGAGCACAACACATTGAATAAATTGCACCCTAACACTATTACCTCCCACTAATTATCACAGATGCACGCTCGTGTTCAGGTTACAAAACATATTTGCAAACTCTAAAATACCATTTAGTTAGCAAGTGTTTCTAACAGAAACATTAGGGGCTTTAGATTTCACATTCATCAAAAAATAGCAGCAGTGCAGTAGCTTCTTTCTTTGTAAATATATACAGTGCTTAAAGCTAAGGTTTGACATTTCTTCATGACAGAAAACACTGCTTTGCTTTGGAATGGAGTTGAGAGGCTTACATAATCCAGACACGCTCCTCGTCAGAGCAGCTTGAGGGGCGCAGTGATAAGAGCAAGAGACCCCCCTACCTTCTGGCAGACGAAAACTGGGTGGTGAAGAGTTGACAAACAAGTGAAGGAGAAGAGGATAGACACACAGTTTTAGATTTGATGAGACCCCTGCTGTTGTCCACAGGGGGAGTATTGTTGTTTGGGGAATAGATCTGTGCAGAAGAAAAACTGTGACAAACATGCACTCCATACTGGATGGGCAGCAGAAGAGAGGGAATAAAGTGAATTTTCAAGATTAGATCAAAGCTGGAATCTACCTTCACAGAATTACATTGTAATTTGCTGTGCTTTCAAAATGTTTGTGGATTTATGAAACTCAATCTGTTTTCATGCTTGACCTGCTGTTGTCATCCTGTCAGCACCTACTCCTATTCCTTTCTACTTTTAAGCAAAATAGCACTAGCTTCCAAGTGAAAATGTGTTCACTGACAGGTTAGTCTTAGCCAGATATAAACCAAAAGTACTGAAGCGGCACTTTAAAACTGAGGTTAGACACCAGTGCATTATAGTAATGTTTATTCACACTAGGCGTTATGTGAGCACATACACAGAAGTAGACAAACAAAACCAAAATTGTGTCACTTTGCTTTGTGCACATTCTAACTGCTGAAAGGAGCTGAAAGGAAAATTTAAAAATGAGTCATTTATAGTTTAATTTAAAGGGAACTGTAGATGGTTCAGCACTTATGCTGCTGTTGACTCCTTTTAAAATATCTTTGATAACAACTAACTGTTTTTGATAATGAAAGCCCAAAACTCCTTCTCTCAGAAAATAAGAATATAAAAATAAGAAATTACACAAGATCATGAAGATATATAAAGATATATATCAGGCTTTAGAAAGGTGTGTTTATTTCTATGCACTCAATACTTGGTTGGGCCTTTTGCATAAATTACTGTATTAATGCAGCATGGCGTGGAGGAGATCAGCCTGTAGCATTGCTGAGGTTTCTTCTTCTTTCTTGCTCTCGGTGGAAGACACACGCGTTTTCTCTGTCTCCCTCCCTCCCTTCTGATCCCTGCTTCTGCTTTTGTCTTTGTTTTTCTCAGAGCCTCACTTTGCATATCCTCTAAAGCTGTAAATTATGGATTTGGTCAGCTGGTCTCTCAACGTAATTGATCCAATTTTTTCGACGGGAAGACGGGGTAAAGGAGAACCCTCTTGTCCAGACGGGACGTTCTTCTCTGGATACACAATGGATTCTTGGCAGCAGTGGAAGATTGTGACTAAGATGTCGGTTGAGGACGTAGAAGATGTGTACATATTTGGACTTTTGATAACAGGATTTCTGCTTTTTGGAGTTGGTGGTTATCTGGCTTATTGAGTGATTCGCAAAACGTGGGCGGCTGTTCAAAGCATTCCAAAGCTGCCTGCGATGTTGGATGGAGTCTGGAGAGCGATCAACACTCAGACTGAAATGTTAAGAGAGTAGAATCGCAAGCTGGACACGATTCTTGAACAGAATCGCAGCCTGGCAGCGGTTGGACTCAGAGGTTAAAGGATATAATCTTGGAGAAGCTGTACGCTCGAGATCTGCAGAAAGTACCAGAAATTTGGCTATTTGGATTCGCAATTGAGACATGCCAGTAAAACTCTTAAGGTGGTTGGAAATTCACAACTGCCTGAACCACAACATTTATTGTTTTTCTAAATCCGGTGCCCCAATGTGGCCTTGGCAACTTCTGCTAACTGGCTATCGACAAAATATCTCCTCGATGTTATATAAACACGACGGTCTTCCCCAGCACTCCCCTACCAGCTGTGTGCTGACAGGACCATGCGGCCGATTGATAAAACTTCCACCTCTCTTTTTAAGGACAACGGCGCTTCTATCAGTGTTGAAAGTCTAATTCTTGCAAACACACTCAGACTTATACATTTGCACCATCGATATTCCACCGTATCCTTGCTACATCTTTACTTATGTGTGTGTTGCTTACCCCTTCTGAGGTGTTTTTCTACTACTTCAGACTCTATTCTGCTAAGAATAGAGTCTGAAATATGATTATTTTGTCCCTCCTATCTTACTTTACCTAAATGTGTGATTTCATTACTTTTCATAGATTTTCAGATTTCTCAGAAGGATTACCAGCAAAAGCCAAATATTATTAGTATATAAAAAAATGACTAAAGCAGTTTGTACACCAATGACCAGAGATTTTTAGATTTCTTAGAAGGATTGTATTACAACAATTTCATACCAGTGAAAGCCAAAAATTATTAGTATTTTAAAAGTTTGGACTAAAGCTGTTTTATACCAGTGACCCAGCTTATTTGAATGATAGGACCACAGCTGCCTCATACCAGCGACCTCAGGGATTAATATCGTTATATCATTTTTCTTCTAGCACCGGATGAATTCCTTACCACAGAGGACTTAATGAGCTAATTACCTCTATTAGAAAGATTGGATTAGAACCAGCTCTTACCAGTAAACTCCCAAGGATTTTTAATGTAATTTGATTTGTTTTTCTGTGTTTGATTTTCTGTATCATTGTAATGTTTTTCATGAATGTCAATGTATTTCATCTATGTCAGCTTGGTCATCTCACTCAATTGAAATAAACAGATTGTATTCATGACTGATTCCCAAGCTACCATGTTGTCATACAGAGTTATACTTATTGAGATGCAATTAAGGAGTGTATTTTCATTCAAATCCATTTTTTCAAACCAAGTTGAGTTTTACTTTAGTGATCACATATTTGATCAAAATGAACAAAGTAAAATAACGGAAAGAAGGGGTTTGACTTGTATAGGTCACATCTATAAGACAGTACATAGTTTCAAAACCGTGTAGACATGGTAAAGAGCAGACTAAAGTTGAAATTGCTGTAGTTCTAAAAATCAGTCACACTAAGCCATTCATTATCCAGTTCAGATGTTTAACTTGACCCTTTACTTGGTATAGCTTTCATTATAGTAATAAAAAATATTTGAATATATTCGGTTACAAATCTTTAGCTCTCCATCACTCAATTTTAGTGCTGCAGTTTCTCATATAATCAATTCTGCCTCCACTTGTTCTTCAAAATACCTTTGAGGCTAAAAACTGAGACTTGTGCAACTCATTATGGTAAGCACCGTGCATTTAATTTGCTGCCAGTATTTCAGTATATGCTGAAGAATTGGTCTAATTCCTGCTCTCAACAAGAGTCACCACAGGATCACAGCAAGCACAGAAGATGAACCAAAAGTTCCCCTCAGAGAGCCTGCAGGTGTCATCTGCTGCAGAGAAAGCAACAATTAGCAACAATTAGCAGTTAGGGTTAACAGCTGAAGTAGTAGCTCACTGCCTGACTGAAGGAAATATTTCATAAGTAATAAAATGAAACCTTTTATATATATTTTATATATATTTTCAAAAATGTACATTAGGTTTATTTGAAATGTGTCTATAAATGTTTAATGCCATGCACTTTAAACAGTGTCTCAATAAAGTGTTCAGGCCCCTCAAACTTTTTCTCATTTTGCCTCATTAAACTACAAATTTCAGCTTATTTTCGGGAATTTATTTGATAGACCAACACAAAACAGTGCGTAATTAAGAAGAGGAAGGACACTGATGCACATTTTATAATTATTTTTCTATATTTAAATCTTAGAAATGTGTGCTATGATTTTTTGTTAAGCACCTTTAAGCGCAACAATCAAGTTTAAAAGTCTGTAAGGATTGCTAAAATTATTTTTATCTTCTAAATGCCAAAGTAGCCTGAGCAAAATATTTTTCAAAAGTTTTTTTTTTTTATTTCTTCAAATCAGAAATCAATATAAACAAATTTCCTTAGTAAATGGTGAAATTGCCATTTAAATAGTTTGACTTCAGTCATATTTCTCACCAAAATTTACTGGAAATCTGTGCCTTTTGTCTTAGTTAAACCAGTATAAATGAGTCAGTTTTGTTGGTCGACTTGCTCACACACACCTCTTTAGATCATCCCAAAAACTGTCTGTGGGGCTGAGATAAGGACTTTGTAATGGCCACTCCAAAACTAAGCCACTAGACTTGTGAAGGTCCATAATTCTCTTTCTAAAAATTTTGCAGTTTTTTTTGATTTTGCAAACAAAATAGAATTAGAATAAAGTCATTTATTGTCCCTTAGAAAGGAAATTCAGGTGTATGTATGATGAGCATGTATGATGTATGTATGATCAGCAAAGAACCACTGTGTTTGAGGTATTGGCTTAAAATACATTCACTTGTCATGAAATCATAATTTTCCAAATTGTGAACAAACAAAGTAATGATAGAATTGTACTGGGAAGGCTACAGAGCTTTACAAAGCTTGGGAGGAGAATCTGCCACAAATCTGGCCTTCATGGAAGAGTGGTGAAAAGAAAGCAAAAGTTGAAAGAAAGCCTTTAGAAGTCCTGTTTTCCGTTTACTATAAACTATGTAGAGGACACCGCAAACACAAGAAAGAAGGTGCTCTGGTTTGATGAAACCAAAATATGACTCTCTGGCCAACATGCACTGAACACTCGATCCTTATTATGAAATGTGGTGGCCGCATTATGCTGTGGGGATATGTTTCTTCAGCAGGTTTAGGAAAGCTGATCAGAGTTGATGGGAATATGGATGTTACTAAATACAGGGCCACCTTGGAGGAAAATCAAAGGACTACAAAAAAACTGGAGCGGGGGGTTTATCTTCCTCCAGGACGCTGACCCTCAAGGACTAACATGGAACATTGTTTAGATCAAAGAATTTTTACATGTTAAAATGTCCCAGCTAAAGTTCAGACCCAAATACAACTGATAATTCAATTCAATTCAGTTTATTTTCAAAGCGCCAATTCACAACACATGTCATGTCAAGGCACTTTACAAAGTCAATTCAGTCGAATCATACAGATTTCAAGTCGGATACATACATTCCAATTGATCCTAATAATCACACAGTGCTGTCAAATTCTGGTGGTTAAAAAGTATTTATTTCTAAGGAAACCCAGCAGATTGCATTGAGTCATTGACTTGCAACATTCACTCCTCCTTGATGAGCATGTGGTGATAGTGGGCAGTCACTTGCATTGACTTTGCAGCAATCCCTCATACTGAGCATGCATGTAATGACAGTGGAGAGGAAAACTCCCTTTTAACAGAAAGAGACCTCCAGCAGAACGAGGCTCAGAGTGAGTGGCCATCTGCCGACTGGGGGTTGGAGAGAACAGAGCAGAGACACAAAAAGAACACAGAAGTACTGATCCTGGAGTACTTTCTATGGGAAGGAAAAGTAAAACATTAATGGTAGTAGCTCCTTTAGTGGCTTCATTTAGAAGAGAAAGACAGCTAAGCAGATGAACTCTGAGCCAGTTTTCAAGTCTAAACTATGAAAGAGAGCACATACAGTTAGTCACAGTAGAAGCTCAGCCAGTAGCTATGTCTAGGAGAGACAGGGTTAAACACTGAAGGGCCAAGTATATCATCTGTAGAAGGAGAGCATTAAGTTGTTGACAGCAGCAGCTCAGCTGATGCCCCCCTCCATGAAGGTGTCACTGCTAAAAAAAGAGCCAGGCCAGATGTAGTTTCTAGGAAGAGAAAAAACAGAGAGAGAACATAAAGTTAAAAACTGAAATAACAGCAAATAATGCAAAATTGAAGAGCAATATGAGAATGTATCAGAGAGAGTGAAAGTGGTCATTGTGTCCATCAGCAGCTTAAGCCTATAGCAGCATAACTACAGAGATAGCTCAGGATAGCCTAAGCCAATCTAACTATTAGCTTTAAGCCTAGCCTTTAAAGTAGACAGTGTCTCCCTCACAGATTGAAACTGTGAGCTGGTTCCACAGGTTAGGATCCTGATGATAAAACGATCTGCCTCCCATTCTACTTTTAGAGACTCTAGGAACTACCAGTAAACCAATAGTCTGAGAGCAAAGTGATCTCCTAGGAATGTATGGAACAATCAGATCTCTGATGTATGATGGAGCTAGATCACTAAGAGTTTTATATGTGAGAAGGACAATTTTAAATTCTATTCTGGAGTTAACAGGGAGCCATTGAAGGGAAGCTTAAATTGGAGAAATGTAATCTCTCTTTTCAATTTTCATCAGAACTCTTGCTGCAGCATTTTGGATCAACTGAAGGTTTTTAACTTCCTTTTGTGGACATCCTGACCTTCTCCATCCCATCTGACTGATCTTGAGCCAGTTTGCAAAATAATAGGCAAGAACTTTCACTTTCTAGATGGGAAAAGCTGGCAGAGACACACCCTAAAAGAATGGCTCCTATTAATGAAAGGAAGGTGGTCCCCAAAAGTTTTTACTCAGGGCTACTTTATCTATTGCTACTACAGAGGTTACACAGAGAAAAAGAAGTTATCCATGTTATCCTTTATCTTTATCAAAAATGGAAAGCAAAAGAAACTAACTGACCAAGGAGATCAGGGCAGCTAAGAGAAGCTACATCGATAAGCAAACAAGTAGCTTCTCAGGTAATCACCCAGCAGCACTTTGGAGGAGCCTGTACAACATTGTTACTACAGGAGCCTATCACCTCACACTGTATTAAGCACTGGTGTTAATACATTTGAAGGACATCACAGGCAACCTGCTGGACTCACTGCAGTTTGCTTACCAGGCAAACAGAGGATGCAGTCAACTTGGGACTATTCAATTCAATTCAATTCAATTCAATTCAGTTTATTTATATAGCGCCAACAAACCCCAAACACAAACACGTGTTCAAGGGGACTTTAAAAGTAGGTACTACACCCAATTAAACTAATATGAAAAAAGTGCAGTCAGATTTGTTTTTATTCAAATTGGGTAAAAAATTTTTTTTATCTAAGGAAACCCAGCAGATTGCATCCAGTCAGTGATTGCAGCATTCCCCCCGGGATGAGCAGTAGAGGGCAGTGGGGCAGATGGGTGACTTTGCAGCAATCCCTCAATGAGATGCATTGCAGAGACATGTGACAGGGAGAGGAAAAACTCCCTTTTAAAAGAAAGAACCTCCAAGAACCAGGCTCAGTGTGGCGCCCATCTGAACGACCGCGGGGGGTTAAAAGGAAAGAGCAGAGACACAAAGAGAACAAAAAACACATGATCAAGGAGCCCTTTTCAGGGAAAAAAAAGTAAATTTTAAAGGATGCAGTCCTTTAGTCGTTCCCTAGAAAAAAGGAAAAACGTACATCTAAAGCCGTTTTAAAGGTTAGAGTTGAAAGAGAGAAATAGAGTTCCCACAGTAAAAGCTTAGTCAATTGCCAGTCTAGGAGAGAGAAAGGTTTAAACCTGAAAGACAGGGCCCTTGGATATCGGTGAGGGGGGGAGCATTAAATTTTTTGCCCGCAGAAATTGGGCGATGCCCCTCTCCCGAAAGGGGTCACAGGGAGAACAGAGTCAGGCCCGGTGTAGCTTTAGGAAAAAGAAAAAAGAGGAGAACAAAGTTTAAAAGCTGAAAAAAACACAAATAATACAAAAAATTTAAGAGTAGGTTTGAAGTAGCGAAGAGGGGGAAAGTGGTCAAATGTCCCCCAGCGCCAAGCCCTTTTTAGCAGCATAATACAGAATATCTCAGGATAACCCAAAGCCCCTCTAACTATAAGCTTTATTCAAAAAGAAAGTACTACAAAAAGGTTTTACATATACCCGACACCCTCGACCAAACCCGGGGATGTACGCCAGGATCCTTTTTGTGGACTTCAGCTCAGTCTTCAACACCATCAACTTGGACATTCTCTACAAGAACCTCACCTAGCTCAGAGACATCCACTTGTCAGGGGACCACCTGCTTCCTGACTGACTGGCAGCAGCAGGACAGAACAGGAGTGATATGCTGATATTTATGGGATCTAGTGAGAAATCTAGCAGCAGTGTTTTGTATTAGTTGAGGGAACATTGGGGCAGACCAGCGAATAACGAATTACAATAGTCAAGGTGGCAGGAAACAAAGGCATGGATAAGAGTTTCTCAGAGAATGAAAGATGAAAGATGGTTTTTCCTGGCAACCCTTCCAAACAACTCAAACGTGTTATTTGCATGTTTAATTTCATTGACTTTGACATTTAACATCCTAACTGAGACTTCTTGAGTTCTTGGACATGGCAACTGACAATGGTATTAAAATCTTTGACTGTAAGAATGTTTTCTGCTTGTAAATAACCCCTCTCAATGAGAACAATGGACTTAAAATTGTTTGGAAATTACCTTTTAACTGTTCCTAAAAAGGTTGTCATTGCTAATGTATTTGCTTAGCATTATGTTAGCATTCACCTTTAAGCTCCAGACCATCAAGCTAGCTGTTAACATGTTTACTTCTGTAGAGCTGGTCAAACTTATGATAAGTGAATCAAGAACATTTAGTCAGCAACACCTGTCTGCTACTTGTTTGTACATTCAATGGAATTAGCAGTTGGTCATGGCAGTTAATTAAAATAAACTTGACATTTCTCACTTGCAAATGGAATATAATTCACAATATCCAAAGCTTGTACTTTGATTGCTGAAATGTGTTGGAAATTGGGGCTTAGAAATTAAATGTTATTAAGGACTACATATCTTAGGAGCATCGAAAGGAATAAAAGGTTAACATCATAAAACGATTACACAACTCAAGGTTTTGAAGAAGAAAACGGGTACATCATGAATATGCTTGCAATTTAATTGGAGCAAACAAGTATACTATTTATGAAAACAATACATGGGGAGTACATAACTTTAGGTTAAATAGCTTAAAAACATGAAGAACACAGTATTAAGAGGAAAACTATAGTCTTTCATTCCAGAGTGATTGTTTGATTTGTGGTTTCCACAACTACTCTATGTTTAATGGAAACTAATAATGTGGAAACTGCTTTCCTCCACTGTTAATAGCCGATGTGATTATAGCTTGATTTGAATGAGCCATTTTCATCTTTGTGAAGTGTAAAGGTGAGCTAACGGTTAATTACAGTCCACATTATCATGCTGCAGAAAATGTTCCAATTTCTTTCCCATTGTGATTAGCAAGATGTGCCTTTTTCGGCAAAAATAAGTCTATTATATAAGAGATTGTGAGTCTACTCCCTTTGTGTGTGTCTTGGAATGACCCAAACATTCAAAATTTCATTTTTTAAACAATGTGAAGGAAATACTAAAGAAATTAGTTCAGAGTTCAGCCCATATGTTTGCCAGAAGTCTCCATGTGCTGCAGCCATATGAGTTTGTGTCCCAGGAGCTGCCCTGAGTTGTGCTATGCACTGAAAACTCACTGGCAAACATACAGAGGGCCTTGTGTGCAAATAGTCTCTTCCAAAACACATGCGGGTAGTGTTGATAGCTGCCTCGGGCAATCAACACTAACAACAACCCATCCTTTTACCCCCGCACCTTATCAGTTTTCCTTCCACACTTCTCTCTGTTTAAGCCTCCTGTTTATGTTTACCTCTTTATTTTTTGTTTTCACCCTTGTCTTCCATTTAAATAAAATCTTTCTGCAAACACATAGTCATTTCAGCAATAATAACATGCATTGGCCCTCATCTAGTTCATCTCAGATTGCTATGTACAGAGACTGTATATGTATTTATTACTTTATTTTCAAAACTAGATGGAAGCTTTGAATGCACTAACATTGTGTGCCAATAAACTCTCATTTGCATAAAGCACATGTGTCTTGAGTCTGACAGCATTCACGGTTCTACATCTTATTAGAAAAATTCTTTCTGGAAATTCAGCTTAATTGAAACCTAACCTAGCATTCATTTCTTTTGCCTTTTCCATAATACTCACTCATGTATGCTTCCATAATAAATAGATTTTATAGCTATAGAAAGAAAGATCGCTTTTATACCAGCAGTTAAGCTCCAGGTGGTTGCAGTGGACCAGTCGATCCATCTCCTGTCTGTATGCAGATTCGTCATTGTCCTGGATCAGACCAGTGCAGATGACAGGGGTCTCATCTGCACTGCTTCTACACTGGTCGCTTAAAGGTTTTCATGACCTCAGACATCAGAGTAACATGTACAGTATGTAGTCATTTTATCATGTAATAGTGCATTTCTTAAGAATGATGGCGGAACATTGATGCAGGAGAGAACCTCACACATCTCCAGAGACTTGTTGAAGGTCTGAGAGACCATTTAGGTTTAGGTTTAGAGAATATGTGGCAGACTTGAAAATTGCTATTCACAGACCCTCTCCATCCAATATGACTGAGCCTGAGCTATTCTGGAAAAAAGAATGGGCAAAAATTTCAGATTCTAAATCTGCAAAGCTAGTAGAGATATATCTCAAAAGATGTACAGCTGTAGCTCTATAAAAAGGTGACTTATTGATTAATTTATTGGCAGATTCTTTTATAAATATTGACTTACAGGGGGAAATGTTTATTTGTAAAAAAAAAACTGTTGAGATTCATGTATTACTTTGTGTTGCTCTATCACATACAATCCCGCTAAAATGTAATGAAGTTTATGGTTGTAATGTGACAAAATATGGGAAGGCTTCAAGAGTATGAATTACTATCGGAAGGCTCACTATGTTCTATCAAGACACCAGACTGGCTGCTCAGTCACATGCAAGCTCCACTATTGAAGTGTAATCACTAGTTTGTAACACAATTTTAATTTGAAGAGTCACTCATACCTTAAAGTTGATATGTTCAATCTTACCATCCAACTGGATGTGTATACCCTATCTGTGCTGTAGATAAAACCAAAGACACAGCTACTCCCACTGATATAAGTAAACTACTCCACAAAAATATGTCAGAGATCATAATGGAAAGGACAATGGTTCAAACTGCTACTCTGGTCCACAATGTAGACAGGATGACATTGACTTATATTTATAGATATATGTAGAAATCAGTATCATAAGCACTGCTTTTGAACTTGAGGAGTTGGGTGAGGAAAAATGCGAAGTAAAAACACTGCCCCTCAACAGAAAAAAATCTTTGCTCTTTGTAACCTTGAGCAGCATTTAACTAAAAGTTCCACTAACCCCCCCTTACTTGCTGGAGGCTTCAAATTAGGAATGATGATTGCTTGGACTTCTCCTAGCACAGTGCAGTGCCTTGTTTTTTCTTTCCATTCTGCCCACCGTCCTGTACCTTGTCTGTTGGCTTCTGTAATGACTCAATTTCCCTGGTAGCATACCTTGCCCTCCAAGATCAATAAAGTTAATCTTGTGTTGCCTTACCTTATCTTAAATTGGATCTCAGCCTCATTAAGACAGGTAGGAACTTTTACCACATGGTGGCTGAATAATTGTTGGCCTAAAACTTATAAATGGATAACGGCTCAAATTTGTTGGTAGCAGTTCAGATCTTTTTTATTATTTTTCTTAGAAAAAAAAGCAAGATGCATCAATAACTAGGAAGTAACATTTTCCAAAGCTATGAGGTTTTCAGTGCATATTACAAAATGTGGCTTCTCCGCTACTGAATAATGGCAGACAGTAAGGAAAGAAGAGACCAAAGCATTCACCCTGGGATCACTCAGTTTTTCTGAGAATGTGTGGGTCCATGTAACAAGTCTATTCCTTTTTAAGTATAAGTAAAAGACATATATCAAGCATTTTCTGTGTCAGTTCAAATCATGCTTTCAAAAAAATAGGATAAAGCACCACTGGTGACACCCGGAATTTTATTTAAAGCTCAAGTATACATGGTAATATTTAGCTTTACAATCAATTACATTTACATTCTACGTTGCAACATTTTACATGCCTTTTTAATAAACTTGTAAAATAGAACAGATTTTTTACTTAAAAAGTTAGATCAAAGATACTAGACCTTATTTAAACAAAGAAAACATTGGTAAATAAGTTTTTGTTGTAGTCATCTAGTCTCTCATCTGTTGAAAATAGTTTTGCACAGAAGGTTTGTGCACCAGGTCTGATGCCTACACTACCAGTTGGTATATATTTGACATCCTAAGTGCTTAAGCAAAAGACAACTAGACATATTTTCCTGTTTCTTGAAGATGTTTAACCACTTATTCAACAATCTTCTTTAGTTCTGAACATGGTTGGAAGTAGCAGGCTCTTATGCTGTAGTCAGAGTAGTCACACTAATAGGGCCCATTAAAGTTGCATGTGAGTCACTGGCCCTAACCACTGTTCAGCCTAGTGTTTGGGTCATTGTTGCCTGAGAGGCCAAAGATGTTGCTAAAGACGCCATGTGAGTTGTTATGATTACATGTTGCAAGGTGTGAATTGCTGAAAACACGCCTGGGGAGACAAGTCAGGGCCGTAGACTTGGTATTGGAAAGATGAAATTTGAGGCCACCTTCTCTGTAAAGTGCTGTTTTTTTCATGTTTAACATAGATTGTGTCTTTTATTCCTTTCTCAAACCACCTATCTCTTCCCTTTCCAAAATGTGCACATTGCCATCTTGAAAGAGTGTCCTTTCTCCTTGAGATGTAAATGAACCGCTAGTTCTTGGCCTGGTGAGTTTGCTCTTCTGTATTTTTAGGATCTCTGTATTGTTCCTTGTTGTTGCTGCACTGTGCTTGGCCTCTAGGTGGCTCTGGGTTCGTGAGGAGTGGTGAGTCACTGGCCCTAACCACTGTTCAGCCTAGTGTTTGGGTCATTGTTGCCTGAGAGGCCAAAGATGTTGCTAAAGACGCCATGTGAGTTGTTATGATTACATGTTGCAAGGTGTGAATTGCTGAAAACACGCCTGGGGAGACAAGTCAGGGCCGTAGACTTGGTATTGGAAAGATGAAATTTGAGGCCACCTTCTCTGTAAAGTGCTGTTTTTTTCATGTTTAACATAGATTGTGTCTTTTATTCCTTTCTCAAACCACCTATCTCTTCCCTTTCCAAAATGTGCACATTGCCATCTTGAAAGAGTGTCCTTTCTCCTTGAGATGTAAATGAACCGCTAGTTCTTGGCCTGGTGAGTTTGCTCTTCTGTATTTGTCAGGATCTCTGTATTGTTCCTTGTTGTTGCTGCACTGTGCTTGGCCTCTAGGTGGCTCTGGGTTCGTGAGGAGTGGTGGCAGGTGTTCCAGATTCCTCATCAGCCTTGGAGGATATTTAAGATGGAGGCCGCCAGCAGTTCAGCGCCAGAGTGTTACCCTCAGTGGTATAGACTCAAGCCGCTGCTTTGCCTAAGATCTGTCTTTGTCCTTCCAATAACTTTGTGTTTACTCCTTGCAGACTGGATACTAAAGCCTGACTTGTCTTTGAGAAGATCCATGCCAACGTGGATGTTGTCGCTGAAAAGAGGATCTCCTAATCGGGTGGATTACATCTGGTTGGTCAACGCTTGCTTCCTAACTAACTGTCTGGCAGCCTTCCCGACAGAACCTTCCCTGGATTTACTACGAACCTCCACAAGCGAACCCTGTCCACCCTACCTCGCAATAACCTCATCAGTCAAACCACTGAGTTACCTCAGAGTGAGTTCAAGCACCTACCAGCTCGTTCATCTCAGTGTGCAGTTTCCTCTATTGTCTCACCCCCCTCCTGGCGGATCAAGCTCCACTTTCTAGTAAGACAGAACTATTATTTTGTAACATTCTCCATCCTGGACTTAACTCATTCTTACCGTATCTACTTACCTTTCAGTGGGTCTCCGGTTCCAGCTCCACTTCCTTTTCCCCAGCATTCTGTAAAATAAAAACTTTTGTCAAACTACATCGGCCTCCTGATTGCTTACTGCATGTGGGTCAAAACAACTCGTAAAACTATGACAGAACACTCTGGCCAACCTGACCCAGCAGAAGCTTTCAGGAGATCTATTTCCGAACAGTCCCACCAGATTCAAGCCCATGACTCAACTATCTGATCCTTAGCCGAACAGCAGAGACAAACAAACCATCAGATCGAACAGCTAGCATCCATGCTACAACATACCCCAGACAGTATACCCAGCCCAGCCGCAGAGGGCGCTGCCGCCCCACCAGTCACCCAGTAGCTTCTACACTCTCGTGACGTCACTTCCCCTAACCCCGAAAAATACTCCGGTGAGTTGGGAGATTGCAGAGGGTTTTTGCTACAATGTACACTCGTTTTCAACCGTTCACCACAGTCCTTCCCTCAAGATCATGTCAAGATTTCTTTTATTTTAGGATTATTATCGGGCAGGGCGTTAAGGTGGGCTGAGTCCCGCTCTAACAATTGCTGCAATTTCGGCAGTACCTTCTCTGAATTTGAGAACGAATTTAGAGAAGTATTTTCAAAAGATGTAGATCAGACCGCAAATGCTTGAGGTCTTTGGTCCTTAAGACAAAAAGGCCAATCAATTTCCGAGTTCTCCATTGACTTTAGAATCTTAGCCGCAGCTTCTGGGTGGGATGATTGTGCTCTCAAGACAGCATTTTTTCAGGCTCTTAACGAGCCTTTAAAGGATCAGTTAGCCCTAGTAGATGAACCAAAGACACTTAATGGGTTAATAAAATTAGCCACTCGATTTGATAACTGCATGAGAGAAAGAAAGAGGTCTCGGCAAGATTTTTGTGTCTGCAAGACACAGGGTCCCAGTCAAGTTCGTTTAGCTGTTCATTCACCTATTCCTATCTAGAACCCTGAGTCAGAGCCTATCCAGATTGGGCGTGCTCACCTCATGTCTGAGGAGAGACCGAGACGCCGCCAGTCTAATCTCTGCTTTTACTGCGGTTCTTCTGAGCATCTTCGTGCAAGCTGCCCTTTGTGTCCTGCTGGACCAAAAGGATGGCCCATCAGTAGTTAAGGGGAAACTGGCGGACCGTTTAAACAACCCTACTGCCCCTAGACTTAGCCTGCCTGCTTCTCTAATTCTTGACCGACACATTCAGAATCTTTCAGCCCTAATTGATTCCAGGAGCGAGCAAGATCTTATCGATCTGAGTTTGGTCACAGAAGCTCAGATCGAGACTGAACCATTACCTTCACCTCAGTTAGTTTTTGCTTTGGACGGGCACACCTTACAACAGGTTACTCACCGTACCAAACCACTAACCCTTTTATTGTCTTGCAACCATAGAGGAGAGATATCTTTTTTCGTCTTCCCCATTGCTCTTAACTCTATGGTTTTAGGATTTCCATGGCTACAGAAACATTACCCCCATATTAATTGGTCTGAGTGCCAAATAGAGTCTTGGTCCACACGCTGTCTCTCTTCATGCCTCCAGTCAGCCATTCCCCCACAACCTACGGACATGGGGGTGGATGAAAGTAAGGTTACAGATCTTTCTCTAGTTCCCACTGAATACCACGATCTAAAACAAGTATTTAGTAAGGTTAAGGCGTTGACTTTGCCCCCTCACAGACCTTATGACTGTTCCATCGATTTACTCCCCGGTGCCCCGTTGCCTACTAGTAGGCTGTACCACATTTCAGAACCTGAACGCAAGACTATGGAAGACTACATTAACGAGTCTTTAGTGGCTGGAATTATTCGCCCTTCTTCTTCTCCCCTAGGCGCGGGTTTTTTCTTTGTAAGTAAAAAGGATGGTTCCCTTCGCCCATGTATCGATTATAGGGGTCTAAACCAAATAACCGTTAAAAACAAATACCCACTTCCACTCCTTTCTTCAGCCTTTAAACCAGTTCATGGTGCCAAAATATTTACCAAACGCTTCTGAGACGGTGTAGAAGTACTCTCTCAACAGTCCACCACAGATGGTAAGCTCCATCCCTGCGCTTATTTCTCCAGACAACTCTCCAATACGGAGAGAAATTATGATGTAGGAGAAAGGGAGCTTTTAGTCATAAAGCTGTCCTTGGAGGAATGGCGGTATTGGCTTGAGGGAGCAAATCACCCTGTATTAGTTTGGACTGATCATAAGAACTTGGCATACTTACAGTCAGCAAGAAGACTGAATCCACGCCAGTCACGTTGGTCTCTTTTCTTTTCTCGCTTTGACTTATCTATTTCCTACAGACCTGGTTCTAAGAACCAGAAGCCAGATGCCCTGTCCCGTCAGTTTACTCCAGATAGCTTTGTTAAAGAAGCTGAACCTTCTCATTGGACTGTTGGTGCCTTATCTTGGGAGATTGAGAACCTTGTGAATCAGGCTCAGCGCCATGAACCAGACCCTGGCACTGGTCCACCAAATTGGGTCATACTTTTGTGTTGCTGTTGTTTGGTTTCTTCAATGTTCAATGGTCTGAACAGTCCTCGCTGCACTGGACTCCATATACCGCAACGCCTATGTTTTGGTGTTTTATCCCTGACATGAACTAAAATGTGTTGGAGATGTGAATGGTGGTGATGTGATGTGATGTCCTTAGACTGAGAGTGTTTTTGGGTTTAAAATGCATCGGATTATTATGCTTGAAAAATATTCCTCTTAGTTTCTCGCATATTCCAGCAATTTATGGAATGACAATGTTCTCCCATTCAACCTTTTCTCCTTCATGGGCTGAGTTAAGCGCTTTCTTAAAAAAACTGGATGCCTTGACATAGCCCCTGATAGGGTATCCACAGGTTTGAAGTGCTTTCTTATGTGTCTGTGTTCCTTATCCATTACTTGTGTCCTAGTGGGGTCCTGGTTGGCTCAATGCTGCATAGTTCTGATGACTGAGTTTATGTTCCAGTGGGGGCACTGGTCTATGTGTGTTGGTTTACTTGGTAAGGCTTTCATTTCTCTCAGTGTGCACCAGACAGTTCAAAAATGGTTGCTTAAAATCAATGGCATCTTCCCACTTGAACTTCATATTGTTGTCTACTGAGTTGATGTATTCAGTAAAGGCTTTCTTTGGTTTGGATTTTGACCCGGGTGTCATCCACATATCTAAACCAGTGGCTAGGTTTTGTTGCTTGGATCAACAGCAATCTGCTTTCTGCGTCGTATGTAGAAATTGGCCACAACGTGTGACACTGGGGATCCAATGGCACATCCATGTCTACAGTCTTCTTTGTCAAGAATTGACTTAGACTTGTCATCTGAGACCAAAGTTTCAGAAACAGTCTTTATTTTATATAATCAGGAATGAAAGCAAGCATGAGGGCTACAGATTATAGTTGACAGGTGATGCACCTCATATGCATATTTTACTGTGAAAGAATGTGCTTATTTTAATTATATGTGATGTTCGCAGACCATAGGCCAATGATAGCTAGTGCCAATCTGTTCATGTTGGCAGTAGCTTCATAATGATGACTACACAGATGACCAACATTTAAGACTGACCATGCACACAACTGATCTAGATCCATGATTCTTAATACGTGTTTCAAGTACCACTGGTGGGAATCGGCCTGTCTTTAGTGGTACTTAGAGATGAGTGTGTTAATTAATCACAACAACCATTTATGTGAAATATTTAAGATGCAAAGGGACCAAATACCTTTTGGTACAAATTTTTGGTTTTTGCAGCAGCTATCAAGAAATTCTAAAAGTACAGGAGCCATATCATCGTTGAGATTGAAGTTGGTGTAAAACTTTTCACACTTAGAATTATGACTTCAAGGGATCCCCCTGGTAATTTTTTCATCTTGGAAATGTTGATTTTAAAATTAAAATGGTATGAATCATTAAACTACATCCTCTAGCTCAGGATGCAGTACTACATGTATTATTTTTGTTTCTGCTTTAATGGATAAACAACAATAAACTGAAAGAGACCAACTCCAGTTATACTACTGTTCTAAAATGTCAGAACATGACAGAACATTCTGACCAATCTGACTCTGTGGTGCAATTACGGATGGCCCTCACCCAACAGGGCATCCTGATCGGTCAGCACTATCACCTTCTCCAGTCCCTCAGTGAACAGCAGACCTCCACTGTACAAACCTTGCCCGAGATACCCAGACAAATTAACTCCCTCTGTTTCAGACTTCTTCCTGCTACCACTAACCCATCTGTTCCTCCACCAACCAGCCTTGTATCCACAGTTGTAGCCCCCACCTGCCATGGTGTCACTTCCCCCACACCGGAGGCTATTTTTTAAAGAATTGGAAAAGTGGTTTCTTCCTGCAGTGTACCCTTGTGTTCCAGTGCTCACCTAACTTAGACCCAGGTGACGCCAGTCGAATATCCTAGGTTATAGGATTGCTCAGAGGACAGGCATTAAGGTAAGGTGGGCTGACACACTGGTGGATGAAACCACCATACAATTTTTATACTTTGATTAATTCTTTGACCAATTCAAACTAACTTTCTCTCTTGGACGTAGTGATAAAGAAATTGCCAAGAAATTGTGGAACTTGAAGCAGAACCACAGGTCTATTGGCGAACTAGCCATCGAATTTTGCACCTTAGCTGCTGAATCAGGTTGGAACCCTTCAGTTCTTAAAGGGGCATTGCGCAACTCAATTAGTGTGAAATTAACAGACGAACTGGCATGTTGTGATGAACCTGAAACCCTTGATGGTTTTATCAACCAAGCCATACACGTAGATATCGTCTAAGAGATAGAAGTAATAAAAAAAGACTCCAAAGACCATTCACTTCCAAACCAGAAAGCCCAAGGCCCGTCATGACGTCAACAGGTCCTGTCCCTTAACTCTTTGTTTCTCACCAGTTAAGTGAACCTATACAGTTAGGTCGAACCAGCCTTTCCTTTGGAGAACTCACTTCCGGTTACAGTGCCCCGTGCAGCCAAAAGAGCTAGTCCGCCAGTAAGTCAGGGGGTACTGTACCCGAATATCCGCACTTTCAATTACACTATACTATATCGTCAACCAAGAGCAACAACCGGTCCTAGCCCTTTTAGATTCCGGGACCAAACAGAACCTTATTAATCCTGACCTAGTTAAAAAATAAACTCAGCCCCTCGTTTTATCACCTCCGGTAATCATCATTAACTCATTTCATTTTTTACCTTTCCCTGTAAAGAAGCTCATATCATTTTATGCCATCCCTCTTTAAAAACTCACAATCCGCACATAAATTGGGCTGAATCCCGCATCAAATCCTGGAGTTCCTTTTGTCATGGTTCCTGTCATCTGCAGTCCCCCCTAATCATGCCAACACTGACAATTCTGAGCAGCCTCCGGATCTCTCCAATGTTCTATCACATTATCGTGATCTACAGAAAGTTTTCAGCAATGTCACTTCCTCCTGATCGTCCATACAATTGCTGTATTGATCTTCTTCCAGGTGCCCCATTAACCTCTGCGCATTTGTACATTTCCAACTCAGAACATGCTTCGATGGAACAATACATCACTGTCTCAATCAAAGCAGGTATAATCCAACCATCATCCTCTCCGGTCGGGGCAGGGGTTTGTTTCGTCGAGAAGAAGGATAGTACCCTCAGACCCTGCATTGATTACAGAGGGTTAAACCAAACAAACGATAAAAAATAAGTACTCTCTCCCTATACCAGGTTTTGAATCAGTTCATAGAGCTACTATATTCACTAAGCTAGACCTTCGCAACGCTTACCACCTTGTTTGCCTTCGAGAAGGGGACGAATGGACGACGGCTTTCAAGACCCCACTATGAGTATTTGGTCATGACTTACCAACACCCTCGCAGTATTTCAAGCCCTTCTCAATGACTTTTCCAGAGTTTTCTTAAACATCTTTGTCTTTGTGCACCTCAACGACATTCTCATTTTTTCAAAAGATCCCCAAACCCACAAACAACACTTTAGGATGGTCCTCCAACGCCTTCTGGAAAACCGTCTACATTTCAAAGCTGAAAAATGTGAATTTCATATGGACAATAAGTTTTCTTGACTCTGTTTTCGAGGGTGGACAGGTGAAGGCAGATCCTGGCCTGGTTTTGCCTTATGACAATAGCATATTATTGGGTCATTGCTTTATTATTTGAGTAGCACTGATTAAAAAGTGCTGCAAGTCACTGACTCGATGCAATCTGCTAGGTTTCCTTAGATAGAAAAACTTTTTATCCAATTTGAATAAATAACAGAATCTGGCTGCACTGTTCAATGATTAAGATTAATTGGAATGTATGTACCTGACTTTTGTGAAGTGCCTTGAGACGACATGTGTTGTGAATTGACGCTATATAAATAAACTGAACTGAATTGAATTGAATTAAAAAAAAATCTGAAAATTCTTTCAAAGATAAAAGAAAATTGTTTTTATTCTAAAAAATATTTAAAAATAATGTGTGCAATTATGATTGATATAATGTAACATTGTAGACATTTTTAAACGTGTGATACTTTCTCTATTTCTAACAGCCAGAAAATTCCATCCTGATAGATGAAAAGCATGCGTTGATATTTATTAAATCAATAAAAGCTACTAAAACACGTGTTGATGTTTCTGTGTTAATTTATATTACTGCCTGTAAAGTTGTTAAAGACTGGTAGTAAAAGTATATTTTCTCATCGCCAAAATTCTGTGTGATCAGTGTCTTTTTGCTGCTTGACCTTGCCAGTTAACCTCCTACCACACACACACACACACACACACACACACACACACACACAAGTGCACACACACACACACTGTCATACATCTGAAATTCATCTTATCAGCATGATTGCTGTCTTTGGGGTGCAAATACTGGGCAGTGCTTTTCGGGTCAAGCAAACTTTGCCCTCCTGTCTTGGTGCACAGTCAAGCAGCCTAATCTCCCACCTCCAGCTTCCCATGCAAAGTCAACACTGGCGGCCTTCTTCATCTACCTTGTTAGCTACCTGACAGTGGGATGTCTAGCCCTCAGCTGAACAGCTTTAATGAGCAGAGAGCCTCGTTAGCACGGCTGGAGACAAATAGGCTTGTTAAGTCCAGGCTATGCATATTCTTAATTAGCCTTTTGTAGTGTGTTTGATAGCACAGTCACTCAGAAGGTGTAGGTGGGAGAAAGTATGCTTCACAGAACATACTCTTGAATAATATCCCAAAGGTTGGTGGGCTGAATTTAGCTTTTAATCTTTATTTATGCCAGGTTATTTAACAAAGAGGCATCCTGTGTTTTACTGAAATGCCCTAATCATGATCACACAGTTAATCATCTTCAGATATGAAAACTACTCAGTATGAAAACACTGTCGGAAACAATTCAGCTCCTTCGTGATTAGTAAGGGACTACATTTTGCCCCTTCAATCCAGATTATCCAGTGTCTTGCCTTGTTTTTTTGGCGGGTTTTTTTCACGTTTTCTCCTGTTAGAACCAAACCCTTCTATGGGATTTTGTGTGATAGATCAACAGAAGTAACACATAGTTGTATAGTGAAAGAAAACATTTCCTGGTTTGCAAAATATTTTACAAAACATTCTGACATGTGACATCTATTTAGATTACTTAGTTTTCGCATGTGGGTTAGAAAAATCCCTAATACAATGACAGTTTTAAATTATTAGAAACGATAAGGCACTCTAGATGAAGGTTTTCAACCTTAGTCTGTTTTTATCTAAATATTAAAAAATAATAATCTGACTGTTTGTCACATTCGTTCGGAAGCCCTGAAATGCAAAGGGGAAAAAAAAGTCTTGTAAAACCACCTGTCTTCACTAGCAGCTGTATTGTTCAAATGGATAGTCAAACGGCTGGTTTCTAAGAACAAATGTCCCATTTTCTAAATGAGATTGTAGTAAAATAAAATGAAATACAATAAAAGCACATTAACTTTTTATTTGTTGGCCATGCTATGTTATCATATCAAGCTTATATATTCATGTATGATACAGAATTAAATACAGTATTGATCAATGAAATTTGTAGGACAAATGACAATTGCCTACCACTACTGGTCTTTCTTGAGACCAAGGCTGTAACTTGCAAATGGCCTTAAAACTTGCTGTCAGTACATGCTTAACTTGTCAAAATAAAATAGATCTGTGCTTTTCACTGTAACCTCTGTGTAATTCTCACCATGCCAATTTCACCTTTTTCTCCACCGTGTATTTGGCATTACAACTCGTACTGAGAAAAATATTTAAATCAAGTGTCTATAAATAATCAATCAGAGCAGTTTCTATGTTCTTTGTAAAGAAGAAATCTATGTTGTAATTCAGAGTGTTCATATGAACCTAAGCCACAGCAGTGTACAATAAATTGTCTTTATTGTTTCATGCAGGGTGGCAGAAAAATTCTAGCATTGAAACAGTTTGTCAACAGCTCCCAGTGATGTCTCAAGCCTCATCTCCAGCTTCAGTGTCTCCTCAACTTCTTTGAAGGTTGATTAGGTTGATTTTATGGTGAAGAATGTTTTTTTACTTTAAAGTATTAAAAAAACAGAAACATTTTTCTCTGCATTGTCCATTCATTACTTTACTTGGTGACAACAACAATAAAAATACAGTAATTGTTGAAAGAGATTAGGTTTGTGTTCATAAGGGGTAGTTACTTTATACATCAATTCATTCAGGTGTTGGGTAACAACTGAGGTCAGATGCGTTTTGGTAAAGACAGTATTTAGCATAATTTTTTTTAACTCTTCCTTCTAATGGTTCAGATTTGTATTTAGAGATTGAAAAGGAAAATAGACGTTTGAATTTAACTGGTGGGCACACAATTTCCCCTCTAAAAACATCACAAAACATCTTTTAAAACAAGACCTTTTTTTAAATTGTTTAGATTAAAACAGATTCTTTTAACTTAGGTCCACTGGGAGTCCATTTACCTGCTCATACCTGTTAATCTTCAACAGCTGTTGTAAATGGACAAAGGGGTCTTTCAAGACCTGTTCGCTCTACATAACGATAACAATGCACTCACAATACACAACTGTATACAGGCTGCAGTGACTAAATAATGTCAGAGTCCATTTAAATAAATTTTTTGTTTATTATTACTGAATTGTTGTCATTTACATTGACTAACCTACAATGTAAAGAAACAAGCAATAAAAAAGACAGAACGTATGCTATCTCCATGCCAATAATAACCAATCCATTTTAAAATTAGAATGTACGATTATGTTTTTAGTAACATGATAGTGACTGAAAATTGATTCCGAAAGCCTCATGTGCCTCTTTTATGTATTATCATACTGCTGTGCCAAGGAAGCTGAAATAAAAAGATTGAAATTCATGGGTTTTGATAGTGTGGTACATCAACCTCATTAACATGGTTGACATCATTTTGGAGAGATAGTGATAAATCACAGCAGAGGCAAAGGCAGTAATTGGCTCCCTGTGGTAATTAAAGAGTGGACCTTTGAAGCAAATAATCATATAAATCCCTAACATTTTGCCAAGACAACACTGAAAAACAATCTGTTTCCCCCTCCGCCATCTCAAATGTCGGCAAATTGAGTGTTTATTTCTCTTTGCTGAACAAATAGAGATCTTTTTGTCACACGGGACGACCTAGATGAAGCCAAAGCTCAAGAGGCAAGAAGTACAGAAAAAAAAAAACATTTTCAGAGGCTCTGTAAGTGTGGAACCCCACAGGTTTGTGAGAGGGTATCATTTTACTCATTTTATTTCACATGGAGCTAAAGAAACTTCAGAATAGAGAAAGTTAGGCAGTAAATTAATGACAACAAAGCAGGTCTGATAACAAAAAAAGTACGACCTCATGAGAGGAACAAGCAGAAAGGAAGACTAAAATCAAGTGAAAAAAACAGACTCCAGCTTCTTTATTAGACACAACTAAGTTGTACCAGATTTTAGAACATTTTCTTTTTAGAAGTGCCCTAATTCTTCATGGTATGGATTCAACAAACTGACATAAATATTCTTTGGTAATTTTGGTGCAGATTTACATGATGGCATAAGTCGCTGCAGATTTGCGGTATTGGACTAGAATCTGGTGACCGTTAAGTCCTTTGGAGTACAATAAACTCAAAGTCATGTTCAAGACACCTGTTTAAGATGACTTGAGCTTTGTGACATGGTACACTGTACAAAGTACAGGGGTTGGACAATGAAACTGAAACACCTGGTTTTAGACCACAATAATTTATTAGAGTGGTGTAGGGCCTCCTTTTGCGGCCAATACAGCGTCAATTCGTCTTGGGAATGACATATACAAGTACTGCACAGTGGTCAGAGGGATTTTAAGCCATTCTTCTTGCAGGATAGTGGCCAGGTCACTACGTGACACTGGTGGAGGAAAACGTTTCCTGACTCGCTCCTCCAAAACACCCCAAAGTGGCTCAATAATATTTAGATCTGGTGACTGTGCAGACCATGGGAAAATGTTCAACTTCACTTTCAAAGTTCATCAAACCAATCTTTCACCAGTCTTGCTGTGTGTATTAGTACATTGTTCATCCGATACACGCCCCGCCTTCAGGATACAATGTTTGAACCCCCTGGATGCACATGGTTTCCCCAAGAATGGTTCGGTAGTCCTTGGCGTGATGCCCCATCTAGCACAAGTATTGGGCGGGGGAAAATGCCATGATATGGCACCCAAACCTCACTGTCCCCCCCCATCTTCACCTGGGCATGCAACAGTCTGGGGGTACGCTTTTTTTGGGGGGTTCTCCACCCGTAACCCCCCGGATGTGGGGAAACGTAAAGGGGGGACCATCAAAAAACAAACATGTTTCACATTGTCCACACCCAAGATTTTTGCGCTCCTTGCCCATTAAAACCCGACATTTGCCATTGGCGTGAGGCCCAAGGGTTTTGGCTATAGCAGCCCGGGTTTTTTTGACCCCCTATGGAGGGCTCCCGACGGAAATTTTCTGGGGGAAACGGAGATTTTGGGGGTGCACTTTTTTAATTCTGCCGTGTTTTGGGCGCCGTTTTTTATGTTTTTTGGATAAATCCGGGTTAGCACCCCAACACCCCTTTCAACACTTCCTCTTGCGTTCCAGTTAATCCTGTTGGTGGGGTTTTTTTTTTTTTTCTCCTTCTTGGGGTATTGACATTCCCTGGTACCGTGGCCCCCTTATCCACAAAGGCTTGTGTCGGGGCAAATGCGCCAGCAAGACTGACCAACAATTTTGTCCCTTTTGCCTTGGTATGTCACCCATAATGTTTTTTGCATTTCAATATTTTAGCAAAACTGGGCTCTTACCCTGCTAATTGAACCTTCCCCACCTGCTCTTACTGGTGCAACGTGCAATCAGTGATGACTGGCTACCAGGCTGCCAATTTAGCCATGAAACCTCCCACACTAAAATGACAGGTGTTTCAGTTTCATTGTCCAACCCCTGTAAGTAGGTAGGCAGTGGTGTTACAACAGTGCAAAGTTAGTAAATCTCAAATATCCTTGGCATATTTACATAACCAGCACCCTGTACAATAAAACCTAAAACAATCACAAGAAAGTGTCATAGTTTCTTTTAAATACACACCTTGTAATACAAGGAGTATCCAAAGTAATGTTAGTGCCTTGAATGCTGTCTTTAAAAATTCTGATGTGGATTTAACGGCACCTGCATATCAAACAAAGGATTGAATTGAAAAAAACAGGAGCAAAACAGACCAAAATTTTTTTAGAGAGTTTTTTCATCAAAGGGGACGAATTTTTAAATACCTCCTCCTCTTTGGGGGCTATCACCAAATTTCCTCTTGGGGCCCCCGGGGGAAAATTTTTTTTTAAGCCTTTTCTGTATTCTGTGCTCATAACTGTTAAGACTAGTAGGTATATTTCTAACAAAAGTAACCTCTAGAAGAATCTCTAGAAGAGATGTGTTAATTATATAAAATTACAGCAACATTAGGTTAATTGGTTAAAGCTGCAATCTGTTTACTGGTTAAATCACTTTGGTTCAATATGTAAAAGTAAAGGAAAGATGTGAACACTTTACATAATTTAAAAAAACAGTGGCAGAAAGTGATTAATCACAGTTAATTCATTAAAAAGCCTCTAATTAGATCATTGTTTAGATTACATTTTTGTCAAATACCAATATTTGTTAAATTATAAAGTTAAAGTTGTATGAAGTTTTTTACTTCCAATACATTTTGAATGATTAAACAATCAACAAGCAGATATACAATTTGAATTTTTATGATGTACAGCAATTTGGAAACTGAAATAATGTGGCTTTGCATTTTAATCTAAGCCTAGAGATTAAATTGCAGTTACATTCAAGATGTCTTATGGCTATTAAACCAGCAGCTTTACACTTCATACTCTTCTTAATCGTGGAATTATGTTGAGATAAAAGTTGAATACCTCTTTTTTTATAGAAACAGGTTTCCATCATTTAGTTGTACATGCAGAAGTGTTCAACATCTCTGTGTCACTCTTTGCAGTCATTGAATGTTTGTGGAAATGTGATTTTTAAATCCTCTAGTTTATGTTCCACTGTGTGATTAAATGTGTAATTTTTTTAACATGTCATTTTTTTCTGTAATTAAATAATAAAAATTAAATCCATTAGTCCCAACCATAGTAATAAGTTAAAAATTGACACGTGTACTAAGTCATACTGTATATTAGGTAGTATCCATATACTTTGTTCACATGATAACAAAATATTTGTTTTTCTGTTGTGGTCCAACAACAGGTAAAAAGCCCCCAAGTAAAAGCCCCATGTTTGTTCTTATTTAACCTTTATTTAAACCAGGCAGGACAGATTAAGAAATTTTTTTTATTTACAACTGTGACCTAGCAAAAGACAGTGCCTCTTGAGGGAAAAGGGAACAAGGGACTATAAAAGTAGACAAAACTCAGACAAAGACAAACAAAAACAGTACAAAAACTCCAATAAAAAAACGGCAAATAAGATGACAATATGGAGTGCAGGGGTTTGCACTAGGAGCATTTCTTAAAAACCTGATCGTAGAGTAGTAGAGAACATAATATTTATGGAGTGAGCTCTTACATGCAGTTCTGTAAATGAAGACACATAATCAAATATGGAGTGAAGTGTTAAGGGCAATGCACATTGGGAGAGGTGTGCCGGATCTGTTGACGCACATCAAATGTCTCATTTAACACACACTGACAGCATCAGAACAGATCGATAATCAGAGTTCAGTTATCCATTTATGCCAGTAGGTGGGGTTGCCTACCATAGTAAACAAATAACGTACAACACCAAAATAAATTAAGCATACCATGAAATCTTCAGTATATAAATCTTTTCCCCATTTCAAAATATTAGCTTAGCATTGCTTCTTTATATCTTCAGTTGAACTGCATTTCTCACCAGAATAGGCAATCTCTGGAGAAATCGATAGATAGGCAATATTTTCTTTGGCCATTTTCTTCATAGTGATGAGACTGTGGGTGATATATACACTGCTCAAAAAGATAAAGGGAACACTCAGATAACACATCCTAGATCTGATGAATGAAAATGAATGAATGAAATATTCTCATTGAATACGTTGTTCTGCACAAAGTTGAATGAGCTGACAACAAAATCACACAAAAATCATCAATGGAAATCAAATTTATTAACCAATGGAGGCCTGGCTTTGGAGTCACACACAAAATTAAAGTGGAAAAACACACTACAGGCTGATCCAACTTTGATGTAATGTCCTTTGATGTAAAGTCAAAATGAGGCTCAGTATTGTGTGTGGCCTCCACGTGCCTGTATGACTTCCCTACAACGCCTGGGCATGCTCCTGATGAGACGGCGGATGGTCTCCTGAGGGATCTCCTCCCAGACCTGGACTAAAGCATCCGCCAACTCCTGGACAGTCTGTGGTGCAGCGTGACGTTGGTGGATGGAGCGAGACATGATCTCCCAGATGTGCTCAATCGGATTCAGGTCTGGGGAACGGGCGGGCCAGTCCATAGCTTCAATGTCTTCATCTTGCAGGAACTGCTGACACAGTCCAGCCACATGAGGTCTAGCGTATTCCTGCATTAGGAGGAACCCAGGGCCCACCACACCAGCATATGGTCTCACAAGGGGTCTGAGGATCTCATCTCGGTACCTAATGGCAGTCAGGCTACCTCTGGCGAGCACATGGAGGGCCATGCGGGCCTCCAAAGAAATGCCAACCCACACCATTACTGACCCACTGCCAAACCGGTCATGCTGAAGGATGTTGCAGGCAGCAGATCGCTCTCCACGGTGTCTCCAGACTCTGTCACGTCTGACACATGTGCTCAGTGTGAACCTGCTTTCATCTGTGAAAAGCATAGGGCGTCAGTGGCGAATTTGCCAATCCTGGTGTTCTTGGCAAATGCCAAGCGTCCTGCAGGGTGTTGGGCTGTGAGCACAACCCCCATTTGTGGACGTTGGGCCCTCATACCATCCTCATGGAGTCGGTTTCTAACCGTTTGTGCAGACACATGCACATTTGTGGCCTGCTGGAGGTCATTTTGCAGGGCTCTGGCAGTGCTCCTCCTGTTCCTCCTTGCACAAAGACGGAGGTAACGGTCCTGCTGCTGGGTTGTTGCCCTCCTACGGCCTCCTCCACGTCTCCTGGTCTACTGGCCTGTCTCCTGGTAGCGCCTCCAGACTCTGGACACTACGCTGACAGACACAGCAAACCTTCTTGCCACAACTCGCATTGATGTGCCATCCTGGATGAGCTGCACTACCTGAGCCACTTGTGTGGGTTGTAGAGTCTGCCTCATGATACCACGAGTGTGAAAGCACCACCAACATTCAAAAGTGACCAAAACATCAGCCAGAAAGCATAGGTACTGAGAAGTGGTCTGTGGTCCCCACCTGCAGAACCGCTCCTTTATTGAGGGTGTCTTGCTAATCGCCAAAGATTTCCCCCTGTTGTCTATTCCATTTGCACAACAGCGTGTGAAACTGAATGTCAATCAGTGTTGCTTCCTAAGTGGACAGTTTGATTTCACAGAAGTTTGATTTACTTGGAGTTAGATTGTGTTGTTTAAGTGTTCCCTTTATTTTTTTGAGCAGTGTATATTTTTCAGCCTCAAAAATACATCTTTATCCATCCATTTTGAATGATTTTACAACAATATAATAACTACCAAAGCAGTGCAGAAGAAGAAAAATTACAGGAACCATAATATAATGCTGTTTGCGTTTGTTTTATTTGGTTGTGTTAACGGTCCTGCTTAGTATAAGTTTGAAAAAGATCGCTGCCTTGGAGCATCGGCCACCCACCAAATGCAGTCAGTGTGTTTATTACAAAATTAAAATAATTTTTGAGACAAGCCTGATGCCACAGATTTGCAATACCCTTAAACGCATATTTAATATATATTATATAAAATAAAATTATATTTATTTTATATCTATATATATATATATATATTATATTATATATTTATTTTATTATTTAATATAAATATTTTATATATATCTAAAATATTATATTAAGTATTTATATTATATAAAATTATAAAATAATATGTTTAAAATAATCCCGGGTTGGCCCAATAAAACTAAAACCCACCGGGTTTTTTAACCACAATAATTTTTTTATTTGGGGGTTGTAGGGCCTCCTTTTGCGGCCAATACAGGGTCAAATTTCCCCTTTGGGTTGACATTCCCAAGCCCTCCCCAACAGGGGTCAGGGGGATTTTGACCATTCTTCTTGCAGGATAGGGGCCCCAGGTCACTACATGATACTGGAGGGGGAAAAACTTTCCTGACTTGTTTCCCCAAAAAACACCCCAAAGGGGTTCAAAAATTTTAGATCTGGTGTTTGGGGGGCCCCCAAAAGGGGAGATTTTCAACATGTTCAAAATTGGCTCCCGGGGGGGAATTAAAGAGTGGACCTTTGAACCCAAAATAATTTTAATAAATCCCTAACATTTTGCCAAAAACAACATTTGGAAAAAAAATTTCTTTTCCCCCCTCCGCCATCTAAAAGTCGGAAAATTGAGTGTTTTTTTCCTTTCCCTAAAAAAAAATAGAGATTTTTTTTTCCAGGGGACGACCAGAGGGAAAGGCCAAAAAAAGCTAAAAGAGGCAAGAATTTCCAAAAAAAAAAAAAACATTTTCAAGGCTCTGTAATGGGGAAACCCCAAGGTTTTTGAAGGGATCATTTTACTCATTTTTTTTCACAGGAGCAAAGAAACTTCGGGAAAAAGGGAAAGTTGGCAGAAAATTTAAGGGAAACAAAGCGGGTCTGTTAAAAAAAAAAAGTCGACCTCATAAAGGGGAAAACCAACAGAAAGGAAGATTTAAAAAGCAAGTAAAAAAAAACGACCCCCAGTTTCCCTTTATTGCACAACTAAGTTGTACCAGATTTAGAAATTTTCTTTTTAGAAGGCCCAAATTTTTCAGTATGGTTTTAAAAAAACTGAAAATAAATATTTTTTGGGGGTAATTTTGGGGGCAGATTTCATGAGGGGTAAGTCGCCCCAGATTTGCGGTATTGGACTAAAATTTTGGTACCTTTAAGCCCCTTTGGAGTACAAAAATTTAAAGTCATGTTCAAGAAACCTGTTTAAGATGACTTGAGCTTTGTGCCCATGGTAAAACTGTACAAAGAAACCGGGGGGTTGGGGAACAATGAAACTTTGAAAAACACCTGGTTTTGACCACAATAATTTATTAGATGGTGAAAGGCCCCCTTTTTTGGGGCCAAAACAGCGCCCAATCGTTTTGGGGAAATGACATATACAAGTCCTGCACAGGGGGTCGAGGGTTTTTTTAACCCCATTCTTCTTGCGGTTTAGTGGCCGGTAACTATGTGATACGTGGGGGAAAAAACCTTTTTTGACTCACTCCTCCAAAAACCCCAAAAGGGGGCTCAAAATTTTTAATCGGGGTTGACTGTGCAGACCCTGGGAGATTTTTCAACTTCACTTTCCCTGTTTCAAAACCAATCTTTCACCAGTCTTGCTGGGTAAATTTGTACATTGTCTCCCATTTCACGCCCCCCGCCCCTTTAGGAAAACAAAGTTTTTTAACAATTTGGGTGCCATGGTCCTCAAGAAGGGGTTTGGTAGGGCCCTTTGGGAGTGGCGCCCATCTAGCACAAAATATTGGGCCAAGGGAATGCCTTTAAATGGCCCGCCCAAACATCACTGATCCAACCCCCCTGCTTTACTCTGGGGATGCAACAGTCCCGGGGGGGTTTCGTTCTTTGGGGCTTTTCCACACCGGAACCCCTCCCCGGGTGTGGGGGGAAAAAAAAGTAAAGGTGGATCATAAAAGAACAATTCATGTTTCACATTGTTTCCAAAAGCCCCAAGATTTGCGCTCCTTTTCCCCCTTGAAACCAAAAACCCTGTGGGATTTGGAAAGAGTGCCCAAATTTTTGGGATAGCAGCCCGGGCCCTGTATATTTACCCCTATGGGGGCCCCCCCACGGAAACCGTTCTGGGGGAAAAAGGAGGGGGTTTTTAGGTGCCGTTTTAAATTCGTGGGGGATTTGGGGGAGCCCTGGGTTTTTGTTTTTTTTTGGGTACAAATTTCCGGGGGTTTGCACCCGAAAAACCCTTTCAGACGCTTCCCCCTTTCGTTTCCCCCAGTTTAAACCGTTGGATTTTGGGTTTCCCTCCTTCTTGGTGGTATGCGGGGCATTAAACCCCGGATACCGTGGCTCTTTATACATCAAAAAAAGATTTTCTGTCTTTGGGCACAGATGCGCCCCACAAGACCCTTCACCAAAAAATTTTTTCCTCTTTTTAACTTGGGTTTTGTCACCCTTAAAGTTGTGTGTTTCAATTGGGGTTTAGCAAAACTGTGCTCTTACCCCGCTAATTGAACCTTCACCCCTCCTTTCCTTTCCCGGTTTCAATGTGCAAACAATGAAGACTGGGTACCAGGCGGGGCCAATTTTGCCTTTAAACCCCCAACTAAAAAAGAAAAGGGTTTCAGTTTCATTGTCCAACCCCTGTATATATATATATATTTTAATAAAATATTAAAATATTATATATATATATTATATAAAAAAAATAATTGTAAAAACTTTATAATTGGGGAACCTTTTTATAAAAGATTTTTAGGCTAATTGGTTTAAAAACCCCTTAGCCATCTGTTGATAAAGCTAATTGCTGAACACATGCTGACTGTTGTAAACCATAGACACACACTGAAAATGATGGGGACACAAACTCACAGCTGTCACCTCAACTTTTATTTTACACTGAGTGCATATGCATGTGTGTCTACAAAATCTGCTTAAAATGAGAATTCACCATGTTTTTTGTAGGCGACCCAGCAAGATATGAGCTTGTGGAGGAGAGTAGCTATAATTGTTTGTGTGTGTATCCGCTGTTGCCATCTGTTCTTCATGTTTTAGGGCAGCATGTGTGAAACGTAAATGAGTTTCAGTCAGCAGAGCAGTTCACTCACCTGTGACGAAGCCATCTGACCACACTACTTAACATTTACAAGAGTAAATATCATTGATTACCCTGCACCACAGTGCAACATTTTCACGGTATTAAAGGAGTTTAGTGGGAATCAAAAGAGGCATGGTAATCATTATGAGATCTAGTTCATACTGTCATAAATAAACTGTACCGCCACCCCCCTCCTCCAACACCCCCCCAAAAATCTGTCCCAGAAGAGAGCTACAGTAAAGCTTTTCGAATCAAACCGGAACCCACATTAATGCACAAATTTGTTGGGAGTTTTTGAAACAGTTACTGCTTTGAAGTAACTTTTTTCTACTGAATGATTTCCTTTCATTCACAAATCAACAGGGCAGGCACACAGAAAGTGCCTCTTAACTATTAGTCAGCCTTCAAACTGGAGTCGAAGAGCGGCTTTGAATAATCACACTGACACTAAGCAGCTTAAACGGGGATAGTAGGACGTCAGTCACTTTGGTTGCTACGAGTCCCATGGGTGGTAGTGTGAGATATAAAGACAGGTTAGAAGAAACATTGCATAGCAAGCCAAATGAACATCAAACCTAACTGGGCAACAGCATTGATATCAGGTTTGACATGCAACACCTAGCCTGAGGGTGACAGCAGAAAAGATGAACTGGGCTAGGTGTGATATGTGGAATTCAGAAAAGTTTTCTTCAGATCCTTGTAACACTTTGCCAGGCTTTAGTATGCACAATTCAAATGGAACGTTTCAACTAATACAGGCATCAGGTGATAATCTTTTGATTGATCTGTGTATGTTTTTGGGTTAGATGATGCCGTGGACATGTTCTAAACTGAGATTCGGTAAGTCCATTTAATTTTCATTTTTAGCCTCGTATTAACCCTTCCCTCTAAGAGCACCTATGTGATCTTTCATTGATGTCTCCATCCGACACTGTTAAATTGGTTTTCCAACATCTCTCTTTTTCACCCAGTGAGCACCACTAAGGCTGAAAGGAAGTCACCACATTAAGTTAGGCATAGTGTTCTATTATCTGTTGTTTTCGTTTTTTTTCCCTCCAAGCCATATGGGCCTTTTATGATGTTTTGCAATCTGGTACGTTCAAACGATCCTTCCTTTGGCAACCTCAACCTTAACTCTACTTTTAGGCTTGCTTGTATAAAATTCAAATAAATCTAAATTATTGGAAGTAAAAGGGGGTGTAACAATACATTCAGCTCATGAGATGAGTTGATAGTGAGTTCAGTACAAAGCTTTTTTTTTCAAATGCATTTTGTTTAAATTAATCTATAATCTGTGTAAAAACTCAATTTCGGAGTGCAATGAGTTTAAAATATTATCTAATTCTATAGCGATCCTATTACCAAAAAAGGATTGAAAAACATGTTTTTACAAACACAGTTTTAAAGAATCTCTGTTCAGTGTAGAATTAACCTGTTCAGTTTTGGCGAGTGTAAATATTTTATGAACTAGAGATGCCCAAATACAGTCCAGATTCCTTAAAAAACAGTCAAATAGTGTGTCAAAGGGAGCTTGAAAGCAGATGCTAATTTAAGCATTGTTAGGGGCTAACAACACTTACAGTATTCTCACAGTGCTTACAACACATTTGTATCTTTTTTCTCTAGGGATGGGCAATATGGATTTAAAAATATATTTTGATATTTTTTAATTATGGTAAAAGCAACAATCAGATTTTTTTTTAAGTCATAAACAATATGATAATGGCTAATCCTTACCTGTCACTTCCTTTGTTGTTTTTTTACCTGGAACCACCAATTTACATGAAAGTGGCGGTGATTTCTTAAACACTTTTGCATCCGAGTGTTGTCAGCTATGTAGAAGTCTTTATTAGTCAATTCTGTCAACACAACAGCACAGCTCAAGAGCTTTACCCTTTCTTACTTCAAAATAAGAGTTTTAAACATAAATAAAATGGGATGGCAAGCTAAAAGTACATAATAATAGCTTAGTTCAAACAGATGAAGTCACATGCTTACATCAACCAGATCAAACGTTACCAGGCAAGGCAGACGAAAAATTATCTGGTGTTTTAAATATCACAATAGCTTGTCTAAGAAGAACTTTTTACACCTCTAATTGTAAAATAAAGTGATAAAATATTCTAAAACTATGTTTAATGGTGTAGAAATTTAAAAAGACCCATCTTTTAAATGAATTGTATCTACAAGTTATTTAGACATCAACACTTTCTTCTACAAAGGTAGCAGTGGGCAAATGAATGAGTCACTTGTTATAATATTCTAATCAATCTTTAATGATATAACATTTTGCTATGACTTTTCCATCAGACTGCTTGGAGTCACCCCAAAACTGCCATCTCTGCATGCTTCTTATAACTTTAATTTGGTTTGCATTTTTTTCACTGGCCAACTTGCTTTAGTCTGTAGTTTTTCCTTTTCTCTTTTTATCTTTAATTACCTCTCAGTCACTATTGTCTGCTTTGAGATATTTTCAGTTTCCTGAATTCTCTATTCAATTTGTTTTGCCATTTTATTCCCACTTGCTCTCTGTTATGTCTCTGATCAGCTCTCACCCAGCACCTCTCTCTTCCCCCTCCAGGCAGCCAATTAATTTTGTTTAGTGCTAATTCCTCATGAGCATCATGTAGTGGCAGCTCAGTGGGAGGATCCATAAGGATTTAATGTGTTTATTAAAAGTTTCACTGCAGGTCGATTTGAGAATTCTGCCCCTTCATTTCTATCTCTGTCAGTGGGACAATGCTCAGCATGTGTTTGTGAAGTCTCCTTGTCTGATTCCTTGGGGCAGCTGCTTGATAAATGATTTTCAGTGACTGTGACATATTTGGTGGTTTAAAGTGAAATAGATATTCACAGGTGGTTGCAAAACAAAGGATTTCCCCCATGAAAAAATTCCTCAAACAATGATGTAGTGTAACCCTTGTATATTCCTTTTATTCTTATTTTACAATGTACAGTTGGTCTGGGAGCATTAAGGGGAGACATTCTTCCAGTGTGTCAGGGGGCTTTCTTTCTTACCTGCTACCTAAGTTACAAAATGCATCATTGAGCCATTTATTTTTTTCCATCATTGTATAGGAATGCTTCCAGGGGAGAATTCATTGCAATTTTAGGTACATTTCTTTGTAAATCAATTAAGGTATTGTTGGATATTTTTCAACATGGAAAATGTGACTGCTGTTTTTAGATTCACAGTGATCTCACAGTGAATGCACAGTGATCTCTAAAACACATCCATCCACCCCACCTCCCTCCTTCTTCCACTTATCTGAGATCAGCCCGCAAGGGTAGTGGGTCCAGAAGGAATACCCAGACATCTCTTGACATTTCAAACCTTGAAGCAAATGGGCTACAGCAGCAGGCGCTGGGTCCGTTAAGAACAGGAAATGGAGACTACAGTTTGTACAGGCTCACTAAACCTGGATGTTAACAGATTGGAAACATGTTCCCTGGTTAGATGAGTTGTAGTTTACGTTGCAACATTCATATAGCAGGGTCTGAATTTGCTGTAAAAAATATGAAAACATTGATATCACACTGTCAACGGTTCCCTCTGCTAATGATGGTGTAAGGGTGTGAGTAATATTTTCTTGGTACATTTTGGGCCCTTTAGTAGAAGCTGAGCATCATTTAAACACCAAAGTTGCTGACAGCTACCACCAGCAGGGAAATGCAGCATGAGGAACGTTTCTAACACTGTTCTGAAGCTTTGCTAGCAAGGTGTACCCAATAAAGTGTCAGGTGATTGGATAGTCCCTCCGCTGAGTTTGTGATCTTCACATTCAACCTTAAACTCAAAAGTAAAAAGAAAATTAAAATGTGTAGTTGTTCAAGGGACAAAAACATATATGGTTCTCCAAACCAGAAACAGCTAGTAATTGTCCAAGTATACAACACACTCCACATTTATTTGCACTCCTTGTAAAGATGTGTGACAAGCCTTAAAACAAATTAATCTTTTATTGCAATGGTTGTATCACACACTGAAATTTAGAAAGATCTAACCTTTACTTTAAGTATATTTATCCAGCAAAGTAAAGCAATATTAACAATTTAACATTAACAATTCTTGTAAAAAAACTTAATTGAAACAATTTAAAAAATTGTATTTTCATTTTTGGAGTCATCCATTTTGGTCGCACAGTTGAACATGCACAGCTCAACAGACATAACAGCTCTGATGTCACCCGGGATTATAAAACCCACAGAAAACAAACTTTCGTTGCCATTTCCAGTGTGTCTCACGGGATGACGCAACGGAGGCGCATTTCTGGAGAGATATGGCCATTCCCGGAAGAGCTTGAAATCTGACAATCTGTCTTATACAAGAAGGTCAGAAGATTCATATGCCGATCGAAGACCACGCCGACACCCGGTGCAGGTGAAAAAAAACCACAGAGGTTTTATTTCCAAGGAGATGAGTTTCCTCCTTGTTGATTCAGCTGACTAAAAGCTAAAGGGGCGTGGCTTTACCGTTTTAACAGCTGATCGCCGCCATCGAGCAATCAGCACACCGGGAGAACTGGAGAACCAAAATTACACGTTGTGTCCATAAAACTAGTGGTTTGATCTTCATAGACACTCAATGCGCATACATTTTTCTTTTATTATTATGTTGTGGGGTAGTTATTTTTGTCCCCTTTGTGTAGAATCGTGCTTGTTAGTTAGGTGAAGGTTTTTGGACCAGAATAATGGTATATTAGAATTTTTTGGCTTCAATAAATGTTCAAATATATAATTAAGAGAAGTGTTTGTGTTTACTTTGTGCAGGAGTGATTTATCTGTCAAAACAAGGTCGACACACACCTTTCCCCCCCCTTTTTCGGTGAAGCGGTTGAAAAAAACAGTTAAAAAATTATTTTCCAGAATTATGATTTTTAATTCTAATTTTTGATAAATATTAATTAATTAATGATCATAATCCTTATTTATTTGGCGTCCCTGGGTGGTCATTATTATGAACAGCTTGCACTGTACATATATGGGAATGAATAAACCACAACTGTACATTATTGATGCACCGAGTGATGAGCTTAAAACCAGCTGTTACTGGTCACAGTAGGACTCAAAACATCAGAGTTCTAACATCAGATGTCTCTGATTATATTTAAGAGAACAGTATAATTTTGCGACATTCCTGGAGTTCAACATTTTAGAAGTTTGTCAACGTTAATAACTCCAATAATATCTCTGTGCTAGTAACAATCAACTCTGCTATATAGGCAAAACTTTAGATGTTTTGACTCAGCCTGGTTTCTTCTGTGTAAGCAATAACTTGAGACTTGGTTTAACTTCACAGTTAACCTCACTGTCTAGACAGTTGCCCCAAAATTGGATCTAGAGGCTTTTTTTTGGTATGACCACAAATTTTTGAAACTGAATTTTAACGTTGGCAGTTAAATTTTTTATCTAAATTTTAAAATTTTTGAATGCATGTCCCCTTCCAGGAATTTAGTTTTTTTTTATTTTTGAAAAACAGGATTTTATTGCCAGATAAAATCCCAAATTTTATCCACCCGGGCCTAAAGGGGGGTATCAAAACCAAATTGCAAAAATATTACCCTTAGGAGGTGGTTTCCAATTTTTTTCTTTTTCCATTTAAATTTTTAAAACATAATCTACCCTGCCATAAGGGGGGTGAAGAATGACTAGAATCACAAAAATCCCTTAAAGAAAGGGTAAGGATAGGTCTAATCACCTAGTTTCCCCCCAAAGTAAAGGGAAGAAATTTAATGCTAAAAAAAAAAATATCCCTTGGGGGAAAGGAGTTTGCCCTTTTAACACTTAGAGCATAGTGTTTCATAAGTCACAGGGGGGGGGGGGGTTTAATGGTCAACTTGTGGGGCCTTTTTTACACTCATACAAAGTTTTTAATATATGTATAGTCAAAGATACATTTTACATACAGTAAAGAACCAAATGTTTTTGACCACACCTTCTCATTAAAGAGTTGTCTTTAATTTTTATGACTATGAATAATTGGGAGCTTCCCCCAACTGAAGGCTCAAAACTATGAAAAAAAAACATGTGGAATTTTAATTTTGAAAAAAAAAAAGTTTGAAACAAAATGAAAATATGTCTTTATTCTAGGGGCTTAAAGTACCCCCTTTTTCTTGATTATGCTCCGTACACTCCTTTGGGATTTGTTGAGAGCTTAAGAGGTAGTCACCTGAAATGGTTTTCACTTCACAGGTGTTCCCTGTCAGGTTTAATAAGTGGGATTTCAAGCCTTATAAATGGGGTTGGGACCATCAGTTGTCCTGTGCAGGAGGTGGATACAGTACACAGCTGATAGTCCTACTGAATAGACTTTTAGAATTTGTAATATTGCAAGAAAAAAGCAGCTAAGTAAAGAAAAACGAGTGGCCATCATTACTTTAAGAAATGAAGGTCAGTCAGTCCGAACAATTGGGAAAACTTTGACAGTGTCCCCAAGTGCAGTCGCAAAAACCATCAGGCGCTACAAAGAAACTGGCTCACATGAGGACCCCCCCCCAGGAAAGGAAAACCAAGAGTCACCTCTGCCGAGGACGATAAGTTCATCCGAGTCACCAGCCTCAGAAATCGCAGGTTAACAGCAGCTCAGATTAGAGAACAGGTCAATGCCACACAGAGTTATAGCAGCAGACACATCTCTAGAACAACTGTTAAGAGGAGACTGTGTGAATCAGGCCTTCATGGTAAAATAGCTGCTAGGAAACCACTGCTGAGGACAGGCAACAAGCAGAAGAGACTTGTTTGGGCTAAAGAACACAGGGAATGGACATTAGACCAGTGGAAATCTGTGCTTTGGTCTGATGAGTCCAAGTTTGAGATCTTTGGTTCCAACCACCGCGTCTTTGTGCGGCGCAGAAGAGGTGAACGGATGGACTCTACATGCCTGGTTCCCACCGTGAAGCACGGAGGAGGAGGTGTGATGGTGTGGGGGTGCTTTGCTGGTGACACTGTTGGGGATTTATTCAAAATTGAAGGCATACTGAACCAACATGGCTACCACAGCATCTTGCAGCGGCATGCTATTCCATCCGGTTTGCGTTTAGTTGGACCATCATTTATGTTTCAACAGGACAATGACCCCAAACACACCTCCAGGCTGTGTAAGGGCTATTTGACCAAGAAGGAGAGTGATGGGGTGCTGTGCCAGATGACCTGGCCTCCACAGTCACCGGACCTGAACCCAATCGAGATGGTTTGGGGTGAGCTGGACCGCAGAGTGAAGGCAAAAGGGCCAACAAGTGCTAAGCATCTCTGGGAACTCCTTCAAGACTGTTGGAAAACCATTTCAGGTGACTACCTCTTGAAGCGATTCTGGCAAACCGTCCGGTGCTTCAGGAGGGGGAAGCAGTGCTTCACCAACACTGTTTATAGTGGGGGTAGGGAGCTGCTGACGTTGACTAGAGACATTATCGGGCGGTGGAAGGAGTACTTGGAGGATCTCCTCAATCCTGCCATCACGCATTCGCTGGTGGAAACAGAGGCTGGGGACTCGGGGTTGGACTCTTTGATCACCCAGGCTGAAGTCACCGAGGTGGTGAAAAAGCTCCGCGGTGGCAAGGCTTCGGGGGTGGATGAGATCTGCCCTGAGTACCTCAAACCTCTGGATGTTGTGGGGCTGTCATGGTTGACACGCCTCTTCAACATTGTGTGCTGGTCGGGGACAGTGCCTCTGGACTGGCGGACTGGGGTGGTGGTCCCCCTTCATAAGAAGGGTGACTGGAGGGTGTATTCCAACTACAGGGGGATCACACTCCTCAGCCTCCCTGGTAAGGCCTATGCCAGGGTATTGGAGAGGAGAGTCCGGCTGATAGTCGAACCTCGGCTTCAGGAGGAGCAGTGTGGTTTTCGTCCCGGCCGTGGAACACTGGACCAGCTCTACACCCTCTACAGGGTACTCTAGGGTTCATGGGAGCTTGCCCAACCAGTCCACATTTGTTTTGTGGACCTGGAGAAGGCATTCGACTGTGTCCCTCGTGATGCCCTGTGGGGGGTGCTCCAGGAGTATGGAATTGGGGGCCCTTTATTAGGGGCCATCCGGTCCCTGTATGAGCGGAGCAGGAGTTTGGTCCGCATTAAGTCGGACCTGTTCCCGGTGCATGTTGGACTCTGGCAGGGCTGCCCTTTTTCACCGGTCCTCTTCATAACTTTTATGGATAGGATTTCTAGACGCAGCCAAGGGTCGGAGGGGGTCTGGTTTGGGGACCAGTGGATTTCGTCTCTTCTTGTTGCAGATGACGTGGTCCTGCTGGTCCCCTCTAGCCAAGACCTACAGCATGCGCTGGGGCGGTTCGCAGCCAAGTGTAAAGCGGCTGGGATGAAGATCAGCTCCTCCAAGTCAGAGGCCATGGTACTCGACCGGAAAAGGGTGGCTTGTCCTCTTCAGGTTGGAGGAGAGTTCCTGCCTCAAGTGGAGGAGTTCAAGTATCTCGGGGTCTTGTTCACGAGTGAGGGAAGAATGGAGCGGGAGATCGACAGATGGATCTGTGTGGCTGCCGCAGTAATGGGGGCACTGTGCCGGTCCATTTTGGTAAAGAGAGAGCTGAGACCGAAAAGCAAAGCTCTCGATTTACCGGTCGGTCTACGTTCCTACCCTCACCTATGGCCATGAACTTTGGGTCATGAACGAAAGAACGAGATCCCAGATAGAAGCGGCTGAAATGAGTTTCCTCTGTAGGGTGGCCGGGCACTCCCTTAGAGATAGGGTGAGGAGCTCGGCCATCCGGGAGGGGCTCGGAGTAGAGCGGCTGCTCCTCCACATCGAGAGGAGCCAGTTGAGGTGGCTCGGGCATCTATACCGGATGCCTCCTGAACGCCTTCCTCGGGAGGTGTTCCAGGCACATCCCAACGGGAGGAGGCCAAGAGTGTGCGGAACAGAAATCAAAGCAAAAGGTGGCTACTTTGAAGAACCTAGAATATAAGAGATATTTTCAGTTGTTTTTTTTTTTCAGTATATAATTCCACGTGTTAATTCATAGTTTTGATGCCTTCAGTGTGAAGCTACAATATTCATAGTCATGAAAATAAAGAAAACTCTTTGAATGAGAAGGTGTGTCCAAACTTTTGGTCTGTACTGTATTTAGCTGGACATACATTTGTTAGATGTTGTTGCTTTTAGCAATATTCTTATAACTTTGTTGTTGTTTTGTAGTGTCTGCTAGAATGATGGAATCCCACTCCATTATGAATTCATGAGAGGATGGAGAAAGCTGAAGCAAAGTTAGAGGACCTGAAGGCAGATGAGCTCAAGAAAGCTTCATCCCAAAACGGGGGACAGACCCCCACCTCTCAGGTACCTGATTTGCATTTTCACTCACAGCAGCTGCAGCAGCCACAGCAGGAGGTGGACTCAGACAACAGACATCCAGTGCCTACAGAGTCTCCCCTTCCTAAACTTAATCCAAGTGTTCAATTTACTTCCACAGACCTTAACAGAAGTGTTGGATGTCAGATGGTCTCCAGTGGTGTCCTGCCAAATCCCATCGCAGTGGACAACCACCAAGGTGACAGAGTGCCAGACTCAGCATGTGCAAGTGGGCCAGTTGGGTGGAAGGAGCAGCCTTCCAACCTGATCTGCACCCCTCTTCCTTCTGACTCTGTGTCGACCCCTAGGGGCCAGGAGAGACGCACAATGGTTCTCAGGTGACTCAATCCAACCTGACCCACCACCAATTGCACAAGTCCAGCTCTCATTTAAATCATGAGAAAACAAATTTTCTTCCCCAGAAGTTAGATCATGATCTTCCACCATTTCATGAACCTGACCAGCTTGACTTCTCAGATGGACATGGTCCATCTTGGGAGCATGGTATCCGTTTTAAGCAGCTTGAATCCCTTGCTAAGGACATAGAAGTTTTTGATCCAGGTAGTCAGGAGTCAAATATTGATGCTTACCTGCTTGAGGTTGAACATTGTTTTCTTGACTTGTGTTTTCCTTCTTGTGAGAAGCTGAGGCTTATTTGGAAAACAACAGCTAAGAGTGTTCATGTTTTCATAAAAACTCTTCCTCCAGGAATTAGTGACAGTTATCCAGCTGCCACTATTGAAGCCGCTGCCACTATTGATGCTTTGGCAGTTTTGCAAAAAGAGGATGAACCTCCCAGAGAATATTTCCACCCTTTGAAGACTGCTTACTTTCAGGGATGTTATGCTCCAGGTCTTGAAGAAGACCACACTTTTAAGTCTTTGTTCCTTCACAACCTCCATGTAAGCATGCAGTATGACGTGACCATGCAATGGATAACGGAGAATCTCTCCATGCAGGAGATTCATAGATATGCACAGGTTGTGTGGGAAACACGTGTCCGTTCCAACAGAGCACGAAAAGGCAAAGTTAGAGTGTTAAACATTCAAACTGAGAACAGGCCTAAGAAGAAGCGCAAAGTCAGTCCCCAAGTGATGCAACAGAACCAGGGGGGTGGTAACTGGCATCAGCCAAAACCCAAGCTGCCAGTTAAAAGACAAACACCTTTTCACAGTGCAACATCGAAATGTAAGGTTGGTGGTAAAGAGTGGAGCCACTCCAAAGATGTTTTCACAAAAGAGGAGTTTGAGATGATCTGCAGGTGCGTTATGACTGAGGTAACGGCGTTCCTAAAAGACATGGCAAGCCGTTGTCTTATGGTTTTGAAGTTGAGAAATTACTAAGGTTTTAAAAGCAGTATTATGATGGTGTGAAAAGTATTACAGGATTTTTCTTTTGTTTTTTCTTTTAAATTTTATTAGTGTTAGTCTCTGCCCAAACCTGCCTCACTCCTGTCCAAACACTAACCTCTGAACCAAAAATGAACTGTTGAACTCTTCCTACCTACAGGAACCCAGTGACTCTTTTCACATGACTGAGGACTGATAGGTGGCCCCAAAGACTGTGAACTTCTTCTCATTCTTCGGAACTAAAGGGGGGAATGTTGGGACCTCAGCCATGGGGACAACATGAATGACCAGTGAGAACGTTTCTCGGACTTTCAAAATAAATCGCATTAACCTACTTCCAGCACAGCCAGGAACAGGGAATAACAGCGGACTTCCCGTGACGTCCCTGTCCGAATAAAAACCCCGCTTTTGCAACAAACAGACCTCTTCCACGCAGGTCCCCAGAGGAACTAGACAGAGGGACACAGCGTGCAAATGTCTCTTTGCTGGCAAACAGACATAAGTCTTCAAACTGGATCCAAGAGTGTCATGCGATCATATGCACTAAGTTAAGTAGGGATTCATTTCTGTTTGTGTATCCGGTATTCATTAGTGAACGGGGGTAATTAAGGTACAAGCGTTGCTTGACTTTTCTTTCTGAGGTCAACAGACGCAAACTGTGTTCCAGAGAGTTCCCAGCACAGACCCTGTCTCTACAACGCCGAGCGGAGCGGTTTTCCCAGTCTGAAGGAAGGACAACGGGACCTCATCACCTTGGTTAGAGCTGGAACGTGCAGTTTGGCTGGCGTGACAGAGCGAGCCGCCCCACCCCACAGCTACGAAGGTTAGCTGCAAGTTAACCCTTTGTTCACTGTGGATGCTTTCTTCGTCGCCCTGGACAACTTTTCCTCAGCATGGTTCACGTAAGAGGTTGTGTTTTGGGCAGAGAGAAGTAGTTTGGAATGAAATAATCTAAACATTTTTTGTTTTATGACGTTTGGTTTTGTTTGTGTTGAAACTCAGCCATCTTAGTGCTAGCAGATTAACTGCTCAGCCTATGTGCTCGGTTTATGTGTTCTGTGTTTGTGTTTTTTGGTTAAAGTTAAGACAAACTTTATTTAAAGGGGGTTTTCAAATGCAGAAGATCGGCCATAACGCTTTGTCCACGAGTATGCATTTTAACCCTTTTATTAGTGGTATTTTAAAGGTATGTGTTTGATTCTGATGATAAGCTATAAGCTTCTTTTGTTAGCTCCAACCGCTAACAGCTAAGAACACGTGCTTGCCTACTAAAGATCTTTGACGCAAAAAAGGTTGTTAGTTTTCAGTCTAGGAAATAATATTTCCCTAAATATTATTTTACAAAACTTGATAACTAAGTAAACACCATTAAGCCCAATTTCTCAAGAAAGATTTGGTTCTTATTTAAAACAATATTTCCTTAAATATTATTTTACTATTTCCTTAATAATATTTCTTTCTTTCTGTTCTTCGTTTCCTTGTTGTTTCCTTCGCTCACACTCGCTACCCTCGTCCATGCCATGTTCCTGCAGTGTTCAGTGTCAGTAAGTTTTTGGATTCCAGTTTTGTGTTGTACCTGCAGTGATTTTTTGTTAGGTTTTTTGATCCTTTAAATACAGTAAGAATTTATTTAAGATGCTGCTGCCAAGCTCTTGTCTGCACTTTGGTCCACCCCAAAACCACACCGTGACAGGCAGCTAATTAAACACCGTTGAGAATTGGTCATCCAGAAGGTTGGTTTTATTCAGCAGATCATTCTTTAAAAAAATTTTTATTAAGATAAATTTTATCTGATCTTGCATTGTTAATGGTTGTCTAAAGGTATGCCAATTATTGCCTAAGTTAGTTCCAAGACTAACTTAACTTCAATTCCAACTTGGTTCTCAAACATAAATATTGCATGGTAATATTGCATCACTCTTTCGGTCATGGTTTTCAACCATCTTTGATGAACTTGTTTATATTGTACATAGCCCATAGTCTTCCTTATTCTTTAATTCTGCTTGGTAGTTTAGTTGGATTGTTTTAGCATAGTAAAGAGTTTGTTGATTGAAATATGTTTGACTTTGAGTTGGCTTATTTTTGTTAATAAATTATTGTATTTTAAGAAATTGTGTGAATTCATTCCATGTGTGTATATAGTTTTGCTATTCAATAATGCCAGAGCTTGGCTCATCCCTTTCAATTTTGTCCTAATACCAGCGCCTAATCGGGCTGGTATTCACAGGACTACCCTCAACAGACTGAAATATTATTTAATGAAATATTAAAGTATCAATATTAAATATTAAATAATATGTTCATATTCATAATCACAACATAATTTAAGCTGATCAGGGTTTCTGGAAATTTATTAAGCTCTATATCGGGCTAAAAACATATCAAAAATACCCACTCTTAAAATGGGAAAGAGAAAGCACATGCTATTCAATATGGCAGTTGTTTGTTGATCTAATACACCAGGAAATAATTTAAAAATATGTATTCACTTAAATCTGCTTAGATCTATGGTCAGTGCTGCACATTTAAAAAAACTGTGAATGTGAAAAAAAAAAGACTGGGTTAGGACATGAGTTTATTTTCCTTCAACACACAGAGAACAGCATACCCCCCCACACCCACCGTTCACAGTTAGAGGAGTGCATCCAAAGTTTTAGTATCCGATTATGCTGCTGCAATGAATTATTCATTCATTACTGTTTTGTGCATATTTGCCAGAAGTGTCAATAATGGTGAGGGGTGCTTTATGATAACTAATGCATGATGCAACATATATATTTGTAGACATGTGGATAATAATAATGAAGACATTCCACTTGATACTTCAGTAGAGAAGTAACCGACTGTCTGCAGGCCATATTCTTGTTCTTTAAAGATCCCCTGCTTAGCAGATAATATGAAAATCAATGTGACTATTGAAAATGAGCTACTCTGAACAAGATACTTTAAATACAAAGGACAATGTGCAAATTCCTTCCAGCACCAAGGCTGTAAATCTAAATTTTGCCACCTGCACTTTGGAGATGTAAGGCAGATATCAGGATCTCTGCGCAGTAAATTCCAATTTGGCTGTAGTGAGAACTGCTGTCTGCTTTATGGCTGTCTCACAAAAGTGCCTCTGGATTTAAGAAATATGGAATTAAATTACGTATTTTCTTTTAATAATGTTGTTTGATCCTGAGCTCTTAATCCCTTATTGAGGTTGTGCTCTCGCATCCTGTCTCACATTATTTCAGAGCTGTAACAATGCCAGAGCAAAAGCTGGCAGTAGAGATGAATAAGAATGGAAAACAAAATCTTGGCCTGGTTCCATTGACTTGGCAGCACTGTTTGGGGTTGTTGATGTACATCGTTCTCCGCAGAAGAACATCTAGATAAGAAAGCAATTTGTCTAAGGAAATGGGTAAACAAGGAAAGAAATATTTGGTACAAAAGTTGCAATTGCAATTAAAGGCTAATACACATCAAATTTCCTAAAAAATATTTACATTGTTTTTGGCAAAGTGGTGTGTTAATTAGCACTGTTTGCTCACAGTATGACAATTTCTGGTTCAAATCACAGCTGGGGTCGTAAAACTTTTAGGGGGCAACCAGTGGAAAAACACTAAGAGTGAAGACAATCGAACAGTGAGTGTTCCACCATGAGGTTCTATCTGCAGCTTCAGGGCTTCTGAGAATCTCTAATAGTCCAACTTTTAAGTTCACCTAAGTCCGCACTCAGGGGTTAATGGAGCAGTGAAACACACACAATGCACGGTGGCTTTCAGAGTCCAATAGCAGTCAAAGCTTCAATAAGAAATTGCATACAACTTAGAACACATTGGACTACAATAAACGGCGATTCTAAATCGAACTAAAATCCTACTCTATCCTGCCGAAGCTATTTCTATTGTACTAACAAAAATAAAACAACAACAAAATTACTTGGTGTTGTCTTCTCTGGAGCAGCAAGTAGAGGGAAGAGGGGGAAAAGAGTTGTTACACGTTCGTAACAAACTCAAGGGCGGTCGGCTTCTCTTCTGTTGGCAAAAGGGGAAAAATATGACAGACCATCAGCAGTCAGATGGAGCAAAAACAAACAGGAAAAATTTGTATCCTTGGAAAAAATCCGTGGGTTTTTCTTGAGTTGCGTGTCAGGTCCACGCTTTCGATCGGTAAGGTAAAACCTAGTCTAAGGTAAAACCTGGTCTTCTTATCCCAGTAAGCTTTTGACTGGTTGAGCTTCTCATGGGTTTGGCCAGTGAGGAGAATGAATGGAAACCCATGTGTGAGTTTCTTCTCCAGAATGATGCGCGCCTCCGTTGCATGTTAACCAAGTCCCGGATCCAGCAGGAGAAGATGCAATGGTGGAGCATCTCACGTACTGTTATGGAGTTTAAACGAAAATTCAACATGGAAGACTCACCACACCGTCTCGCCCAATCATTTCTCACTGGCTGCTCCAATCAATGGCAGGTCCGCACTCCTCCTCGGCCAATCATCTCCCAAAACATCACTTTTAAAGACCTTCTGCATGGAAGTCACCGCTCTTCTGCTGAGCTTCGACCCTCCTCCAGCCCTTCTCCACCTTAGGATCCCAACTCCTTCCATACCAAGGCCTACGCCACCACCAGGATCAGATCCCAGGGGGGAAGACGTACCTAATCATAATGATATAATGTCTATTCAAACTCATTTCATCCTCAGCGTTCACGTCTCCCTCAGGGGTCCGAGCGCCAAAGAAATAATCTTCATTAATGAACTCTTTAACCGTCTTCTTGTTGTTTCTCCATTTTGTGAGTCTTTCCAGGTTGAAATATAGCTTACTGTGACATCAGAGCTGCCACGCCCACTTCCTGTGAACTGCAATGCATGCAGCGAGGTGTAGTAGCAGACAATGCTGGGAGGTGTAGTAGCAGACGATAGCCCAACAACAGTGTGCTCCTCATTCCAACTTTCTAAATATTTTTTGCCAAAGCATTTTAGATTAAGATTTGAACACAAGTTAAATAGTAAACGAACTGGTTTTAAAAAAAAAAAAGTAGAAAAATAGGGAATCGAAACGGGAATAGCCAAACACTCTCCTAAGGTCAGCGATCGGGGACAGAATAACAGGGGGAAGACTGTAGATCCCAGCTGTAAACACAACAGCAGAATGGTTTTCTGCTAAAAAGAAACCAATGAGGAAAATTAAAACCAGAACACTTCAAGTATTTTTTAGGAGACAGGTGTGGAGCGATCAAGAAAATGTGAAGACTGTTGTGTGGAAACATGAGAGGGTTCAGTGGTACATACAGGGGTTGGACAATGAAACTGAAACACCTGGTTTTAGACCACAATAATTTATTAGTATGGTGTAGGGCCTCCTTTTGCGGCCAATACAGCGCCAATTCATCTTGGGAATGACATATACAAGTCCTGCACAGTGGTCAGAGGGATTTTAAGCCATTCTTCTTGCAGGATAGTGGCCAGGTCACTACGTGATACTGCTGGAGGAAAACCTTTCCTGACTCGCTCCTCCAAAACACCCCAAAGTGGCTCAATAATATTTAGATCTGGTGACTGTGCAGGCCATGGGAGATGTTCAACTTCACTTTCATGTTCATCAAACCAATCTTTCACCAGTCTTGCTGTGTGTATTGGTGCATTGTCATCCTGATACATGGCACCTCCTTAAGGATACAATGTTTGAACCATTGGATGCACATGGTCCTCAAGAATGGTTCGGTAGTCCTTGGCAGTGACGCGCCCATCTAGCACAAGTATTGGCCCAAGGGAATGCCATGATATGGCAGCCCAAACCATCACTGATCCACCCCCATGCTTCACTCTGGGCATGCAACAGTCTGGGTGGTACGCTTCTTTGGGGCTTCTCCACACCTTAACTTTCCCGGATGTGGGGAAAACAGTAAAGGTGGACTCATCAGTGAACAATACATGTTTCACATTGTCCACAGCCCAAGATTTGCGCTCCTTGCACCATTGAAATCGACGTTTGGCATTGGCATGAGTGACCAAAGGTTTGGCTATAGTAGCCCGACCATGTATATTGACCCTGTGGAGCTCCCGATGGACAGTTCTGGTGGAAACAGGAGAGTTGAGGTGCACATTTAATTCTGCCGTGATTTGGGCCGCCGTGGTTTTATGTTTTTTGGATACAATCCGGGTTAGCACCCGAACATCCCTTTCAGACAGCTTCCTCTTGCGTCCACAGTTAATCCTGTTGGATGTGGTTCGTCCTTCTTGGTCGTATGCTGACATTACCCTGGATACCGTGGCTCTTGATACATCACAAAGACTTGCTGTCTTGGTCACAGATGCGCCGGCAAGACGTGCACCAAGAATTTGTCCTCTTTTGAACTCTGGTATGTCACCCATAATGTTGTGTGCATTTCAATATTTTGAGCAAAACTGTGCTCTTACCCTGCTAATTGAACCTTCACACTCTGCTCTTACTGGTGCAATGTGCAATCAATGAAGACTGGCTACCAGGCTGGTCCAATTTAGCCATGAAACCTCCCACACAAAAATGACAGGTGTTTCAGTTTCATTGTCCAACCCCTGTATATGAGTCACAAAACCAGGAAGACTGAGATGTTTGGGTGACCCAGACTGGTATGTTGAGTCATTAGTACTGATTTTGTTTATTATGTAAGATGAGATTAGCCTTTTGTGGTAGTTCAGCAGAGAAAATCAAGTTTTCTTAATGTTTTGAGACTTGATTATTATTTTAACTGATCATTTTTACAGCTACATTTTTGCATGCTGATGCAAACATACAGTATATCATATGGTCTACCAGAGCAGCAGTGGTATTTAAGGCATGCTCTCTGTTATGACTACAAATCAAACAGGAATGGGCTGGGAATGTTTATTGTACTTCAGAATTGATTATAATAAGTGTGAATGAAGTAATTGTAAACACATTTATCGAATAACAAAGCCATTAGGCAGGGCAGTTAGGAGCACAGCACTGCATTTTCCTGCTAATACAGCTCTGCGTCAACTCTTGTCTTGTTATTTAATGATTGCTCCAAAGACAACAGGATGGATTGCAAATATGGTCGCAGCATATTGGTCTGTGTAACGTGGATATGAGGCATATCTGTCAAACAAAACGGAATCAGCACCAGAAGTGGAGGGACAGCAATGAAAAGAATCACAACCTCTCCACGCATCTCAGTTTGCTAGCAATGAAGGTTTTGTCTTTCCACAATGTAAATTTCCACATTTTCAAACACCCTACTCAAAATGCAAATAAAAAATGGGTTTGTGGCATACTTATCTTTCAAACTCAACTTTAAATGTTTAATACATGTTCATGTTATTTGTACCTTTTCATTCATATTTGTGTTGTGGTGGATAAAAATAGCTGGGAGAAGTCCAAAGACCCACTTGAGATTTAATACTTATGGTTGTTTCAGTCCATATTGGTACTGTGATGAAATAGCAGGCTTTCCAGGGTTTATTCCGTCTAGCACCCCATAACAGGTATAGGTTTCAGCATTTCTGTAAACTTGAATAAAAGAAGAGTGTAATAAAAATTACAAAAATTACTCAATTTTCTTAGGAAAACCAACCTGGCGAACAGAGTGTCTAACAGACAAGGTAATGGGTTAGAAGATGCTCCTAAAACAGTGTAACAAAGCATCTAGCTCAAGAGATAAAATGATATGCAAATTTAAATTTAATGAGAAAGAGATTAAATTTATTCAATTCAATTCAATTCAGTTTATTTATATAGCGCCAATTCACAACACATGTTGTCTCAAGGCATTATTCTCAGTATGATGAAATTCAAATGAAACTAAACAATCATATTGTAACTAGACACGGCTACATAAACCCTGCATTTTGCAGATTTCAGGGACATCTGCGGGATAAGATTTTACCTTAATCTAATGTCATGATGAAGACACTTGTCTTGTTCCAGAGAGTGGGTGCTTATGATTGCAAAAAGTCATTTTTCTGAATTTTTAAAAAACACATTTTATGAATAAAACTGTGTTTTTACAGAATCAGAAATCAGTGTAGAATGATTCAGTCCAGGTTTGATGACTTTAAAGGACATTTATTATCTGAAAATAATTTTTTTCTTATCTCTTACATTCTTACTGCTTTTATTAGTTTTTTTTTCATGTTTTTCAGTTTAAGGGTGACAAAGTGTGAGCGGGATATTCCAAAAGGACGGCCCATGCACTTCTAGTTTGTTGGCCATCAGCACACACCTTGAGAGAATAGCAAGCGTCCTTGTATTTTGTGTCGTAAGATTTTCTGTGATTTAGGAAATAGGGCATAATCGGGATAATAATAATAAAAAGAAATTTGAACTTTAAGTTCCAGTTCTGTCACTCAAAATATATTTTTTCCCATGCCTGATATTGAGAAATGTGTAAGGCAATGGTAGTGGGGCTGGAGTGTGAGATTGTGGGGGCAAGGCTGCTAAGAACATAAAAAAGATGGTAAAGAGTGATAGCAATTGATATGCAAATTTCAGTTTGCAGATTTATTTGGTAATTTACCCAGTGAGGAGGAAGTCAGAAGAAATATTGTCTAAGAGCAGAAGCTTAGAGACCTAATAAACCAACAGCCTGCCCAGGGACTAGAAGTTGCTTTGTTGAGAGCCCAATATGCCTGTAATTCACCACTGAAACACTAAAAATCTATCACACCTTAATAGATGTTGTGATTTCTACTCTGGTTCTGACCAGAACTGTTATTTTGGTCGGAATCAGAGAAGAAGTCATTTTCCATGTTAGTAAAAACATAATATTTAATTATCATATAATATTCTATTTCTCATTTAAAGCGCACCTTAAAACCCCCATGGAAAGGTTTAAATTTTGCTTCAGATGAACTTAACCTTAATGATAAGCGACGAGACCAGTGAAACTGGTTGAGTGATGGACATTAAAGTTGAAGTGGCTCATTGAAAAATTGCTTTTGTAGTCAATTATCGTTAATAGTCCAGAGAGTCCAAATTCATATCCAATTTATTTATAAAGGACATTTAAAAAACTGCAGGTTTGCCCATTGCTGTAGAAAAATAACAACAGTCCAGATAATTACAGTTATTGTTTGACAACTGTAGTTAGTTTGGTTGGTTTGTCTGCTGTTTTCTGAGTATATATACTCCAGAAGAACTTCCTCTTCAGCTCTTTGCAGTTCTCCTCCATATGAATCACAGAATCACCTTTCAACCACAGATATGTGGAAAAAAATGTTTTATGTATAATATTTTCTTTTGTGACTGCTGAAAAAGGTACCCTATGGCAATTTGTAGTTGACAGTAAAGTGTAACATTTTTGCTACGGGCCAATCTGTCAAACTGTTGGCAGGAATTTGGCAGAGGATAACTGCTGGACAGTCTGAGATACCAGAGAGACCTACTGCCAAGATGAAGGGAGGGAGCTGACAGTTAAAAACAGAAAAAGAGATTTGTTGTGGATAGGTGAAGGACAGACAAAAAGATAGATGTCCTCTGGGGTTGAATTTGACCTAGAGAAGATGTTTGATGTTTCTGTTACATGTCTATTCACAATCAACAGTGAGGCTGTGCATGGATGAAAACACAATGCCACTAAGATACAGTGCATTGCACAAAAATGTATTTCTCTTAATATTTCGACATTTTGTGATGTTACAACTAAAATTTTCAATGTATATCTTCAAGATTCAAAGTTATAGACCAACACAAAGTGCTACATAACTGTGAAGTGGAAAGAAAACGACCCATGCTCTATTAATTATACCTCATCTACTCTGACAGTGCTAAATAAAATCTAATGCACCCAAATGCCTCCAGAAGTCATCTGATAGAGTTCACCAGTGTTCTCTTTATGAATGCAACAGTTCCATGAAGGCCTCAGAGGTTTGTTATAGAACATTAGTAAACTAACGGCATCATAAAGACCAAGAAATACCACAGACAGGTAAGTGATAAAGTTGCGAATAAGTTTAAGGCAGGGTTAGGTTATAAAACAGTTTGCCAAGCTTTAAACACCCAAGAGAGAACTCTTCAGGCCATGATCCAACAGCTAAAACCTACCAAAACATGGCTGTCTATATAACCTGACAGGACAACAAGAAGAACAATAATCAGAGAAGCAACCAAGAGGACCATAGTAACTGTGGAAGAGCTGCTGAGGTCCACAACTTGGTGACAATGGGAGAATCTGCCAATATAATATCTATTAGTCATGCATATACAAATCTTGGTTTTATGGAATAGTGGCAAAATGAGTTAAACTATCTCACCATTTAGCCTACATGCAAAATGTTATGTGTTGTGGAAAAATAACAGTAGACATGACCCTGACCCTGAAATTGTGGGATGGCAGCATCATGCTGTGGGTAGGCGTTCCTTCAGCAGGGGCAGGAAAGGTGATCATAGCTGATTGGAAGATGGATGGAAGCAAACACAGGGCAGTCCTGGAAGAGAAAACTGTTAGAGGCCACAAAAGACTTAAAACTAGGGGTGGTGGTTCACCTTCCAGCAGGTAAATGACCCCAAACAGCCAGAGAAATATGTAATGCACTACTCTGTGGTGGTCTGCCAAATTAAATCTTAATAATGTACATTGAAGTTTGTGGTTTTAATGTGGCAAAATGTGAAAAAATATCAAGCCATACTCCAGAAATTCCCTATTTATATTTAAATTTTCTTACATTTTGGACAAGCTTTAGGTGTTTCTAATCTACCAACCATTGCTCAGAATTGATGCAACATAAATACAGTTTGAAGCCTGATGAATTGCATCCTGACAAAAGACAGATTCTGCTCTGAGATTAGCCGGCAACATCATACATCTCATGTAATCAATATGAATAAATGAATAAAATGTTGATATAATATATTATAAACATATAACAGCACTTTGCAAAAGGAAACACAGCTACAAACACAGTTGTTATCCAGCAGCTAAAAAGTGAAGAAATCAGTTGTATGTAATTTACATATTTCTTGTTTGTCTGCATTCAGCTTATTGTTCCCAGTCTTGCAACCTGCTATTTGTAATAATGCATTTATTGTATCTGTGCTTCTCCAAATCTGGAAATGTTCTAATCCCGAAAGTAGCTACAGACGTGTTTAGACTATAAATCAATTTGAACAGAATTGAATCGAAGCCTCCTTTGATTAATTTAGTGTCAATTTTCACAGAATATGCCTAAACTGAAAAAAGTGAAGTTTCCCAACACATAATAAGAGAATCATTTAACCTTTACCAAGTCTTAAAAGTATGTAAAAGCAACATCAAAAAAAATATATATATATATATATATATATATATTTTAATATTGTGACTGCTTACGCAATCAAAATGCAGAAGCAATGGAAAATACTAAGTACACCCTTATTGCTCCAATGTTGGAACTGAGAGAGTGAGGAGCAGTAATTCTTTGACAACATGGTGTATTATGAGATGGGCTTTTGTCCATTGGGCTTACACACTTTTAAAATGTCATGGGTATTCAACAAGGCAGATTTCTTTGTGTAACTTGACTCAACAAAACCCAAAAGTCCACAGATAACGGGTACGATGGCAGTAGTTTGGATTTCTTGTTTTTAACTCGGCCAGTTTGCCTGTTTGCTTTTTTTAAAATCCCCATCTCATACCCAATGTTTGTTATTCCATATTTTCGTACCTCCACTTTGTACCCATAAACTAAGCATTTTGTATCCATGTTAACAATCATGTTAACAGCTAAATTGTAATAATAGTTAATTATTTTTGATGATTAATGGAGACAAACAATGCAAATAAATGCTAAGGACTCAATGTGGGGGTACTGAGATAAAGATGTAAACTCGATAAGGGTGGACCATGGACTGACCATATGTCCAAAGTTAAGTCTTGTGTATATTCAAAAAGAGCTCTTGAAAATGACAAAAAGTGAACTTAACAATGTGTAATATTTTTTACTTAGCTATAATAAAGTACTAAACTTTATAGTACATAAATCAAATCTGTTTGGCTACAGTAACCTACCAGTACAATCTGAGTGAGTATTGAGGGAAAAAAAGCAACATAGGATAACTATTTCAACTGGTACTGATCAGTTCTAATAAGACAACTTTGAAAAAAAGCCAGAAAAAAAAGTTGGAACAGATATCAAAGAAGATCTACCACAAACTTTCCTGTTGCAGTTATAAGTAAAAACATTTCTTAGCGTAAGGCGATATCATTTACTGGCATTTACCAAAAACAGAGACTCTTTTATAGATACAAAAAGCCAGACTATCAAAAAACATATAACTCTTAACTTTCCAAAAACACTAGGAGTGGTATTAATATCAACACATGCACACTCTTTGCAGTTCTGTAAGTTGATGCAATCATTAATTCAAATGGCATTGCTTAAATATACACATACCCTACTGTAATATCATCCAACAGAAATTGGTCACTCAGGGTAAATAGTGTGTTGTTCCACTAAATACAAACAGGAGTTATAAGTCTCTTTTCCACTCTGCGCTCTCTGCTTGCCTCTTTCTTTGCCTTTTCCCTCCTCATCACATACACTAGCCCCTCTCTTACTTATTTTGTTTTGCTGAACCTCTTATATTTCCCATGTCTGCCTATTAAAAGCAATATGGGCAACCATGTGCTTCTTTTGTGTGGAGCTCTTGCTCATAGCTACTTTTTTATTTAAGAAGCTGTATTTTTTTTTTTTTTTGTTGGGGGGCCTGTTTTGTCTAGCTGAAAAGCTGCCCATGCACTGCCCAAAAAAAAGTTTTATACCCCGTCTTTCATTCAATTATTTATTTTTGTTGATGGAATGGTCAGGGATTCTGAGTTTTTAGAGTTTGGGGTTTTATATTTGCAACAGCATGACTATATAAAAATTATGCTCCCAAGGTAAATTAAGAGTAACAGTAGTTTGTCTGAAGGCTCACTTCCTTCCATAAAGCTTGTGTAGTCTACAAAGTATAATCAACTGTTTTATTTACATGCACAGGAGTTGGAGGGCAAAACTTTTTTTGTTGTTACCTCATTGCCATGTGTTGATCCAGCTTAAAGCTAAAAAATTTGCCATAAAAATCTTCAGTATTCTGCAACAACAATCCAGGTTAACAGAATTGAAGCAAACCAAAAGAATTGGCAGCTGAATCAATACACTTGTTTCGGAGTGACTACTTTGTTGTACATACTGTACATCTATGGGAAATTTGTGTCACATGTATCTAAGACTGAAGTGGCAACATTAGCTTGCTTCATCTTCTTTTTAGACTTTAAAAAAAATTACCTTAAAAATGAAAAAAATGAGTATACATGAAGAAAAAACAACTGGATTAATTTTTCAACTGTCAGATTTCTGCTTTTAGGAGAGAATTTGGGTAGATTTAACCAAGTCTTAGTTCAAAAATGTGAGTTTGTGCAATGACAGAAGAACTTGAAGGGGCTTTGTCATTCTTTTGGGGGAGAGGGTGCCTATCCCCAACCATTATTGGACAAGAGGCAGGATACACACTGGATAGGTCACCAATCCATTGTTGCAGGGTGATGGTAACATTACTCAGCGATTTGGGTCTATATTGACATGATATCATCACACAGATTTGTCATCTATGGGGCAAATATCGCATTCCACCACATAGTTGCTATGTTGGATTATGATCTGGTGACTGTGGAGAACATTGGATACACTGATCTCAGTTTCATGTGTGTTATCATGTGTCTTAATCATGTGTGTTATCCTCCTGGAAGTAGCCATCAGAAGATGGATATACTGTGTTCATAAGAAGGATGGATATAGTTGGCAACAATACTCAAGTAGTGCTGGGGTATTTGAATAATGCTCAGAGTGTGCTAAGGAGCCTAAAGTGTGCCAAATATACACTCACTGGCCACTTTATTAGGTACACCTGTCCAACTGCTCGTTAATGCAAATTTATAATCAGCCAATCACATGGCAGCAACTCAATGCATTTAGGCATGTCGGCAAATGCCTTGTTGATATCAGAGGTCAGAGGAGAATGGCCAGACTGGTTCGAACTGATAGAAAGGCAACAGTAACTCAAATAACCACTCGTTACAACCAAGGCATGCAGAAGAGCATCTCTGAATGCACAACACATCGAACCTTGAGGCGGATGGGCTGCAGCAGCAGAAGACCACACCGGGTGCCACTCCTGTCAGCTAAGAATAGGAAACTGAGGCTACAATTTGCACATGCTCACCAAAATTGGACAATAGAAGATTGGAAAAACGTTGCCTGGTCTGATGAGTCTTGATTTCTGCAGCGACATTCGGATGGTAGGGCCAGAATTTGGCATCAACAACACAAAAGCATGGATCCATCCTGCCTTGTATCAACGGTTCAGGCTGGTGGTGGTGGTGTAATGGTGTGGGGTATATTTTCTTGGCACACTTTGGGCCCCTTAGTACCAATTGAGCATCGTGTCAACGTTTCAGCCTACCTGAGTATTGTTGCTAACCATGTCCTTCCCTTTATGACCACCGTGTACCCATCTTGTGATGGTTACTTCCAGCAGGATAACGTGCCATGTCATAAAGTATGAATCATCTCAGACTGGTTTCTTGAACATGACAATGAGTTCACTGTACTCAAATGGCCTCCACAGTCACCAGATCTCAATCCAATAGAGCACCTTTGGGATGTGGAGGAACGGGGGATTCGCATCATGGATGTGCAGCCGACAAATCTTTAGCATCTGTGTGATGATATCATGTCAATATGGACCGAACTCTCTGAGGAATGTTTCCAGTACCTTGTTGAATCTATGCCACGAAGGATTAAGGCAGCTCTGAAGGCAAAAGGGGGTCAAACCCGGTACTAGCAAGGTGTACCTAATAAAGTGGCCGGTGAGTGTATATCCCCCATTATATCACCACAGCAGTCTGAGCAGTTGATACAAGGCAGGATGGATCCATTCTTCCATGTTTTTTGCCAAATTCTGAGTCAAGCCAAGTCAGCTGTTTTCAGGTTTGTGTAGATAGTGAAATCCTTTCCTAGTATTCTGTTCTTTTCAGATTTATTGTTTTGATAGTTCAGTCAATTTAAATGATTTAATCATATAGAAACTTCATCTGTTTCTGGCTCCTAGCATTTTTGTTTTTTTTGGTCCATTTTTAGTAAATGAATAATTCAATCTGGTTGCTCACATTGGTTCAGTCAGTAAATAAATGCAGTTGGGCTTTGGGATGATGCAGACATGCTGCTTTGTCTGTTTGGTGAAATGTTGCTAATAGAGTGATTGAACAGTAAGAGGATTAAAAGCATTTATCTAATCATGTTGGTAAGGAGCAATTTCAGTGAAGAGTAAAGAAAAAAATGTTAATCGAGAAGATTTAGATCCTTCAGTGATTTAAAACCACTCCTAAATGAAGTCACCAAAGTATGTATTTTTGTCTCTATTCCCCTCATTTCATCACTTTTGTAAATTCTTTTAGACAATAAGATTATACAATAGGCTCATTGCAAAAATAAATATTTTTATGGAACATATTTTCCACGCTCTAAATCAGTGGTTTTCATCATACTTAAAGCCATTTTTAAACTGTTATTCAGTATTGTTCTGTGTTTAAAGGGCAAAATAGCAAACATATGGCAAATCTTGTCTGTGCTGAATAGATGGTAAGGGGTTAAAAGGGATCCCAAACACAAAACACTAGTCTGTATGGACTGCTGTGTGTCATAAAGTGGGTTTTTGATGGACCAAAATGCGAGGAAGAACTCCAGAAGCTCGAGGTTTTCAGGTAATATGAGTCTTTATTATCCATGGCAGGACACAGACAGGGTAGCCAACACACGAGATCGCATACACACATAACATAAGGAACCAGCAGGGAACAAAGGAAACAAACGGGCTTAAATACAAAAACTGAAGAGCAAAATCAGAATCAGAATTCTTTATTTGTCATTGCTCCACATGGGTGCAACGAAATTTCCAAAAAAAAAAAAAAACCCAGAACAAAACAGTGCAGGCAAGTAGTGCAAATTTAAAGAAAAATAAATACAGAAAAAGTTTAAAAAAAAAGGGCTGTGCCGGTGGGAAAAAAGTAATATATAATATTATAAAATATATTATATATATTATTAATATATATATAAATATATATATATAAAATATATATATATATACATATATATACAGAATATTTACAGGTTATTGCACGTGAGGTAGCGTATTGCAAAAGGAAAAATTGCACGGAATGTATTTTGGTTTATTTCAATATTGCTAGTTACAGTTTTTTACAGTGTACATGAGTACATGAGGCTTTCAGGGCAACAACAGCTCTACAAGAAACTGTTTTTCAGTCTTTTTTTTTTTTCCCTTTTTTTCCCCTGAAACGCCTCCCAGGGGGGGAGCAGTTCCCAAAAAAATGGTGAAAACCAGGGTGTGGGGGGGTCCCTGATAATGCTGCGGGCTCCCCTGAAGCAGGGGGGTGGAGTAAAAACCCTCCAGGGAGGGGAGAGGGGGAAACCACAAGTCTCCCCTTTGAGGGGGTGTTGATGGAAACCCGGGTTTGGGGGTAAAAATTTTTTTTCTCCTTTCCTGGCAGCTTTTGGAAAAAACCACAAACGAGAGCCCCAGCTCAGGCCCCGACTCCCCCCCCCGTGCAGCGGAGGGAATACAAGGCCAAACAGCTTGGTCGGGGAGGTTGTTCTTTCCCGAGAGGTCCTCAGGAATACATCCTGCTGCCCCCTTTCTCCAGGATCCAAAAATGGAGTTAGAAGTCCCCCCGTTCGGTTTCCCCGCTGATGGTGGGGGGCCCCAAAAACCGAAGACTGGCAAACCACCTCCACCCTTCTCCGGGTTTAAAAAATGATGGGCTTTGTGTTCCCTGGTTTTTCACCTCCGAAAATCAACGTGAGTACTTTGACTTGGGGGGCCCCGAAGGGGCAGGAAATTTTTGGGGATCCAAAATGCTTACAGAACCTTCAAAGGCCGCCAAGAACCCTTTTCATCCCCCCTCCCGAAAAAATGGAACCCCCCACCACCGGGTGTCAAACCCCGAAAAAAATTGGGGGTGGGTGCTGGGTTTCTGGGGGAAGGGGGGGGTGCAGGCGTGGTTTTAGAGGGTTTTTAAGGAGGGGGGTAGCACACAGCCCCCTTTGGGGAACCCCCCTGCTGGTCCCCCAATGGAGAGGACGGGGGTTTTCCCCACTCTACCCTCTGGGAGCCCCGGGCCCGCAGAAAGTCCCAAAACCAAAAGGTTTCTGTTGGGGGGACCCAGGTGTCCCAAATTTGCTCACCACCCGGGGTTGGGATTGGTGTTGAACCCCCCGAGTGAAGTCCAGGGAAAAGCAGGCCCCGCGTAGCTCCCCGTTTCTCCACTGGGTCAACGTGGGGTGCAGGGGGGGGGTGGCGGGTGGGGACCTTCCTTTGGGGCTGGTTGGCCCCGTAGGCCCAAATGGGGGGGGGTCGGGGTGTGGGGGAAAAAAGGGTGTGGGAAATTGGGTTCCCCGTACCAGTTTCTCGAAGCACTTCATGCCCTTTGGGTGTGGGGGTGCTACTGGGCCCGGTAGTCCCAATTTCCAGGTGGTTTGATATTTTTCCCGGTTTAGGAGGGGGGACAATGGGGAGGAAATTCAGGGAAGGTTGGGATGGGAAACACTGGGAGAGGGCTGGTTTAAAAAAGGCAGTGAAAACCCCCCCCAAACTGGTCTGCCCTAAAAATTCCCTTCAACCCCCCCCCTCCCATCACCACCCCGTCAGGCCCCGCAGCCTTTTGCCCTGGGGTTCAACCCCTCTCAGGGCTTCCTCACACCCTGTGTCTCCAAAAGCAAAAAGGGGGGGTTGTTTGAGGGGGTAGCCCGGGGAGGGGGGAAAACCCCCCCCGGTGGTTCAACCTCCGAAAGCCGGGCGAAGAAGGGTTGAGCTCTTCCGCCAGTGAAGCGTCCCCCGAGAATTTACGGTGGTGTTTTCGGGAAACTGTAGTTGGCCGGTGCTGGATCCCTGCCAAAACCTGTCCGCTTTTTTCTGCTGAAATCCCGGGCCCCCAAAAACCTCTGCCCCATAGTTGGGTTTTTTGGCCCCTCTGAGCCTCTCCCCAGGCCGCAACCAAAACCCCAGCGGGAAAAGGGTCCCGTCTCCCGACCTGAAGGCGCTGTTTTTTTCCCCCCGCAGTGCTTAACATCCCTTGACCCCCAGTGGTGGATGTAGCCCAAACACCGGGGCCCAGGTTTAAAAACCTCCCCGGTCCGGGGGGCTGAAAAAAGGGCCCCCCTCTTGCCCTTTCAAAAAAAGGGCCTTCAGCGCAGAGGGCAAACCCTCGGGCCAAATGGGGCCAAAAGTCCGGGTTTTTTGGGGGGTGAACCCCTTCCTCAGCCGGGGGTAGGGGCCCGGAAAACAGGGCAGGGACAGTGGTCGGAGGCCTCCCCGGTGGGGGGACAGATGGGCCCCGTAAACCCTGCTTAATGTTCGAGTAGGCCTTGTCCAGAGTCCTGGTTCCCCTGGGGGGGGGGCACTTTTAATGTGGGTGGAATTTTTGGGGGGGGAAATACTTTCAGTTTAGCATGGGTTAAAAACCCCGCGACCACATGCACTGCTTTTGGGGGTTGGTTTTTTTTTGTTGCCCGGTGAGCGCGTTGTGAAGGGGCTAAGGGCCCAGCTAGGGGTTAGGGTTTCCGGGGGATGTTTTCCAGCTGTTACCCCCAAAACTTTCGGTAAACCCCACGGGGAAGGGAAACAGGCCTGCATCGACCGTGAAAGAATCCCCGGTCAGCGGGGGCAGGCCCCACGTCGGGGAAAACCCAAAGACAAAAGTGACAAGAAATCAGGGGAAAACAAAAAAACAGGTGTGGCGGGGTTTGCAGGGAGACAGAAAACAAAGGACTAAACCAGGTAATATAACAAAAACACAAGCAGGTATGAAATAGCCCCTCCCTTTAAGGGTGGATCCCAGACGCCCACAAAACAAAAACAAGAGGAGGGGGCCTCATAAGGAGGGCAAGAGTTCAGGCGGATGGCCCGGAGGCCGTCCCCGACAGATCCACAGTTCAGGCGGCCGGCCCAGAGGCCATCCCCGGCAGACCCAGAGTTCAGGTGGACGGATCGGTGGCTGTCCCCAGCAGATCCGGCGATCAGCAGGCCGGAGACGTAGGGGCAGGCGATCAGCAGGCCAGCGATGCAGGGGCTGAGCAAGCCGGTGACGTAGGAGCCGATGATCTGACGGCCGGCGGCGGGACCAGGAGAACCCATGGTAGAGGCCTGGTGCGGAGAACCGTTGGGACCTTCAGCGAGGCCGTGGAGATCTGCGGCGGAGCTGCCGAGACACAGCAGGCGGAGAGGGTGTGTCCTCGCACCCCTCAGGGACAGGAACAGGAAGTGGAGAAAGGTCCTCCACGAACTCCTCCGGAACGGGAACCAGGGATGGAGGCAGTTCGTCCTCTGAGCCCTCCAGGACAGGACCGGGAACAGGAGCAGGGAGTGGAGGCAGTCCCATCCACGAAAAACCCCTCACGGACAGGAACAAAGGTTGTGAGGGGGGGCCCTTTCTTGGGACCCCCCCTTTAACAGAACCAGGAAAAAGGATCGGGTTTTGGGAGGCGGTTCACCAAGAACTCCCCCCAGAACAGGACCAAAACCAAAGGATCGGGGGTGTGGAGGCGGTTCATCCAAGAACCCCTCTGGAAACAGGAACAGGAAAACAGGATTAGGAGTCGGAAAACAAAGGCAGGGGCAAAGGCTGATCAGGGGGCCCAAAACCATGAGCCGGAAAGCCCCCGCTTCCGTGGAAGAGGCGAGTGGGGGGGGGGGCAGGAGGCCTCCTCATTGAAGCGGCAATTTTTCCCAGGGCCCCCCTTTATCGCTCTGCCTCAATGATGTGGTGAATCCGAGGATCAGGAAAAAAAAACCCTCCTCGCCTCGAGCCAGTCTTGAAGGCTGTCAGCTATTTCCAGCCTTCTCCGTGGTGAGCTGGGAAAAAGGGTCACCTGGTGAGAAAATAATTTTGGGCCGAATCTCAACCCCCCCTTGATTTTCCTCACCATTCCTCCCCCGCTTGGTCCCGTGGCTGGTTTTTTTCCTGTCATAAAAGGGGTTTTTTTAATAGACCAAAATGCCGGGGAAATGAACCCTCCAGAAGCTCGGGTTTTCAGGGAAGATGAGTCTTTATTATCCATGGCAGGACACAGAAAAGGGTAAACAAACACACGAGATCGTACATACACATAACATAAGGAAAACCGTGGGGGAAAACAAAGGAAAAAAAAACGGGGCTTAAATACAAAAACTGAACAGCAGGAGGAACCAATGACAAGCATGACAAGACAATTGGGAAAACACAGAACAGCTGTGGGCTTGGGGTGCAGGGAGACAGAAAACAAAGGACTAGACCAGGTAATATAACAAAAACACAAGCAGGTATGACGCTGCGCAAATTTTCAGTATTGTTTCCATATGAAAACAATACTGAAACTTGTCAATTAAGGCAGTAATTTTGGTACTTTAGCGACTATAAAATAAAATTTATGTAACAAAGACAATAGGAGAGAATAACACAGAAGCTAGGCGATAGGGTAATGCATATGGGTGCTTATGAGTGATCTACATGTATATTTCAGACAAAATGTGATGAAAGAATGAGACCTAGTTCAAGTTAGAGCATTGTTTATGTGGTGAGCTATGAATATGACTTAAATCATATTAACCTGGCTGAACTGGATTTAATACTAATCCTTGCCTTTAATGAAATGACACAACACTGCTTAAACAAACATAGTGACATGTTTTGTTGGCAATGCTCAGGGGCTTTTAATCAAACACATACCACTTTTAAAAAAATCTGTCAAGACCTCAATTTACCACTTGACAATTTACCAAGGTGAGTGAATTTATGTCTAATCAATGACATTGATCCTTAAATGGTCGACAATATTTACCTTCAAAGCAATGATAATAGCTTCCCTCATGGACCTGGCAAATGAAAGGTTTTACTGTCAGATAAGACAAAAAAAAACAATTTGGCCACATAAACAGAATAATATATGGAAAACATAAGTTGAGGATTTCAAACGTAAGACCACAGTACGTACTGTAAAGCATAATGATGGTAGCTTAATGCCGTGAAGCTGTTTTGCCAGGTTTCTGGTTTTAGATAATGTCTTGAGGGGTTTGGACTTTGCAAGACTTAAACCCTAAAATCTTCAATGTGACGTCTGGTGACCTCCCTAGACTTTTATTAATTTCACGCAAAGTGTGTGTGCATGTTTGTGTGTGTGTGAGGCACAATTTTTGTTTCTTCACAACACTGCACAATTGACTGACTCCAATTTTGTTTGATTTGATGAAAGTGTGTGTGTGTGTGTGTGTGTGTGTGTGTGTGTGTGTGTGTTACTAAAATGGGTAACAAAGAATATTGAACTTTTTTTTTTTTCTCAACATCTTTTCAAGTTCCAAGTTGAAAAACCTGATTGGAAATCCCCTGAAGTTGAAATTCCTAGTAGAGGTTATTTACCAATCACAACCAAAATCCAATGTGGCTGCAGCTTGATTAAAACATTGCAAAGATCCAATAATAAACTGTTCATTTGCACTTTTGATGGTTTGTGTTCTAATAAATCTTTTTAATGCATTCTACCTGTTAGTGAACATATTGGTTTAGTGTTTCATTACATAAGTTGCAAAACAATATGCTTATTTTCTGTTATTGCTAACAGTAGTTAGCTTGTCACTGAGCACAGCAACAGGCATAGCCGAATGGTTTTCTAACTTGCAACTGAAACATCTTGAGAACTTTAAACAAATGTCTAGAAGGGTTTTGATTAAAAGAAAAAAGAACGTCTGCCCCATTGGAAAATTTTTACCCATCAGCTCTTGCTTTTACTTTAGACTGCAGGCTGAGACAACCTCTCGTCCTATTATTCATGACAGGTTCAGTATAATTGTTGAAGTAATGAAAGTTTTCAAATTATACCTCACACTTTGTCAGATGTTAAAAGATGGCTGGCTTCAACTGAGTGTGAAAGAAAGAACTCAGACCCTTGGATGCAGACATAAAACAGGATTTTTAGTACTGGTAAATTTTGACAGGCGGCATTACCCAGACTTTGCTCTCTGTCAGTATTACCAATCACACTGCAGTTTGGCTGGGATCTGTGAACTTGACTTGTTATGAATCTAGAAAAAAAAGGCACTTAGGAGCTAAGGGTTCGTGCACTTTGAGCAAACATGAAGAAAGACATGGACTTCTGACACTGATGTTCAGCTGCCTTGGGCAATCACAAAATGCCGGCTGGATGTGTCTTATACAGTTCACTATGATTAAATAACTATGACTCAAAGTCAATAGTGTGTTTGTTTGTTTTATTACATATTTTCATAGAAGACTATGCGCATCTTTCAATGTAAGGCCAACCAGATTTACATAAAGGCATTTAATTAAAGGTCAGTGTTTGTCTGTTGTTAAAGAACATTAATTTTTGATGGTTATGATCCAGGTTTAATATCTACAGTTCAGTAACAAATGGGAAAATAACGAGAGCTAAAGAGACAATGTGAAGTTTGAGATGTTATTTGAAGAATTACTTTGTAAAGCCATACTGCTCACTGAACTGAAAACAAAAACTAACACTGAAAATTGCATGACTCAGAAAAACAGCATTATAATCTGCTGTCCATTTCACAATACCAGCTCCAATGGTAACAATATTCCGATATTTCAGTTGCCAAAGAAAATTCTTTAGCACTGTTTGAAGAAATTCTAGCAGTAAATTCCTATTGTGTTCAGGAGGATAAGAAAAAAAAAACTTGAACATTACAGATTTTATATTTCTTTTACTTCTTTTCTATTTAAAAAAGGAAAGTGTCAAATCAAATATCCATGCTGTTTTTCTGACATAAATGTACATACTTTATTATTCGTCGATCTGTAGTCTTAAAATAACCTTTAACTTATAGCTATAGACCGATCTGGGGACATTTTGAGCATTGATGTGTAATGTAATAACACTAATTATCTCTTCATCATGGCACCTATTAAGTGGGGTATATTAGGCAGCATGTAAATATTTTGTCCCCAATGTTGATGTGTTGGAAGCAGGACAATGGGCAAGCATAAAGGTTTGAGCAAGATTGTCAAGGGGCCAAATTGTTATGGCTAAACAACAATGTCAGAGCATCTCTAAGGCTGCCCTGTGTCCTATTGGACAGATGAGCTACTATAGCTAAAATTGCTTAAAGTTCATGGTGTCGGTGAATTGTTGTTTATAGAGTGAAAACTAGTCAGGTTGCTCATACTGAGCCATGTCCACAGCTAAAAGTGCCCACAAAGAACATCAAAACTGGAATCAATGCAAGAAAGTGACCATTTAATGTATCAGAATAACTTCTACATGAATTGGATGGCCACACTGCTAACCTGTGGAATACATGGTACTAGGAAGCATTTCAGGAAAAAGGCAAGCTTGCAGAGGCAGTATGTTTTAGGCAATGTTCTACTGGGAAACCTTGGTCCTGTCCTTCATGTGGATGTCACTTTGACACATACCACCTACCTAATTATTGTTGCAGACCATGTACACCCTTTAATCTGCAGTGTATTTCTTGATGGCTGTGCCCTGTTCAGCAGAAACTTTTATCAGCCACAAAGCAAAAATAGCTCAGGAATGGTTTGAGGAGCACAAGTCTGAGGTGTCGACTTGGCCTTCGGATTCACAGATCTCAATATAATTCAGCATCTGTGAGATGTACTAGACAAATGAGGCCGACCCATGGAGACCCCACCTTACAAGACTTGAAGAAGCAGCTGCTAACATCTGGATGACAGATATTAGAGGTCTAGTGGTAACCATGCTTCAAAAGGTCCAGGGCGATTTGGCAGCAAATTGGGTACCAAAACACCATTAGGTAGGTGATCATCATTTTCTGTGTGATGAGTGTATATTTTAACTATATGTTGTGATTTTTAAGCATATTAGTGGGACTGAAAATAAATCTACAATAAGAGTATACAGTATCTCACAAAAGTGGGTAAACCCAGGGGTAGACTAGGGAGAAAAAGTGGCCTGGCAGTTCCTGACAGACTGGCCCACTTTCGACTGCTGGGTTGAAATTTTAATGAAAAATATAGGCCAATAAATATACTGTATATTCACACATAGTTAGAGTGCTAATGTAATTAATTTAATTCTCAGATGGCCAATATAATTTACAGCAACAATATATACTATGTATGGATATTTAGCTTGTAAGGTAAACCTTTACTTCCAAACTTAACTTGAACCTGACAAAATAGAGGGGAAGAAAAACTGGAAAGCTACTGTATTTGTACATCTACATTGTTCACTGTATGAGCAACCTCTGACTCTTCTCTGTCATACCATCTATAAACTTATCACTCTCTAGCATTGTTAGTACATCTGGCTTTCAGCGGTGGAAAGATAACAAAAATAATGTACTCAAATAAAAGTACAGTTACTTTGATAAAATGTTACATAAATACAAGTAACGGTAAAAAGTATCTCTTTAAAATTTTACTTTAAGTAAAAGTAACCTAGTTACTTTTTTATGAGCAGAAGAAAGTCCCTCTGACGCATTGCATGAAGGAAAAGAGGAGTTATTGGTTTTTAATTCTAGGAACATCTTCATAAATGAAAATCCAACACAAAAATAAAACATGTTAAAATGTGACATTATGAATCTATTGGAGATATTATGTATAAACATATATTTCCAAATTTTCTTCTGTCAGCTGCTGTCTTTAAGGTTCTCTGCAGCTGCTTGTGTGTAGGGCAAGGGCGTAACTTTGGGTCTATCATTGAGGGATTAGGTTCTCTGCCTAGTTGTTTATTTATTGAATCATTTCAATTCAATTCAATTCAATTCAATTCAATTCAATTCAGTTTTATTTATATAGCGCCAATTCACAACACATGTTGTCTCAAGGCACTTCATAACAGTCAGTTACATACATTCCAATTAATCCTAACCATTGAACAGTGCAGTCAGATTTAGTTATTTATTCAAATTGGATAAAAAGTTTTTCTGTCTAAGGTAACCCAGCAGATTGCATCCAGTCAGTGACTTGCAGCATTCACTCCTCCCGGATGAGCATGTAGAGACAGTGGACAGTCACTGGCATTGACTTTGCAGCAATCCCTCATACTGAGCATGCATGTAGCAACAGTGGAGAGGAAAAACTCCCTTTTAACAGGAAGAAACCTCCAGCAGAACCAGGCTCAGTGTGAGCGGCCATCTGCCGCGACCGACTGGGGGTTAGAGAGAACAGAGCAGAGACACAAAAAGAACACAGAAGCACTGATCCAGGAGTAATTTCTATGGGAAGGAAAAGTAAATGTTAATGGATGTAGGTTCTTTAGTCATTTCATCTAGAAAGAAAGAACATATAAACTCTGAGCCAGTTTTCAAGGTTAGAGTCTGAAAGAGAGCACATATAATTAGTTACAGTAAAAGCTCAGTCAATCGCCATGTCTATGAGACAGAAAGGGTTAAACACTGCAAGACAGGGCCATGTGGCTCATCGATAGAGGGTGAGCATTAAGTTGTTGCCAGCAGAAGCTCGGACGATGCCCCTCTCCAGAAAAGGTGTCACAGGTAGACACAGAGCCAGGCCAGGTGTAGCTTCTAGGAAGAGAAAAGAGAGAGAACAAAGTTAAAAGCTGAAATAACAGCAAATAATGCAAAATTGGAGAGTAGTGTGATAATGTAGTGAAAGGGTGAAAGTGTTCATTATGTCCTCCAGCAGCCTAAGCCTATAGCAGCATGACTACACAGATAGTTTCAGTTCAGATGATTTAGTTAGACGGTGCTTATTTACAACAATGTCGTCTCAAGGCACCCCACAAAGGGTCCCACTGATGGTAATTGTTATACTAAAAACCACAAGGATTGGGATACCTCTCTCTGTCAGACTGATTATAACCATTGGGAAAGAGAAGGGGTCATACAGGTAGCAGAAATGGAGGGTGTGTTTGCACCTCAACCATAACTGAGCCGGTTTAGGCTAAACCTGCCTCCCCCTTACTCCATCCAACAGGGAGGGAAGAAGACGGAGGTAAAAATAAGGAAGATAGCTCAGGATAACCTAAGCCACTCTAACTATAAGCTTTATCAAAAAGGAAAGTTTTAAGCCTAGCCTTAAAAGTAGACAGGGTGTCTGCCTCACGGACTAAAACTGGGAGCTGGTTCCACAGGAGAGGAGCCTGATAACTAAAGGATCTGCCTCCCATTCTACTTCTAGAGACTCTAGGAACCACCAGTAAACCTGCAGTCTGAGAATGAAGTGCTCTGTTAGGAACGTATGGAGCAATCAGATCTCTGATGTATGATGGAGGTAAATCATTAAGGGCTTTATATGTGAGGAAGATAATTTTAAATTCTATTCTGGATTTAACAGGGAGCCAATGAAGGGAAGCTAAAATAGGAGAAATATGATCTCTCTTTTTAATTTTCATCAGAACTCTTGTTGCAGCATTTTGAATCAGCTGAAGGCTTTTAACTGCATTTTGTGGACATCCTGATAGTAAAGAATTACAATAGTCCAGCCTTGAAGAAACAAATGCATGGACTAGTTTTTCAGCGTTACTCCTGGATAGGATATTTCTAATTTTGGCAATTTTCCGGAGGTGAAAGAAGGAAATCCTAGAAACCTGTTTAATATGGGATTTAAATGACATGTCCTGGTCAAAAGTAACACCAAGGTTTTTTACTTTATTACTGGAGGTCAATTTAATGCCATCCAGGTTAAGTGATTGACTAAGCAGTTTCTTTTTTAAAGACTCTGGTCCAAAGACAACAACTTCTGTCTTGTCTGAATTTAGAAGCAAAAAATTTAAAGTCATCCAAGTTTTTATATCTTCAAGACATGCTTGTAGTCTATCTAACTGGTTGGGTTCATCAGGATTTATGGATAAGTAAAGCTGAGTATCATCAGCGTAACAGTGAAAGTTTATCCTAGGCTGCCTGATAATTTGACCTATTGGAAGCATATATATAGTAAAGAGAATTGGCCCAAGTACTGAACCCTGTGGTACTCCATAATTAACCCTGGAGTTTAAAGATGATTTATCATTTACATGAACAAACTGGAATCTGTCAGACAGATAAGATTTAAACCAGCCTAGCGCTGTTCCCCTGATCCCTACAGCATATTCCAGCCTTTCTAAGAGAATATTGTGATCGACTGTATCAAATGCAGCACTGAGATTTCCTTTTGTAAAATGCTGTTACCATGATTTACCTAACTTTCCTGTTTCTTTGTATTTATTCTGCAGTTTTTCTGTTCCACATCAGTTCAGCAATAAATAAAAAGCTTACTTTCACTTCATATTTTTTCTAATACAGAACCAAATATTTAACCATTTTAGAGCACCTTCAAATCCATGAATGCTGCATTGTGGTGTTTCAAAAGCTTCACAATAATTTGACTTGGTTTTAATTTTTTGTTAGTAGTTTAAGTGAAGGATGAACAGTTTATAACTGATGAAAAAACATTTCGCTGGAGCAGATAATGACACATTTTGTGATATTTAGAAGAAACTACAGTCCATCCAACTAAAGTTGTTCTTAAACTCAGAGACACTATGTTTATTGTGGCTCAAATAAATGTGCTTCTTTTCTCATCTATGTAAATGACTTTTTTAAATTTTACTCTCTCACTCTCTCCCACATCTGAGGCTCCATTTTGGAGGCTCCATTTCTTACATTTCTAAAAAGAAAACTGCTATAAAATTGATTTTCTTGGATTTTAAATGAATGGTAACCCCCTAAAAACACATTTATTTATTTTAATTAAGTTGTGAGCTATCCCAACATTTCATTAAAATATGTTCCTCCTTTTATGAACCTTCACATCATGATGCAGATCCAGCTAGAAGCTCACAGAGAGGGTACCTACTGTTTTCTATCACGGCCAGGCCATTTAACTCTACCTGTAGCTCAGGTAAAAGTCCCTCATCATGACCCTGATGATGCTCATTAGTGAACCTCCACCTCATGTTTTGCTAGGTGAATCAGTGATTAGTGCTAGCTTACAATTAGCCCATTCTGAGCCAGCTCTCAGGTTTAACGCTAACTTCAGTTTGGGTTAAGCCGCTCTGCTTCCACCTGTTCCTGGGAGCACACACCTACCAGGCTCCCACTCTCTGTTCGGCTCCGCAGCTGCTCTGAAATGAGCTATCTCCCATATTGTAGCCCTTTTTGATGCGCTCAGTGTAACGTTTCGGGTGATTAATGAGGCAGGCCGACTCTCCCGGACCGAACAGCCGTTCTGGACTTGATCAGAATGGACAAATTGCCAGTCCGCCTGAGCCTGTGCGCGCAGTTGCTGTACCGCGTGTGCGCAAATAACTACTTTTTTGCCTTTTTTTCTTTAGACTCATTGTCAAGTTGGGTAGAGCGGTCAGTGATTATATGGAACACAATACAAATCTGATTGTTTTTAATAAAAATGTGAAGTCTGTCATTTTGGGGCTTAATGCATCTTTTGAACAGACATTAACTCCTAAATGTCTTTCATGACATTCGGGGCTGTTCTGAAAACATCTGGAGCTTCAGCCCCAGAGGTTCATGTGATAGGTCTAACAAAGCAACTGGGTACTACTGTATTTCAAAGCTAGTCTACATGCACCTTTCAGTGTGTCTGCAAGTACAGGCGTGTGTGAGCGGCATAGAGAAAACTAACTTAACAATACATATATATTTACCTAATTTTGATTTCTGCTCTTTTTACAAGGTGTTGTTGTCCACCAACTGTGAAAAATCATTGTCTGTCCACTTTTTTGAGAGTACAACCACTCTAACCAGTGACTAATTCAAAAGTACAGCAAACAGTGAATGATTGGTGGAGAAAGCGGGTTGGGTGATACCAAGTTTTTGGGAAGAGGAGGGGGGGGTTACATTATCAGATGATGATGATGTATTTTCATGATGATGAAAATAAAAGAAAATCAACAAGTAATTTATGCATTATTTATTTGTAAATCGGAGTGATGCTATTATATTGAGGGAGTCATATTGACTTGATCAGATGTTTGGGGGGGTCATAACCCCCCTAACCCCCCTGCAAATTACGACCTTGAGTGTAGGGCTCTAGTCCCTAAACTGCGCACGCAACACGCACGGTGGCGGTCTGACACCACAGAACATCGGTGCGCAGCCCGACCCACAGGCAGCATCTCCCATTGGCTCATTAATTCACGGCGGGAGGCAGAGCAGACGTTTTTCTGGTTGGTAGTGGTCACGTACTAAGTGTTAACAAACCTGTCATGAAAGATGACAGCACTTGTGTCCCCAGTTTATTACCTTCTTCATTACTCTTGCAAACTCTGGTCCCTGCTAGCATCCAGATATTATGTTATGTTGTTATGCAGTGAGCAAAGATGTGTGTTTCAAAACGATGGATGAACGCATTTAGTGATAGAATGTGATAATGTGGTGCCACTGAGTTTTATTACATACTTGACTAGATAAGCATTGGTTTGTGAAAAACGTGCAGTGATGGGCCTAATAAACCTAATAAATATCCTTAACACTGAAACCACCAACGGGGTAATACCCCCTCTGATTTTCAAATGCTTAAATCTCTGTTTAAATAAAACCCCTGCTTCTCTCACTTCTTCCGCTTTTTCTAAAATTAATCCAGGCTGTTGTGTATGACTAGTTTTAATGTAGTTATACAGAATGTCTTGTTTTTTGTGTCTCTGGGTCCTGCAACTATGGTAATAAACTTATCCTGCATAAGACTTCCAGACTCAGGTCTACTCCTTATCCTTACTCCTATATCCTGTCAGACGACTAATTATTTCCGTAACAGTATTGAGTTGTTAATAATGATTAAATGTGCAATAACTCATAATACTTTGGTGGCATACAGGATCCAGTTCTGTACTTTGTGTAAGATGGGTGACACCAAGACTGAATTTTAAGATTAGTGGTTGTCCATTTCATTGTCTCATTCAAAGGAGAACATATATAGTCTTAGTTTATACTATCATGATTATTAAAGAACAGCTGGTTAAACTTTAAGATATGTAAAGGCAAATATTGAATTAATTTTGGGACCACACCAACAGATTAAATGATTTCTTACTTTTTTAATGTACCAAATCATCCTTGTAATGATAAAGTATTTTGTGGGCTAAGCCTCTGATGATGAGAATGTCTGGCTCACCCTGCGTTGAGGCATAGTGGTGCCACAAAACTAGAGCGTGCTGGTTGACTACAGTGCTGAGCCCTGAAATTTTTGTAAACATTTTTTGTATCTTTTCATTGGACAACACTGAAGATATGTCACTTGAACACAATGTAAAGTAGTCAGTGTACAGCTTATATTACAGTGTAAATTTGCTGTCCCCTCAAATAATTCAACACACAGCCGTTACTGTCTGAACCGCTGGCAACAAAAGTGAGTACACCTCTAAGTGAAAATGTCCAAATTGTGCCCAATTGGCACCCCCGCGGTGTCATGTGACTCATTAGTGTTTGGTCTTATCACTCGCACACTCTCTCATATTGGTCACCGGAAGTTCAACATGACACCTCATGGCAAAGAACTCTCTAAACGTCTGAAAAAAGGAGTTGATGCAATATATAAAAATGGCCTAGGCTATAAGAAGACTGGTAACTCCCTGAAACTGAGCTGCAGCCCAGTGGCCAAGACCATACAGCGAATTAACAGGACAGGTTCCACTCTGAACAGGTCTTGCCCTGGTCGACCAAAGTTGAATGCTCATGCTCACTGCATTCAACATGGGACGAATTTAACAAGCCAATCAGAGAACGGATGGGTTTGGCTGTAGTGGAGGCATTTTTACCAAGCGGCAGGTCCTGGACGAATACTACATTTTAAAGATGGAGGACGGCGCCTGCGCAACTGCGGATAAGGTAGGCACTACGTTATGGTTTAGCTGAACAACAACAAGATCATTGTCCGATAAGTATTTTTGAAAATCCCGTACGGTTACTATACTCATTTTGCGAGGTCAGTTCAGTCTGCTTAAAAATCACCACCGTGGAGAATAATGTCTTCTGATATAAAATTAATCTTGATATGATGTCATGTTGGTAACAGAACTGAAATGCTCTGAATTTACGTCCACCCAGGCACTTGAAGGGTGACACTAAGGAGTACTGTCATGCCGAAAAATACCTATAGGAACTGTAATGCAGGACGCAGTCTGTTATTTTGTTTACCGTATATGAAATGTGTTTTGGGACTTTTTAGTTAAGTTAATTCTGTAGCGTACTGTTATTTATCTTAAAGTATGCTATGCTAAAAATGTGTATCATCTGTGTTGTCATAGGAACATCTTAACAGTTGACAATTAGCCACAGTCATCATCATCATTTTAATATTTATAAAGCACTTCACAAACCAAAGTGCCGTGCAGGTAAATAACAGATAAAATACAATTTAAAAATAACAATTTTATAAAAAATTTTAAGCAATTAAAAAGGTTAACAATATAAGCAATAAAATCACCAATAAAATGCATAAAACACAATGAAGACTGGCCTACCACTCATGCTCGCTGAAATTAAAAGATAGGTTAAAAGATTAGTTTTTAAAAGAGATTTAATATCATTTAGAGTTCCAGCAGACCTCACAGAAAGGGAGAGACTGTTCCAGAACCTAGGAGCTGCAGCTGAATAAGCTCTGTCTCCCCGGGTCACGAGCCGAGTCCAGGGAACATCTAAGAGCTGTTAGTCTTGAGCCCTTAGAGATCTACTGGGGTTGTGTGGATGTAAAAGCTTGTTGAGGTCAAGAGGTGCCAGATCATTCAGATATTTAAAAACAATTCTAAAAGAAACAAAGTGTTACTTCAGAGAGAACCCTTTTCAGTTCAATTCAATTCAGTTTTATTTATATATATATATATATATATACAATTCACAACACATGTTGTCTCAAGGCACTTCACAAAAGTCAGGTACATACGTTCCAATTAGTCCTAACCATTGAACAGTGCAGTCAGAGTTACTTATTTATTCAATTTGGATAAAACGTTTTCTATCTAAGGGAACCCAGCAGATTGCATCCAGTCAGTCAGTCATTTTTGAAATAGGATAGTGTATGAGACTGTCGGGGTGCGACATTTTGGACTTTTGTTCGTGGTTTTTGAGATAGTTTACTTTTGTCTAGATGTTTCTATTTTGGTTTTTGTATCATGTTTGTTTAGTTCTCTTGCTCCCTTTACAGCCTCCTAGAGTTTTGTTGTTTCCTCTCCCCTCGCTCCTAGTTCCTTTGGTGGTTGCTTTCCTATTACTTGTTATGGTTTTCTTATGATTATGGTTATTATTATATTTGTTGTTATTCTAGTTCCCTTGTCTTCCTTGTATTTTCTAGTTTAGTTTCCCATTTAGTATCTCTGTGTTTATTGATGTTTTGGTATTTGTTCACTTTGCGCTCTTGTTTACTAGTTTATTTTCTCTGTTCCTTCTCGTCTTGGTTCCCTTTCTGTGGTTTATTCTATTCTGTGTTAGTTCCCTTTATTCTGTTCTTTGTAGCTTAGTTCCTTATGTTTAATTTCTATAGTTCTAGTTCTCCCTCCTGTTAGGTCAGCTTTAGTTATTGTTTACATCTTGGTTTGTATTTATTTTTGTCCTCACATCCTCTGCTTCATTCCCTGTTTGGTTGAGTCAGTGTTTGTTTAGTTTTGTTTACTTTTGTATTCTTTATGGTTTCTTTGATAGATCTTAGGTTGTGGTGTTCTTTTGTTCCCCCTAGTTTCTCTGTTTACTTTAGTTAATCATTATTCTAGGTTCTTATGTTTCTTTGGTTATTTATCTTTGTCCTTAGCTTCCTTTAGTTATGAATAAATGACTGAATCTGACTGCACTGTTCAATGGTTAGGACTAATTGGAATGTATGTACCTGAGTTTTGTGAAGTGCCTTGAGACGACATGTGTTGTGAATTGGCACTATATAAATAAACTGAATTGAAAACTGAATTGAATTGAGTTATGATTTCCTGATTCTTGTTTATTCAGTCCTTTGCTAGAGTTTTGTTTTGTAGTCGTGTTCCCCCCGTGGATTTAGGTTATAGTCTAGCTCTCGTGTTCCCTTTGTTTATGCCTTGTTATCTTAGCCACTATTCATACTCCCTCAGTTCTCTGCAGCCTGGTTCACACCTGTTTTCTATTCTCCTCTGATTTCCTGCCTCTGTGGCACATTGGTTCACACCTCACTCCCCTCTGCTTATAAGCTCTCTGGTTCTCTTTGTTCTTCACTGGTTCCTTCCATCTGGTCACCCTCGTTCATGTTATGTCCGTCCGTATACTACTACAACTATGAGCAAGTTTTGCTACGTACCTGCAATGAGTCTTCATGTAAATTTTTGGCTCAGCTCCTGTTAACTCCTGCAGTGATTATGCCACTTTTTGCTATGTTTAGGAAACCTACGAATTTAGATTATGCTACGTTTCGCTATGTTTTTGTAAAACTGTGAATCTCAACTATGCTACGTTTTTGGGAAGATCTTTTAGAATAAATTTGAAGCCTTCCTTTAAATATGCTGCTGCCCAGCTCTTGTCTGCACTTTGGTCCACCAGAAACCTTGACCGTGACAGATACAGCCTTAGGGAAATCTGCAAATCATTTAAAATTGCCTGTTTGTTTTACTTAACAGGAAACTGTTAATGAAGACCAAGACAGACCTTGGTCTATTTCCCTCCAGCATGGAAAACCTGGGTCATTCTGGTGACTCTTTGGCGAGTTCATTTTTTTTCCATTATTAAAGAAAAATAGCATGAATTTGTTTTCAATATAGCAATGTGGCACAGGTTGGAGCATATTTAAAAAAATACATTTTAATGGCAGTCAGTTTGTCAACTGCATTTAATAGTTATTCAACATAAAAAAATCTTCATAAAATTATTTGGTGTTAATTATTTATATGCAATTGGATGGTTCATTGTGCTTAAAGTAGATTTTCATATGATATCAATAACTCATCTTAGAAGGCAAGTTTTGCAACACTTTCAAAATAGGGTGGAGTCCTGCCAACAACCGTCCTTGGACCTGGATCATATTGAGTTCCTCTGTGTGAATGCATTGACTCTACAGCAATTTCTGTAAAAGATTAATAAAGTTCTAATCTAATTTGTTCTCTTTCTGCACATATTAATTTTCCACCACTGGTAGCAGAGCAGGACCAAAGAAGAGGGAGAGAAGTTCAAACCATTTCTTCCATCAATTAAAAGTTGTATTGATATGATCCTGTATAATAAAAATGGATTAAAGCAAAATGGGCCCAAACCTATGACTATTAAGGTACTCACCTAATTAAGTTATAGTTGGTGTTAATGTGAAGGAGCAACAGAGGACCAGGAACACTGTATCTCCTAACACATCCCATCGGGGATTCCGGCACTGTCTACACAGCACATGGAATCCTACCATCCGTAGGATGGACTTAAAAGGAAGAGGACGCCTCAAAATCAGAGATGAGTGAGGGGTCCAAAATGAAGCTCCGAGTCTCGTCAAAATCCATACTTGCAAGCTGAAACTCACATGCAAGTTATGGAATTTCAGCACAAAGTTTTACACGTAGTTTTTAGCTTTGTATCTGTTAACAGAGCTTAACAAAGAAAATTTGCATCTTGTGTATTTTTTATAAGTACAAATCTGTTTTACAAACACACACATTCCTATGTACTTATGCAAAGCTAAAATTCCCAGCATTTTTTTATTTTATTTTTTTACAAAACCTAATTCACAGCTACGAAATCTGGTTTACAAGCACAAAATATTTATGACTGAAAATTTTGATTTTTTTTAATTAGGGGTGTACTCACTTTTGCTGACAGTGGTTTAAATATTAATGGATGTGTGTTGAATTATTTTACACTGTCTACTTTTCATTGTATTGCGACATCTTCAGCATTGTCTCATGAACATATAATAAAACATTTACAAAAATGTGAGGTGAACCCACTTTTATGAGATAATGTAAAAATGCAAACAATAAAGGTTACAGGGAAACACAAAGCTGTTGTAAGGAATCATATTTCTTCATCTTAACTCAGTATGGGCATCCTTGTGAGGGCCATAACAGAAATGCTATCTGATCACCCCTTGGCTGACAGATTGGCAAGTGCCTGATGCTTGCCTGGCTGCTTCACTGACTGGTCACTGGCTCCTGGCTGGCCAGATGGTTCCTAACTGGCTGATGGCTGTTTGGATGAATGGCAGTCAAATGCTGGGTGGCTTTTACTTCCTTTTGCCAGACTTTACTGGCATTAAGCAGTTTGCTGCTTAAGACTGTAGACTATTACTTGGCTGGTTAAATTTAAAACAGGGTGTTACTCATAAAAACATGTCACGAGTATCATTAAAGGTTGCCTGCAGTGCCTATTTTGCTAGCAAAGTTGGAAATAAAATATTTTTTAAAGATAAAAAAATATTACATTTACTTATTACTCACACATAGGAAGCAGCAATAAGACTGTAGAGTAAAACAAAAACAAATTTATTTAGCAATCCAGTGCATAACAATGTTGTTATTATATTACTTAATTTTTAATTAAATAATAATTCAAGCTTTAAGGTTTTGAATTCCAGCCAAAATTTTGCGTGGATTTGGACAAAAAAGAAGGAGAGCCCAAACTTGAATATTGAATAGGAAAATTAAAACACACATGGAATGAATTCAACAATTTCTTAAAAGCAAGAATTTTTTTAAAAAAAAAATTCAATAAAGTCAAACATATCTCAGAACAAAACTTTACTTACTAGAACAAATAAAAAAATCCCCCCCAAAAAGAAAAAAAAGGAAGATAATGAACTATAACAATTGAACAATGAATCAAAAAGGTTTAAAAAACCAAAGCCAATAAAGTAAGCAACATTTTAAAAATTCAATGTTGTTTTTGTTTTAGAACCAAAAG